>OY735882.1:4537650-5137650 GCA_963506565.1 Tachystola acroxantha
AAAAACTGTGAGGACTCTGAAAGAAAGTGATTGTTGCCGATGCAACATCTCTTTTGGGTACAGATTATACTGTGGTTTTATAAAAGTATTTTAATTTTATTTTTGTTTGGAATTCTCTTTTGTTTTTATACGGATATTGTTTTATTTCTATGTTTGAGTCGATTACAAGGTTTCTTGGAGGGAGTAAGACGTGTTTTCATTTTATCTGGTCTGCCTCTGGTCTTCCTGTCCTCTTCAGTGATTTTTATAAATTATTTTAGGCAACATAAGGCAGAGCTCACTTTTATTATAAACTACCTGTTGGACAAAATTTTAATTGTCACTCTACATAATGCAATGGATAATTCATGTCATCAAATCGTCTCATAAAAAACGAAAGTGGCTACGAATCTACGATAACAGCTTCAAGTTTGGAATTTAATGTCGCTCAGATATTGAGATTAAAAGGAATGCATAATAAGCTCTATGGAATGGAATCATTCTCTTTCAATGAAAGTTCTACCGGGTTGATCTTTTGATCTTCCATTAACTGTTCTTATATGACAGAGTTATCGATCTTGTTTCTTTTGATACTGCATAAATCATTAGAAACTTGACAGTGATAGCAGTTTATGTAACAGTACTGTGGTCATATAGATAGTAGGTAATACTAGGTTTTAATGATCATTATCATGATACAAACAGCTATACAGGTTTAGACTTTATGAATCATTAAATTCTAACTAAAGTAGATGCTTTTTGTGTGCATTTGCGGATACCTCACTATAATCGAGTAAGTATAATTAAAAAGGTTCATTAAAATAAAAATAATACGTTGAATAATGATGAAATGTAAACAAAGCAAATTGATTCATAATCTAAACGAAGCCAATGCAATAGATGTAAAAGAAAAGGTGAGAAATATTGTAACCATTAAAAAGTCAATTTATCACGAATTATAATGAGAAAACAACTTCTAAATCAAATACAGCTTATTGCATCTTCTTCTTTCATACCATCTTAACAACAAAAAAGGACATGTTGCAACCTGAGAGCTTCACGAGGTCAAAACTAACTAAACCAATCAATTAGCGGAGCATACAGACGTTCCATAAACTAAGTAAAAGAGAAACTAATGGCAAAAAAAATATCGAGGTCTGTCGCGATGGAATCTAGACCCACTCGGCTTATTCAGATGTGACCGGCGCGATGGTGCCGTTATTGATTACAATTTATTATCTGTACATTCTAGTACCGTATTCGTCTACTCACATTTCATAAAGCTTGGCCTACTTTTGGTCGTCGCGTCGGCTTATATCTTTGGATCTCAACATGAACGCTTCAGGGGAACCATGTTCGATATTGAAATATTATTCTGTTCCTGTATCTAATAGAAGTGCTTGTAGCTCAGTTGCGAGTCAGAAAATGATCGTACAAGTTAGGCAATGATAGGTGATATCCAAACCAGAATGTGACCTCTTTTTAGTGGTATTTTCATTATGTGCGTTTCCGTGCATCGCAAAGTAAATTAAGCATTGCTCATGGTGGCTGTCATTGGCATCCTGATCAACTCTAACAATAGGTTTGGCTACTAAATATACGACAAGTAGAAAATGTAATAGAAACAAGCTAAGTTTGTCTATCTCATTTCGGGAGATATAGAATTCACGAATCGTTGTCTTGACTTTCTTTTGATTTGACAAGTTTGTGTTTTAGTAGATACTTTGGCTAAGACTAGTGATTGATGACTTTTACAACGTTATACCTACGTGACTAATCAATAAACGACTCTTTCAGTTTTATAAGGTGTGATCGTAAATTCTTTGTTGGTATTGCATAATTCACAAACAATATTAATTAAAAACAACTCTCTCCTTGCCTCAATGATTGCCGACGACGGTGACTGAGGTGATAACAGAACATCAGCGTTTCTTGGCAACACAAGGGATGCTGAGGATGATGATGAGCAATATTCCGATATTAGCTTTGATTAATTTCACGAACCAATAGTGGAAGTGATATATTGAAGCAAAGATTAATAGTATCAATCAGACAAGTTGAAATATGCCACGAAAATAGAATTTGCAACCTTCCTATATTGCATAACTTGACCCACATAACACCAAAATTTATGCAAATCCGAAGGAAAAAATTCATTGCTTGTTTAATGAGGTATTTAGAAAGAAAACGTCTCGGACCTATAGATAACAAAAGTGCACTAACAGTATAAGCAATTTTGTCGAACAAAACGTTTTAACCAGTCGTCGGAGCAAGCTACCAAATTACTAGTGCTTTGGAAACGAAGGAAAAGCAGCCTTTAGAAACAGTGGTAAGACCCACCACATTTCAAATATTCAGTGGCTAGTTTTAGACGCCAGATGTTTTCGAAATGCCACACCAAGTGGAAAATTGTAAAATTTCGTTCGTTCGTTGACCGTTGGGTATGTCCAATCAATGATTACTTTGTGTAAGTGCAATTTATACAAATTGTAAAGATCTTTTGAATAAGTGATACCGTTGTTTTTAGTCAATTACAACGATATAGGTGTTTCGAGTCTTTTGTCTACATTTTCCGAAATGAGCATTGGATTCGGTGAAGTATACCTATTGATAAAAAGCCCGGCCAAGTGGGAGTCGGACTCGCGCACCGAACGCTTCCGTGCAATGCAACTTAACCCCGTAACTTTGCTCTAACGAAAAGATAAACTAGATTTATCTTTGTCATTATCAAAATATTATGTCCATACATAGTCATACTCCTGATTAGTTGATCATCTGTAAATATAAGTTTGTAGTAAGAAAAAAAACCGTAAGGGCGGGCTTTCGGACGGACAGACGGACAACAAAGTGATCGTATAAGGCTTCCCTTTTTCCTTTTGAAGCATGGACTCTGAAAAGTAAGGACTTAATGATGACTAAATTGGTGTCGTCTAGTTACTATTTTATGTTCTGCCTTTTTATTTATTTCATACTTGTGTTTACATCTCTAGTACTTAGATAATATTCCTGAAGTTTTCTATAGTTTTCAAACAGTCGTCAAGCCTTTTGTAAGTAATAAGGTAAGGTCCTAACTTAGAAGAATCTACTGTATCCTTGTCAATTTACCTAAGTGCTTGTTTTAATTACATTTTCATGTTTCCTACATCGTCTATCTCCTAACATCGCAACATATAATTATGACGCAACTTCTTTGTTATAAAAGTCAAGGACCTCGTGTTTAAATATATGCCAGTTCCAGTTTCTCGAAACGTGCACGGAATTATTCTTTTCCTACTGATTTTTATCTTTTCCCTGTGAGATTTCTTAACAGTACAGTTCTTAGTCATGAATATGGAGATAATTTAGTTTAGATAGGCTCGTTAGTGGATATGTAATATTTAGAAGAAAAAAGCTATTTAATCAAATAAAAATCATGCTAATGAAAACCTGCTGTGTTATCATGATCAAAATTTGTGACAGATTCACCTGACCACTTAGTGATAATATATTTCTTTGGGATGTCCTCGGTTTTAACTCAAATTCATATATTTTATTGCAAGTAAAATGCACTGTGTATATTATTGCATGTAGTTTAGTTGAATTTAATTATTTATTTTTTATTAAGTTTACCATAGTATCATTTAATTATTATTAATAATTTTTAATGTTATGTTACTACTATTTGGCTACAAGCTGTTAAGGTGCAAATTATATATAAATAAATAAAAATTAATAATTATTTACAATTCTAAGCAGAAGGGAGATGTCTAACGAACGACGCTAGGATTCATTATTGCTTTATATACATTCCACTTCCATCAAGACATCATTCATCTCTTACTATTTTTGGGTTTCCACGAGCTCTGAGCTCTAGAAATTATTTTCCAAGATAATATTGATGTCTACTTTAAGATCTCCCAAACTTTCGCGAAGACATTTCCAAGTCTCGCCATCAGTATTCTTCAGAGTTTATCAGTCTTAGCGAACTAGTAGGATTAGCAACTTTGTGTGACAAATGACTTATAGAGGTCGTATATTAGCTTCACTTTCAATGTTCTCACGACCGATCCCAAGGTTGAGTCCAGTCCGCCTTGCTAACCTGAGATAGGCTCGGTACAATGGTCGATCGTCAGATTATCACTGGCTACCAGTTTTGAGATCCGGCTGTGGTTAGGTGTCAATGTCGCGGTTCATTGTGTGAGAGTGTTTGTTTATGTTATGCTTATGATATTCGAGATTGATTTTGATTTCAGAGTCTTCAGTTGTTGTTTATAACACAGTAAAATTGGCTGTCCCTCTCTATTTACCGGTCGCAATTGTATTTTAGTTCGCGAAATAATAATAAAATACTTTGTTACCTCTTGCAACCTTTGCCGATTGTAAATAGTCGTCATTTATATTATGGTGTTATCTATATACCGATCGCGGCTGGGTCATATTAATCTTTATCGATTTCACATTTTAGTTAGAATATGTCAAAGTCAGATGATGATAAGACATTTGAGAAGAGAAGAGTCCCATATCCTAAACAAGTTCTTAGGACCTTGGTGAATATGATTTATTTTTTATTACCAAAATGTCATCATACGCTTACAGCATGTAGTCTTATCACTGAAAGCTACTGTTGGCAACTGGCGCTGGAATGGGACTCAATTTGAAATACCTAGATTTCGAAGTTATTTTTAAAGGTTTTTATTTTTCTTCAATTTTGTCAAAAACTGTTCAAAAGATTTTCGTGGTTTTATTTCTCGTTTTCGTCTTCCAAGTCATCGTATTTTACAGCGATGTCTTCCTTAAAACAGTTAAATTACGTTAGCTTATATTAACCGTAAAAAAATAAGTTCCTTTGTTCATTGAATAAGATGTCGTTGCTCTTTACATAAATAATCTTAAACTTTTAGGTGTTTGCAAACATAACATAACTTTCGAAGGTGCAGTGGAAAGTATCCACATTGAATATTTACTTTAAGATTTAAACAAATGCTGAGTTTTCGGAAACCTCAAGCTTATTTGCAGGAGTATTTGTATATTCTTCATTATTTACGGGTGTTACCGTTATGTGGAGAAGTCGATGGCAAGGTGGAAGGTCCTAGATATCTGGGTCAAGGTTTGATTTCACGAATGCCATGTATCAGACAGTTATCCTCTTAAAATTATTTACTTCTATTTATGTCTTATAAAAATTTCAATTAAGTATCAAACCTTCACATCGATTTATTTTTGGGTAAGTATGAAATACGAGTAGGACTTAGGTAGGTACTGTTCTATAAAAATTACTTGTGATATTGGTATGAGTATGATTGTTCTCAGCAAGCAGCGATAGACAGACAGATGGTGCCAACTTCCTTTGCCATTCTATTTACAAAAAAATATCTTATAATTAATTATAACAGAGTTTGTATTTCATTAGCTGACCTTTTGCAGGCATTGCAACAGATAAGGGCTAGCACAGATAATAAGCAACAGAAGAAATACTTGTGGCTACTGACCCGTCCTCTTCACACTTCAGCGATCTCTGTAACCACTCCGATCTTGGCACATTCAACTCGGTAGAAATCGACTCTCAGAGCCAACACCTCGGAGTAACGAACGTCCAACGAAGTGACAAGAATACATAAATCAATATTTCATTATCATTCGTTCATTATATTACAACGGAATTAAATTAGTTTCTTTGCACAATATTCATTAATCGCTAAGAAAACAATGAAGAGTTTAAGCAATAGTTAATTGGGATAAGTTAGAATTTTGAGGAAGGACATCGAATTTAAGGCTTATTCCACTAATCCCCGTTGACAATCCCCGTCAACGGGGATTAGTGAACTTTTTGTTCATTAATCCCCGTTAACGCCAATTGGAGCTTATAATGGGGATTAATGAACTAAAAAGTTCATTAATCCCCATTACGTTAAAAATAAAATACTAATGTAAGAATCAGGTACCTTCTATTTATTATTGGATAAGAACTCACTTATTGATTATTTTTATAATCAAATTAAATTTTTAAGCCTGATTACAATACTTAAAATAAAATTACTTAAAAATTTACAAAAAAAAAAATCGAGTCACAAACGTTGCTATCAACTTTTATATTACCTTGACTATTTTAAAAACATTCAGAGCTCCTCTGAGTCTGAGCAACCGATTCATCACCATTTATAATAAAATCAGATTTTTAACTATTAGTTACGTTTCTTCAGTAAAATGACAGAGCTATTAATAAGAAAACATAAGTACTATAAAATACAGATAGTTACTTTCAAGTAATCACAGATTTTACATTTCTTAATACCTACAATCACAGTTTAATAGTTAAATTTATCTAATACCTACACCTAACAAAATCATAGTTTGTTACAATTATTAATTAAAAAGGAAACATTAAAACATAGCATTCCTAACATAATAAAATCACAGATTGTTACAATTAGTAAAATCACAGATTGTTACGACGACCATCGTCGACCAATCTTGTACTTGTACTACCCGTTTAGCGGCAGTCGTGAGATAAAACATGTGGGTACCTACATTTGAATTTGTTTTGAATCTCGTGCGCGTGCGACTTTGCCGATTAGTGCAGTTCGCCAGTCCAGCATGTTCCGCTGTGAGTAGGTATGTATTATCTATGGTGAGTAGGCGACTGAGCAAACCATTGGAATTAGGTACCGAAAATAGTAAAGGCAATATAAAAGTTGATAGCAACGTTTGCGACTCTGATTTCTTCTTTTTTGTAATTTTTTTAAAGTATTGTAATCAGGCTTAAATTTAATTTAATATGATTATAAAAATAATCAATAAGTGAGTTCTTATCCAATAATAAATAGAAGGTACTTGGTTCTTACATTAGTATTTTATTTTTAACGTAATGGGGATATATTAATCAGTATAAGCTCCAATTGGCGTTAACGGGGATTAATGAACAAAAAGTTCACTAATCCCCGTTGACGGGGATTGTCAACGGGGATTAGTGGAATAAGCCGAATTTAAAATCGCATTTTAGCCAATAAAGCAAATAAAGTCATGTTTACACTCTATGAAATTAAAATGAGGTATAATCGACAACACATATGTTATGTATTGGAAGGTAGAAATATCTAATATGTTACGTGAGAATAAACTTGCTGGTAGTGCTATGAAGGATAAACGGATTTGATACAGCTTGAAATAGTAATATAAAAAGTTAGTTATGTATATATGAGTACCTATATATTTTTAACGCCTATGAAATGCATAATTAAATGAATCGAATGACTTAGTTGTTGTGGGTCGAGGTAAAAACAGCAATGAAATCTTAAACACGTTTTGCAAGTAAAATTTGATCCTTGAATTTTAAATACACGTCTGTCTTTCTTGCTTGAGTGGCAGAATAAACAAACAATTTTGCTCAGACATAGTAAAATTTGACTTGCAAATGGCTAATAAATTAATAATATTTCCTTGTAAAGAGACGTCATTAATAATCAAATTTTGAATAACATCGATTATCGTTAACGTAAAATGGAAGAGAAGCAAGTGTTCATTAGAAGAAAGGAATTGGAATTGGATAGATTGAAAAGGGACTGGATGTAGCAATAACAAGTCTTTTTCATGACGAGAAGACTACTTTCGCATAATTATTAATTACTGTCTGGCTGCCTCGACCAAAAATAACAGCAACAAAAAACACCAGCCAGCAGCTGTGGAAATAACCTGCTACGTATATCCACAAGGTAACTTAAATGTACGCGAAATGTAGGGCAATATTAGGCTCAATGAGAAGGATAATGACATTGTTGTAAATATAAGGAAGTACAAAGAACTATAGTGTCTGAGGCCAAATATTAATGGAGAGATAAAGTAGGTTCATCTCTGGCTAAGCTGCGCTGAAAGAATGGGAGATCGTGCTGAAAAGAGAGTATATCTGGGACAACTGTAGGTTACCTGTAGGTAGATAGACGAGATCGAAAAATCATGGAAACAGAAATCAGGAATCGGTGATAAAAATTAGAAGAAGTGGGTGGTAGGTAAGGGAACAAAAATTGAATTATTGGATAATTAGAGAAGTAACAGTATCTCTTAGAAAATGGTTACCAACAAACTGCAGACAGTGTTACTAGGTCTACTCAACCATAAACGAACATCCCGCAGCGATGAACAAAGAGAATTTCTAACAAGCAACATACGAAATAGACTTGTAAACATGAAAAAGTCAACATGGAAACGTTAATGGTAGGTGAAAGTCGTCTCGTCTTCCTTTTTCTCACGACAAATGAGCAGCGCATGATGATAGAACGCACGGAAACTCGTAGATAAACTTCAAAATGTTGTATAACGCAACGTTTTGGAGCTTAGGACCAGTTTTGCTAATTGGATGATTGTTGTTTTGGGTAACGTTATCATTATAAAGCGAGAGAAGTTACGGTAAATGGGACAGTAGATTAACATAATGTCACGGATGTTACATTCAATTTTTGTTCTATCACGAAGGTGAATTTACTGTATTATGGCAGTATGTCCAAGTTTACGTTGCAGGACCTTATGTTAATAAAATTCGGCGTCTTTAAATGCGAGAATGGTAGGTAATTGACATCCGTTGACTTATATCTCACCTTCTGAATCATTTACGTAATCAAACCAAGTCTCAATGACTTTTTCGTTTGGTGGTTTACACAGATGTTATTTTTCGGTTTACGTTACCTACATTTGCACCTACTTAACTTATATGTTTTTGTTATTGTATTAAAGGTAACCATCTTATAATATTTTAACTGTTACATAATACTTAGTCAAAATTATTAAGAGCTTTCTAAGTTGTGTCTATTTTTCTTTCCTATGTCATCGTATGACTGTTACTATTCTCAATTGACTTAACATCAATGAATTGAAATATGTTAACACATAGCATAACTTCATGACTAGCAGAAACTTAGTATGGTGGAGCGAGGTCAACGACGATTATTGACGGGTCGTATTTCATTGACTTGAAGTTGAATATTGCTTGTCAGAAATCTGAGGTCTGTGAGTAGAATTTGATGAGTAGTAGTTGTAGGGTCTTGACACATCTTCTTTCTGAAAGGGAACATATAGGTGCTATTCCATATAAATTGTCACCTCATCGATATTTGTAATAAACAGTTCTCCGGAACTGATGATTAATTCAATGAGAAATTTTCCAAGGTCTAACTTCTTAACTGCAGTCTGCAGATTTTCATTGTTTAGTTTTCTATGTGAAAGTAAAGCAGGTTCTAATTCTAACATAAGTACATAATAATAGTATACCGCAGCCCAAACCAAGTGTCTTATTTTGTAAACAAATATTATTGATTGAGGCTGTTCGTCATTGTGAAAATAGATCGGGTTTATAGGTGCGACCTCTGCTTCTGCTATATTTTTATTTAGTAGAAGTTAGTAAAATATTCTTCTTCGGTCTAAAGTTTTTTCATACACCTATAACAAGTGTTATCATCTTTATATAGATTTCAGAAATTCATTCTGATTCGGAGTGCATACGCATTTTCTTTTTCGCTTTTGCTGGCCTACCTTATAACCTACATTTTCACACATTATTATGAATTATGCAGTAAGTACCGGAGTAATCATTATAACATCACTTTAAATGTCAGTTGAAAGTCATGTCAGAATTTTAACAATATAATAAATGTTATTCATAACGTCTGTCGTATTACTAACTATCATTATGAAGTCACGCATGTAATGTAATGTTGTATACTTAGTTGAAAGCCACAAAAGTATGTCGGAAGTAGTCTTCTTGACTTAGTTTCAATATTGGCAAGATTTTTTTACAAATGACGCGCTAACGAGAAATTGTTTTAACACTTGAAACATTCAAAATTTGAAAGAAGTGCAATATGCATAGTATTTTTTTTAAGTTTTGCATTGTGAAAAATAAGCTACAAAATTATTCGATTAAGTTTTTTATTATTTTAGAATTAAAACTATAGTGAGCCATTACTACAAATTATTATATATAAACGGATATCACTCACTTATATTGTTAAAGTCGGCAATTAGACCGACAGTTTCGACCGATTTCGACGGTCTTTTTCAAGGTGAGCACGCCACGACTTTAACAATATAAGTGAGTGATATCCGTTTTTTATTATTATTAATAATAAAAATAAATATTGGTATTATGGAAACTTGAGCTATCAAGCTACAAAATAAGAGATTTTAGATTAATTGTTTGGCAGCATAGGCATTAAAGCATTTAGGTATAAGTACATAATTATATATTTTCAAATTTTTAATATTATTATCAAGACATTGCCGTCCGTTGATTGACTGGCGTAAAAACTGAAAACGCGGTTTTAGGTTGTGATTGTGAATTTAGCTTCACAACGTTAACATAGTAATAGTGTTGATACAAATCAAGCATCGACAAACATCCTCACTCGCTGTTTAATTTATAGATTATTGACGGAAATTGGCATCCAGCGCACATACCAGCACGTAAACGCATGATTTAACTCGAAACAACTCGCACTCAACAATGATACGGTACGTTTATCGATATACGGTGAATTAGAACGTGATCTATCGATATCGTTGTAGTTTCACTAATTTACATTGATTGAAAACGCTGGAGAGGTGTTGATTCACAGTGTAGATCCGAATTGTAACCGGATATTATTTTTTTTAGATTGGCGGCGCTAATTGGCTCATATCAGGCCCTTAAGGGGTTGCCAGCTGTCAAACCAATTTTTCTCTCTGTTCTAAAGTCAATTTGGTGTAATGTTCCCACTTCACTTGGCTATTCGTATTCGCTATTGGATGTTTGTCGTATTTGTCAAGTATTGAGGAACATACAAATAAGACGAATATTTTATCAAGCATACCAGCCACAAATGGCAATTATGACAAATACGCAAATATGAATAGCCAATTAAAGGCCACCATCGCACTCAACTTGTCTTTGTAGCTTGTTCCTGTGAAGGCAGTTTTAATATTTCATACATACAATTTATAATTTTATTATATTAACAACAACGCATACCTATAATTCTGTTAAAAGCCAGTTGCATTTTACACAACACTCAGACATTACAATACAATATTCGTCACAATTACAGTCTTATTGACTCAAGTGCTCTCAAATCCTCTGTGGAAAGAACTATTTTCGAGACAGGTGTCTCTGGGTCGTGTTTTGTAATAATAAACTGGTTAGCCAATTTTACTCTATTTTGTCACTGGTTGGTCCTAAATATATGTATCTGTGCCAATGTTAATGTTTGTTATTGTCCCTCTAGAACTTAATATATAAATGTGATATAAGTAGTCACCACACCGCTTCATACCCCTTTTTATATAACGATTTCCAAATTTTATTTTCGAAAGATTTGTGTGCAAGCAAATAAATAGTTCTAAAAAGTTAAAGTTGCAAGTTCTAACATTGTAGTTGTTGAAAAAACTAACAGCTAGGTAGGTAGGTACCGGTAGATGACCGGATGCCCATTTATTTAAGAATATAGTCTGGATTTTAGAAATTAGGACAAATTTTGAAATAGATACGTAAACATAGATGGCTAGATGATTTTATAGTGGCCGCTAAATCTAATCCTAAACCTTATTACCTATCACTGTCACTCACATATTATGCTACTTCGCAGAAGAATGAGAGGGACGCCTCGTTAAAAACGAATATTAGCGAGGCACACTCTAGAATCACTATAATTCTAAGAGCAAACAATCCCTGTTTCCTATAAGGAAAACTGTCAATCTAAGTATTCTTATACGCGTGGGCTGTACTCTTTAAGATTATACGCTGTAACTTTTTATTATAGGTTTTTTGTACTAGAAAGCTCTTCCCATGTCACAATAGATCGGTGAGACGCCGAGAACCGCGCACACTCACATTACATAACCCTGACTCAACAATGGGAGCAGCCCGAGATGGCTCTGGCATTTAATTTGACAAGAGATTGAAGAAAGTGGTCGAACGGGAAAAGGTGGCAGGAATTTAGCTACTCTCTTATTAAACCTTTACTTCTTAGTAGTCCATCAACTTCGTGCGGACCCTCCTGCGTGGTACTTACGATACCTTTACTATGAGTGGCTGTGGTAAGTTTGCTCGGTAGCGATAGAGTAAACACCGTTGCAACTACTTACTTACGGAGACACGTAGGGGCTTAGATGAAAATGCTGATTAGGCGCAGTTTAGACCAAACGGAAAGATGTTCGCATACTTTTTTCATAGCATCGAACAAGAAACGTTGAGGGCTTTTATTGAAGAGTGCTATTGAAAAGCAGCTTGTGTTATTTAGAGCTACCTATACAGGGTGTAACGGAAATGGTATATAGTAAGCCGAAGGGATAGTTTTTCCCTACTACGTTTTGATCTATGTACAACTTTTCGAATAAAAAAATATCTGATTGATGTTATTTATTTTTTAATCAAAGTCATAGAACACTAACCTACTTCTTCAAAAGTTGTTCATTTACCGATACTGATATCTCCCTTCGGTTTATTTTACAGTTTACACCCTGTGTATTGTGAGAAATTTGGTGCAGATTTATAACAAATTAAGAAACTAACACAGGTTCGCCTTTATAATATTAGTGAGTAATGTAATTTTCCTTTATCCGCTCCGGGTCTGCCATCAAGCTCTTACACCACTAATATTTTGTCATCAGTAACTCTCTAGCCCACGTTATTAGTATTACAAAACAATGTAATGTATAAAACAAGTGGCAGAGGTTAACACGACACGGTTGAGAGGCCAACATTAATGAGAGTTATGACATGGTTTGTTTGGTTTGTAAGGGCTTAACTTGTTGACTCAAATGGTGCTAGAGCTTTCTGCGTATACGCAGGTTAGGCGACGACATTCATTCCATCACGTCAAGTTATCAAATGGGACCATAGGAGCTTAAATAAAGGATTAAAGTAAGCTTTTCAGTTTGGTTTCGTTAATTCGATGAAAATGTGTCGTACGTAATTTGTGTGTCTAAAACGGAATCTTATAGTTTGGGACATATCTGTGATGTCTTATTTTAAATTTATTTCAATGAACACTTATTTTAACTTTAAGCTTGATGTAAAAGGTAACGACGATGTTTAGAATATGAAATATATGATATGTTTTGAATTTAGATATAAAGAATATCCTTTTAAACATCTGTACAACATCATGAGTGCAATAATTGATTATATTCTAATCTAGTAGCTTTAATACAGCACTTAACTTGAAGCATGAAATGTAGGTACATTAATTTCTTTACATTAAAAAATTCTTGCATGCAGAACATTCTTAACACCTTCTTAATTTGCACGTATTACAATAGTGTGTTGTTTTTGATACTTTTAATTAATAAATACAGGTAGTTTCATAATATTCTTATAAGGTTATTTATGGTTAAATGACGTGACAATATGTTTTTGTTAAATTTTTGTTGTTGGGGCGAATTGGCATTTGACTTTTTATTTTTATGGCTTTGGTAATGTGGCAATATTAGCGACAAGTAGCGACATTACTATGTTGATGTAGACTTTTGGTAGTTGGTGTTTTCCGCTTTATTATTTTAGTTGTAGTTTTCCTGTGGGCCTAATTTATAATTAGTTATTTAATTTCTATGACTGTTGTATATTCAATTATTTATATCTGCTATCTAGTCACTTATATGTCTGGTAATTTCTATCTTCTACAAATCTTAATTTAACTTTTGTTATGAATTTGTTTCTTTCTATACTTATTATTTTAGTTGTTGTTTACTTGTTGGCCTAATTTATGATTAGTTATTTAATTGCTATGTCTATTGTATATTCAATTATTTATATCTGCTTGTGTCTGGTAATTTCCTTCTTCTACAATTCTTAATTTAACTTTTGTTCTGAACTTGTTTCTTTCTATACTCTGGCGAGCGCTGATACTACAGTGCTGCTGTGTGGGATACACACGCATTGCTTAGTTTTAAGATTAAATAATATTTAATTATATATATTTTATATTCCTATTGTTTATATATTATATTATATTGAATAATATATTTATTGTATTTGTTTTTATAATATGGTAAACGATGATATTATACTTAATCTAGATGACAGTTTCTTTTCCTGTTGTTCTTCCAATGATGACTTTCACAGTGCACTAAGTAGTGATGATGATGTTTCTCCCCCGTTGAATTTGCATGACCAAATTTCTTTGAAATTCTCCAAACTTCGTAGTAATTTTAACATTGTGCATATTAATGCACAGAGCATTACCGCTCATTTCTCCGATATGCTAGCTTCATTCAGCGACGCTCACATTGACGCAGTTCTAGTTTCTGAGACCTTTCTCAAACCTTCTCTTCCATCTATTCACTGTTCTCTTCCTGGCTTTAAGCTGATACGTAACGATCGTATTGGTAAGGGCTGTGGTGGTGTGGCAATATATCTGCGGGCAGATATCCCTTATAAGGTTGTCAGTGCCTCTCCAAACCAATACTCCGAATCGCCTGAATATTTGTTCATTGAAGTAATTCTGTGTCATACTAAAGTTCTTCTTGCTGTATACTACTGTCCTTCTCGTACTATAAACTATTTTCCTGCGTTTGAGATCCTACTTAATGATTTGTGTCCTGTGTACGATCATGTTCTTATTCTAGGCGATTTCAATACGTGCTTACTACTAAACGATGGCCGTACTCACAAACTTCAGTCTCTTACTTCTTCTTTCAATCTTCATATACTTCCTCTTTCTGCCACTCATCACTTTCCTAATACCACCCCATCTCTTCTCGACCTCATGATAGTATCTTCTCCTAATAATGTACCTATTCACGGTCAGCTCAATGCCAGTTTTTCCTATCACGATCTCATTTTCCTCTCATATAAAGTTCGTCCTCCTAAACGTAAATCCAAATTTCGTCTCTTACGTAACTTCAAGGACATTAAGTTGGAGACGCTGAAGGGTGATGCGTCCAATATTGATTGGTCGCCTCTGTACTCTGCGGTCTGTGTTGACGAGAAGGTGTGTTTTTTTAACGAGACGATTATTCGGCTCTTCGATGTACATGCTCCTGTCAAGCGCGTCCGAGTGAAGCATGCACCTGCTCCTTGGCTCACTCAAGATATCAAAGATTTTATGGCTATAAGGGATAAGGCTAAACTGAAATATAAACGGCAGCCGAGTGATTGTAATCTTACACGTTTTAAGTCACTAAGAAATCGATGCAATCGTTTGTGTAGAGATGCGAAGAAACGCCACATCAACGATTCCATAGAAAATAACAGTCCGGCACAGATTTGGAGTTTTCTCAAATCTCTTGGTATTGGCAAGTCTTCCTGTAATGATGTCAACATGGTTGACTTGAATGCTCTTAACAGACATTTCTCTCTCCCGCCCGTCACTTTAGACAACCAAGTCAAAATCAACACACTTCAACAACTTCGCAATTTGCCAATACCTCAGTGCACACCTTTCAACTTCGAAGCGGTTGCAGAGAGTGATATTAGGAAGCACATCCTTTCCATTACTTCCTCTGCTGTGGGGAATGACGAATTGTGCTCAAGAATGATTTCACTAATCCTGCCAGAACTTTTACCAATTCTCACACATATTTTTAACTGTTCTCTGGTAACAAGCTCTTTTCCTACAGTCTGGAAAAAAGCACATGTCATTCCCCTTCCTAAAATTTCCAATCCATCTTCATTCTCTCAGTTCCGTCCAATATCAATCTTACCCTTTCTTTCTAAAGTTCTCGAACACATCGTCCATAAGCAGCTAGCTTCTTTCCTAACATGCAATAACCTCCTTAATACCTATCAATCCGGTTTCCGACCTGGGCATAGCACAGTCTCCGCCCTACTAAAAGTCACAGACGATATTCGTCTGGCTATGGAGAATCAGTCACTCACCATCCTCACTCTCCTCGACTTCAGTAGCGCCTTCAACTCCGTTGACTTTGATGTCCTCCTAGGTATCCTTGGTTCTCTTAATATCGCTACTCCTGTAACTGCTTGGTTCGACTCATATCTTCGGGGTCGCTCGCAGTGCGTCCGCTCGGACGAGGGTAACTCTGACTGGTGTGATCTTGCTGCGGGTGTGCCCCAGGGTGGCGTGCTCTCTCCGTTACTCTTTTCTGTTTTTATTAACACAATCACTCATGTTATTACTTCAAACTATCATCTCTATGCAGACGATTTGCAAATTTATCAACATTTTAAAGTAGATAATGTGGTAGGCACTGTGGAGGCGCTTAATGATGATCTCAACCGTATCGGCAAATGGGCTAAGTCTTATGGTCTCCTGGTAAATCCGTCTAAGTCCCAGACCATGGTCATAGGAAGCAGGTACATGTATAACTCACTGTTCGACAACAAGACAATTCCGCCTGTTATCTATGACAACGTCATTATCCCCTTCAGTACGTCGGCCAAAAACCTGGGTGTTATTCTGGATAAGAATCTGTCGTGGTGGCCTTACGTCAACCAGATCAGCAAGAAGCTTCATTTCTCTTTTCATTCCCTGAAGCGTCTCCAAAACTTCTTGCCCTTGAAGACTAAGATTATTCTCGCTCAATCCTTACTCCTTCCTATCATTGACTATGCCGATGTCTGTACGTTGGACGCCACTGAGGAACTTTTAAGCAAGTTGGAGCGCCTGCAGAATCTCTGCATTCGCTTTTTTTTTGGCCTTCGTAAATTCGACCGGATTTCTCACTTCAGGACAGTGCTTAAGTGGCTTCCAATACGGGCGCGGAGGGATATGCATATTGTCTGTTTTCTGTATAAAGTTCTCAAGAATCCTTCTTCTCCTTCTTACTTACGTGATCAGTTCGTGTTTGTGCGGTCGTCGTCGCAGCGTTCTACCAGGTCGCACATAAGTTCTCTCCTCGAATTCCCCCCTGCTCCCCGAAAAACTCAATTTTACAGCTACTCCTTTACTGTCCATGCAGTTCGCCTGTGGAATGATCTCCCTTCCATTGTCCGTGAAAGTCAATCCATAACTATTCTTAAATATCGTGTGAAAGAACATTACCTCTCTCTTTCATAATTTATGATGATGTCTTCCTCTTAGTCGTATTTATGCTATAATATTATGTATTTATCTAGTTGTATGTATTATATATAGTGATATATATTTATATATTTGCATTATATGTATTATATGTATATTTATATTATATATACATATATATTTATTATTATTATACATATTATATCTTTGATATATATCCATATGTATCAAGTATATTATTATGTAATCATGTTTTGCTTGTGATTATAAGTACACCTATCTTCCTCGGTTCCTATATGATTCAGTTTATGGTTGGGTTAGCTGGAAGAAATCTCTTAATAGAGATAAGTGCGCCCCTTGTGCAAATTCTATTTTAAGCTATATTTGTAAATTTGTGTGTGCAATAAAGTGTTAAAATAAATAAATAAAAATAAAACATTTAATATTATTAAACAGTAGATAATCATCTCAGTAGCAATAAATCAATTTCTTAATATTTGCCATTTCTTACGCAAAGATGTTTCTTGATTGGTATGTGTGAGGTTTTGTGCTTACTAGGTACTTTTAATAATTCGTTGTATAAGACACTTATATTAAGGTGTCAATCCAAACCCGTTTAATGATTATAAAATTAAAATTATGTGTCTTTAAATGATATCATTAATTAACATACACGCGGATATCAAAATATAGCTTATGTAATTGCTGATTATACAATTACGTATCATAATATTGCCAAACATTTGTCATTAAACGATATATCTTTTGACAGGACATCATATTTCAAGTCAATGGCCAGACTACTTTCTTAACTATTTGTATCATCGACAATTTATTATAAATAACGCGTTATAGTTACAGGTGGTTATAAAATTGATCGTATTTTTTGTATATCCGTGTGTTGATTTTTTTTTTCATTTGACCAATTTTATTTATTTACAACAAACAATTAACATATTTACCTACATAAATAAAAAATGATATAAAAATGGAAAAATTATATAGGTATTTATTTAAAAATTATATAGTTAGTTACTTAAAAAAATAATATAAAATTCTTAAAAAGTACCTACTTTGCCGCGGTATTCCAGCTGTGACTGGCCTCTACCAGTCACAGGTAGTACACCGCAGTGTTGATTGTAATTATTGTGGGGATATGATTTATTTTATTCTTTAACATCACAGTTAACTGCAAAGCCTGGCGCACCGCCGCTCTATTGCCTGCCTATCGGTGTTCTATACAGGATACATTTTGGAGAGTGTGCGATGGAATTGCACGATTTAATTCCTGCGTCCCCATTCCACCTCCGGGCCACCAGGCGTCGGCTGGTCCGCATGTCGTTGACATCCCGCTTGCCCGTACGAAGCGTTTTTCTTCATCCTTCATCATACGAACGGCTAGGGAATGAAACGCACTGCAGGCGTCGGTGTTTCCCGACACATACAACCTTGGGATCTTTAAAGCAAGAGTGAATAGGCATTTACTAGACCCGCGTGCTTCATCATCGGCCTCATCGTCACTTACCATCAAGTGAGATCGGGGCCAAACGCGGGTTTGTTCTATCATAAAAAAAATGTTATGTAATTGTAAGATTCAGTTTTCCAGCATACCAGCAGTGGACGCTCTCTTTCAAAATTCCACATAGAAATCCTATTCCACAAAAAAAGTCAGAGCACTATTAATACCTACGTTGTTTCTCATTTTAATTTTGACCCAATTTAAAGTACCTAATACTTTTAAACATGCTGTACATGTCTACTTCCGACTCATCTATCATTAGTTACGTGTAGTGTACCTATCACTTACGTTTAACAGATATCGTTACATAACGTTATCTTAACGTTAACGATAATTGTTATCGTTATTTGGCACCCGTCATGTTGGTTTGTAGTCAAAATGATTGGTACCTATTGTGCAATAAAACAGTCATATATTTGCATTGCTCCTAGTGAATTCTTTCAATGAATAGGTGGTATCTGAACTAAATGGAAAACGCTTGTTTCCTTTGCTTTAGCCCTGAGAATCCCCAAGCGGTACAGTCAACAACGTCGCGGTACAGTCGTACCGCGACCGTCGTTATTAATTCACTTTTTATAATCCGCTTTGCATATGTTAGACTTTAAGATCTCAGATATTAAGTTAGCTAGAGCATTCTCACATGACTCTTCATACAAATCTACTACAGACTAAAAATAAACCAGGGCCCTTACCATGAACTCTTATAGCAGGATTACTTCAATAACACTTTGTTATTTCGTACCATGATATCCTTAATAAGCTTACTTTAAGGTCGTCATGGTACGAAATAACAAAGTAATATTGAAGTAATCCTGCTATAAGACATGGTAAAGTCACAGCACGGATTAAGTTGTTAGATGGATTCATTTAGTTAGTAGTACCTACTAAGATATTCGTATGAAAGTAGGCGGTATATGACTGTCACCGGTTTATATTTTACCGACATTTCCCGGGTGTCCGAGATAAATGTCCAATCAAACCATGAAGAACCGAACGACCGGGGCCGGTGATTTTTTTCTCCATGCATGAGCCCGAAAGCATACACTTTGATACCGTATGTTCAAAAAACTTTAAATTAAAAATCTTATGCGACTATCCAGCCGGATAGGCGAAGATTAGACAATTTTCTATCCGCTGTCACGTAATCTAAGTTGTTCTCTTGATCACCACATTCTATACGTTTTTGTGGCACAGAATGAACATTGCACAAAAACTGCAATTAAACCTAAAGACTGCAAAACGAGCATTGCGTCGCACGTAGTTTTCTCAGTGGTCGGTTAATCGTTAAATGTATTGCAGTCAATCAGAAAAAATACAAATACCTTCGAGCTTCGGTGACTAGACTACATGCTTGATACAGTGTAGAGCACAACTTATTGATGTTTAAACATTTTCGACACAAAACATGAAATAAATATTAAAACTAAACTATTAAGATTGTCATTTATTTCTTAATTTGTATAAAAATATTTTAAAAAATTGTTTTTGTGCGACAACATTTGGTTGGATCCGGAATTCCGGATAAAATAAAAATTGCTTTACAAAGACCTCAACGAAACCGAAATAGACGCCATGCCTGGCACAAAATCGTCCTCAATAGAGATCGAGGACAAGGAGGGCCGACCCCAAATAGAAGCGATCAATGCCTAGAAGGAAGATGATGATCATTGGTAGTTCGATTGTACGGGTTTTAATAATCAATTAAGCTGTAAAGAAGTACCAAATTTGAGACTGGACTACCGAATTCGTATGCGAAAAGTAAAGAAAATCCTGACTAATAATATCCACTCGGAAATAGTCTTCCTTAGGAAAACGCACAAATATAACACTAGAAGCAAAAACCATCTTGAACTATGTCGAACAAGAACCAAAAATTATGACAAAAAGAATATGAAGGAGCTGAACTATACAATATCTTATCTAAAGAAATAAAAGACATTGACAAAATTACTATACTTACTTAAAAGTAAACTCAAGGAACATATTTTAACAACGTAACTAAGCACTAACTATAACTAACCTAATATACAATTTTATAAGTAACTAACCTACCCGCAAAGACTAACTGGACTTGCATTATATAATTAAAAACTAAGTATTTCTCATATAAGTGAATTGTAATTATTTTGAGAAAATAAATATCTTTAAACCTAAGGCCCGGGAAGATCCTTGAACCATGGTTTTAAACCACCGCCAAAATTTAGCCTACTAAACTACGGGCCATATACGAGTGTGTGGAGATACAGTCTACAACACAAGCCAGTAATTGCAGGGCTGATTAAAATTCAATAATGGCGTCTTAGAGTTCAATGGCATGGGTTGATCAACATTGCCGGCGGCTGTCCTTCTGCCGTAGATAGTGTGTGGTATAAGTTACAAGCTTATATTGAACTAAATTCCAGCGTTTTAGCTTATTGGATGTCATACAACGCGAGACGCCAATGCATGACGGTGGCACTTCACTTGGCTATTCGTATTTGTCTTAATTGCCATGTGTGGTTGGTATGCTTGACAAAATATTCCTCTTATTTGTATGTACGTCAAGTATTTGACAAATACGACAAACATCCAATAGCGAATACGAATAGCCAAGTGAAGTGCCACATGACAATATTTTGTTTACTTGGTATGATTAATACAACACAAAATGTGGTACAATTAGAATCCTGTGTATCATTATGTGAGAAAGGCGAGTTTAGAGATGGCTGATTTTCAAGTTTTATGAACATATTTCCAAATGTAATTAGCTAGGACATACTCTTGCGTCTTCTCTGTTATAAACTTTTAATCAGCTTTGAATAATAATAATATCTGTAGAATCATTTTTAGTTGTCATGATGTCAATATTTAAGAAAAAACTTAATCTCCTGCTTACCTTCTTCTTATATGCTTTATGTAGGTTTATCTATGTATACGGACATTGTCGAATATCTCGCTAGTATCCTCTAACTTGAAGTCATACGAGTCATTGCACGGAATCATAAAAGTGACTTCGCTTGCGTAACAATGATTTTTTGTCAGTCAGACATATTTACTTACATAGTTTTTTCTTAGTCTCCGTTGCTCTATTTAGGACAGCAAGTGTATTCTCTGCTGTAATATTGTTTAAGTCACTGTTCAAATGTTCATCCTCAGCAGCATTTTCAATTATTTGGATTTATCTCTTTTGCTCGTCAATTCATAATATATATTTTTTTTTAATTTACAATTAGTTTTTTTGTTGTTTAATAGACGTTTCTAAATTGAATTTATTTATATGCACCTCTAGAGCAGCCTTTTGCACGTCTTCGATCGATGCATCATTCGATTGTAGCTTCCATCGATTATTATCATACTCGCAGTAAAGCGTTTCTGCGAACTCCTGTCAAGCTTGTCTACATGGGAAAAATGTACCTACTCACGCATAAACCGCGTGAGTAGGTACATTTTTCCCATTTGAGGTATAAAGTATTTTTTATACCTCAAAGCAAATTGCATAGCCCATTTCTCACATATGGTTCTTAATATTTATTACCATAATAGAGGCTATGTAATACGAATCTGTACCACACCCATGCTTGGAACTGGTTTACGATCACAGTCGCATCATTTATTTAGTCAAAATGGCCGCCGATCGACTCGTCGGATCACCTCTTACTTTCGTTATTTTCACTTTCATCCCGAGTAAATGTTGTGTATTACGATACTTTAATTTTAATACCGTCAATGATTTCCTTATGGGCGTTACTGTTTACGTTGCACCGAGTATACGTTAACTGCTTTTTAATAATATACTTTCTATGTGTTTCTTTAACGTTTACGTTATTGGTTTCGTTTAAAAAGCTGTTGTTATAAATCATGTTTTGTTGTAATTGCAGATCTTTGGGTTGCGGATTGACGGTGCTTCGATTTATTACAGGTGAGTACCACACAACATCTGCAGTACAAGTCAAAGTCATATAATTACGATAATTTTGTATTTAGATTCCATTATTCCAAGAAATAAAAATGGCATATTTTATAAAGTCTCAGATTTAACATAGGTACTTAATAAAAATAAGTTGCTATCTGTGTTAGTATGCCCATTAGAAGGAACCCACTTGATCTATGGACAATAAATTGACAATAGATGGATTCATTACGATGAATCTTGAAGAACTATAATGATTATGTTTAAATAGGAATAGATTATAACAAAAACAATTATTCAGATTGGCTTTATAAAATGGCAACAGTATTATTATTCAAATGGGCGTCTCGACACATCGTCGAAACTATGATTTGCGCAAAATTAATTATACCAAAGGTCAACCCATCCATGCAACGATCGCGAAATTAATTTGCGGAAAATTTTAGCCGATGTTACTATGAAATCGCATATCGCAAGGTATTAAATAATTTTGTTGCTATTATTTTGATCAACTTGTGGTCTGCATCTACAGATATTTTCAAAATTAGACATCTTTGTTATTGCAATAGGTTGTATGCCAAAAATACGTGTTCTTATTTGATTCTATCGTTTATTGGCAACTACTATCTACTACTTCAATGTGTGTACTTATCTATATTTTTTCACATCATTTATTTCTAATTTATATTTACACCATTTTGGAATAGGCGATAAAGTTTAAGCAACACATCTTTTAAAATATATTGATGTCTACCAATGGAACTTATAATGATCGTAATGAATTCTAGTGAATATTAAAGCTCAAAGGACTTTGACTCATGGAATGTATCCCTTTCGGCTAGCCAGACATTATAATAGGATCTTTTACGGTTCTAACAGGACCCACTTAGTAGCAAGCTCACCTCTTAATTTGATTTAGAATTAACAGTCTGTATGAGTGTTTTCTCTCATTGAAAATATTGGAATACCGCAAGGTTGAATACTGGGTCCTATTCTCTTCTTACTATTTGTTTTTAAAGGTTTCATTAACTACGGTAAAACAAGAGTTTGCCTATTTGTCTTGTAAGTATCTTATAATGCAATCACCGTATTACAAGTTACATCAAACCACATAACATTACGTATACATAATGCAATGAGTCATATTACTATTCCACTTGCGGTAGGAAGTTTTCACTGAGGAAGTTGGTGTATTAGCTATGGTTTGAATAAGTATGGTGTGTAATGTCCTTGCGTTATAGCTCCGGATGTAATAGGGTGGTCACTCGAACTTGGAACATAGGCCAATAGTCATAGGCCCGTATTATTAAATCACTCACAGCTCAAATGTCAATCTTGACAACGACCTCAAGATGGCGTTCCTATTAATAAACGTAACTTAGATGCGTGTTTAAGAATCGGGTATCACGTGAGTAACGCCGTATTAATAAACAAAACTCAGTTCTCAAGAGAACTGTCAAACTCACACTTGAGAACGTATTTGCTGATTGCAGGCGAACCGCGACTTGAGAAAGACATCACGTGATACGCCCTCAAGATTGATTTATTAATTAATGACATACTTTTGAGATAGTGATCACGTCTTGAGAGTGTATCAGCTGAATTCACTCTTGGGTTTGAGCTCAGACTATTAATACGGGCCTTAGACAGTTTTGAGTATGAGTGGAGTTTGAGTTGGGTCTTGCAACTGTCATTGATACATTTTTGACAGTCGTAACGAAGTGAGAGCTCACGCCGAGTTCGTTCTCAAAATGGTCTGACTATCGGCCTAAAGGTTCTTTAATCTACATTACTTTTTAGACGTCCACATCTTAACTATATCCAAGCCCAAATCAAGTGTGTTATTTTGTAGACAAAAACTACTAACATTTTAGGCTTTTCTGTGATTATTGCATAGTTATTTTCACATTATTAGATCGAATCACTTTATTTTCCCAATAATGAACAGGTTCAATCATTCAGTTCTTTCAGTACTACATCACAACAGGTAATAGACATTCATATTTGTTTACAAAATAAGACACTTGATTTGCGCTTCGGTAGATGAAAATACATTTGCTGTTACCCATAAACCTAGTTTCAACATCACTTCCCTTTAACTAAGTTTAGGAAAGAAACCGATGGCTTTAAGTCGTGGAATAATGTTAAGTCGCGTTCATGGGTAACAGATTTAAATCAAATTAACCTTAGATGGTGCTGAATTTTGAATGCCTAGTCTAACATTATTCCTTAGTTATAACAAAAATGTGCATGCTTTTTGCTTTTGAATGTGATATAAAATATAAAGTACCTACCTATAATAAATTATACATGAATTTCGAGTACTTACCTATTTGAAGATTAATCATATAGGTATCAGTGTCTCCTGTAGGATGTTAATGTTTTTAAGTTAATTATTTGTTTTATCGTAACAAAGCACCTTATTTATTTACACTTTGGTAGCATAACAAACAATATCAAGCTATTCAATAAAGTTTAATGTACATACAATAAAACTACTTATATGTAACAAGTTAAGTACCTATAGAATGCACCAATGAAATTCTAAATAACAAACACAGCAATAAAATATTACGACATTTCTTAAAACACTTTCAATAATAGCTAAGTAAGTAGGTACCGTGTCGAAAGTTTTCGCAATGTCCGTAGAGTAATAGGCAATAAATATTTTACGACATCTATAAGCCTAAACATTTCGTCGATACGCTTACTGAATTCAGATAAGCCTAGAATAACTTGTACTTATACTTTTTTCGTGTTTCCTAAATAAAACTATGCAAAAAGTTACAATAAGTTACGGATATTGCCTTCGGCGTCGTCACCGATTTTATACGGCCTTCATAATTCGGTATAGCGTTTTGAGTCTTATGAAAAATTAGGGATAGTTATGGCGATTATAAGCGTGGCACGCTAATTTTAATAGTCGCTAAGCGAGGCGACCTCCACACCACGTTCACTCTAACACGTAGCTTATTATAGACAGTCAGATGCTTATAAGTTTAGGATTATATTTATTTGGATAGAATAAGATATTAGTATAATTCGCCAGAGGACAAAAAGTGGTTGATATTGCTCATACGAGTAGAATTAACAAACTGAAATTGCAGTGGGATGGCCACATCGTAGAACCGATAACAGATGACGACGAGTTCTTGAATGGAGCCCAAATAACGGGTAAAAAGATGGAGACATGACCTTCGCAAACTGGCAGAGACTGGATGCAAAAGGCCGAAAATCGGGTTGAGTGGCGTGCTTTAGGAGAGGCCTCTACGTCTAGCAGTAGACTGATACGGGCCGATGGTGATGATTGATGATGATACGCGTAGAATCACTCCTAGTGACATATTAGTGAATGCAGAAGCATCAGTATACGATAGATGTAGTCGAGGACTAAAGGAGAGCGAACTCGAACTGGACTCAGGAAACCTGTACGACCTAAGGCTTGTTCTTCTGATGATATACAAAGAGTCACTGGCAAGCAGTGGAATCGTATGACAATCAGTAGAAGCGGATGGCGAAAGGGAGGATTATGGTATGCTTATGTTATATTTGGCTCATATGAAAGAAATAGCGATTGACATTTGTTTTTTAGTTAGCAAATGTCAATAGCATACGTGAGGCTTGACTATAGTTCTTATTCCCTACCTTCTCCGATCAGCAGGTCTGGACGGAAATAATCTAAAATGTTCTCTAAAATAATCTAAAAAGCATTAAACGGGTCTTAATTGTTCGTAAGGCCACTGACACCACATCAGTTGTGCTCATAACCTGTGAAGAATTATATAACAGGATCCTCTATGATTGTGGTAATTGCTCTTAGTCTGGCTGAGACGTATCTATAGGCGTGAAGACAAAGATCAACGACCACATTCGAACATACGAGTTACTGTTTAACTGATTGCCGTGCCGGAAGGAGAAAGAAAGGTACCTAATGTTTTTCGGTGTATGTGGTATACCTATGTGGCCTAGCACACGTGAAGACAGACAAACTTACACAGGTGGCCAAAATAAGTTTGAAATTTTCTCAAAAACTACTGGACCGAATTTAATAATTATTTTACGGTTACACAGTTTTAACCTTTATCTACCTAACAGTGAAAGAATAACATATTTGAATACAATAGGTATTTTATTGCATTTATATTGTTTTATGACATTTTTGCACCCGCTACGCTGTTTTGATACAATATCTCCAACACCCGAAGGTTGCCTGGAAGAAATCGCTTAAAGCGATAAGGCCGCCTGTCTGTATACTAGCTAACTTTGGTTTTATATGTAACTGATGTATTTTCATTTGTGTGCAAATAAAGTATATTTGAATTGAATTGAAAGAATTCAAGACTATGTCAAGAGGTTTTTGAGATAATCTCAACCTTAAAAACTCTCCTGTACACTGTTCTCTATGTTAGGCAGTAGGTACTTACTTAACAACTCTATAAAACAAGTGACATCTTATCAGTTGAAGACTGACACATTCCATTCGTCACCACTCACAACACAATGCAATCTAATTAGAGATTAGATAAATCAATTTGCAGCGAATAATTATCAAACCCAACCGGTCTGTCTCGGTGAAAAGCGAAATTCGCCGCCAGCTATTCTAATGCAGTATCGCACCTGGCACTTTCTACGAGTGTAACACCTGATATAACGTTATATAACGCTTGAGGTCTCGGTCAGAGGCTAACCCTCGCTGGAGAGATTAGATTACTGACAGCAGGTTTTTGTGTAAGTGACAGATGGCTAATTGGAATGGATTTTATTTTTAAACATATTTATAATCATTTATTCGCTTCTCACCATAAACAGATAACATCTTCGTCTCGTGTGTTTTAAGGACAGACCACTTACCCAGTAGACATGAAATTGGTTCAAATTTGCAAGCGAAAAATTCTGTCAACGGCGGGGTACAGGGGTGCCGTATTAAAAAGATGATGTGTCGATAATATCTCTAGGTAACACTTGTCGCGAAGCAATTTTGCGCTCATGTGCGGGCAGACACGGGCCCTCCTGTTACAGGTCTATGGGGTAAGTGGTCTGTGGTTTTAAGTGACCAATCCTATTGTCAGAGTTTATCAGGCCGCCCCCGTCAGCCCTTTGAAATGGCCTAACGGCTCTGCCGAGCGACAACAACAGGCACGGCGGGGGTCAGACGAAAATGTCACTAACGGTCACCCATCCAGGTACTGACGTCGCTCAACGGTGCTTAACTTGTAGGATCGTTTTCATCTTTCATCAAACTAGACTACGAGTCCCTAACATATACAATATTGGATATACTACAGTCTTATCAATTTTAAATAAAAGTTTATAGGAAGCTGGCGCCTGAACTAGGGTACTGTGTTTCAGGTGAACAGAAAAAAAACTAGACTTATGATTACAATGTAGGTAAGTTGTTAAAAACATACTCGTGCATACGAGATTAATAAACTCCGCAATAGATGATTGATTTCCATCTGCTGCGAACCTGGCACACGATTTTCGTCATCCGTCCATTATTTATAACATTAGGGGATTAAATTGTAAATCTAGACTCTCTCACGGAAACTGAAACTAGACATTTTATTACGTTATTAAGTAATTCAATCGTATAATAAATAATAAAATGCATTCACGTAATGGGCTTAATTCGTATCATATATTTTAGTCAAAACAGCGATTTATAAGACCACACATTATATAGTTCCAATATTGGAAAAAAACGGTTACAAAATAAATCGAAAAACATTCTTGATCTGGGTTATTGTATTTTTTCGGCGATGTGACATTGGCACGGATCTTCGATGGCGGATGACGTCATGAGGTCTGGGGGTCAATGCTGGCTATTTCACCATTCTTTGTCCCTGTCCAAATGAAACGAAACACACAGAAACTTTGATTTATGTCCCCGTAATGGACTCACAATTGTGTACTTATTTAAAATCTGTATTTAGTCAATGTCATAGAGATAAAAGGAGGAGTTAAACTGAATATTAATGGTTATCTTTGCACCTTTTTTGCACCTAAAGAGTAGTAAATTGTGATTAATACGATCTGCATTTATTCTTTAAGAAACTACTGTAATTAGCGGCATTTACAATTAATACAAATCTGCGATTTTATCGAGGCAATTTGTACTCCAACCATCGCATTGGAGGACAAATCCGTCCACTGATTGGCTGGCTTGTATATTTCAGATTTAAAACGAAAACGTTTCGATTTGACTGTAGCTAGGCTACCTATACATCGATCTACATCGCCATAATAATCCATACAACCTCTTTTCAAAAATAAATTACAGCAATTTCTGTCCTTTTCTGACACCAGTAATTTAGACCTGGTGCGATGAAAACGCGATACGTGAGGCGTCTGCCGACCGAGGGATCGAATAATTTAATCATTATCCTAACATAATGGGGGATCTTGGAACTGCAGTGTTTCGCGCCTTATGATTATGGGTTTCAATACAGGTTTAAAATAATTACCAGTTTTATGAAGCACTATCCGTCTTACCGCAATAAATAAATAAACATGCGTTGAACACGTGTCTATAAGTTATTCGTGAAACAATAAACTTTTCAGACACAGGCTGTTTATATTGGGGAATCGGAGAGACAGCTACTGTACGGACTAGACTATTGTCATTTTTAGGGTTCCGAACCTCAAGAGGAAAAAAGGAACCCTTATAGGATCACTTTGTTGTCCATCTGTCTGTCAAGACCTAGGAATATCTCAGAAACGCGTAGAAGGATGAAGTTGAAATTCATACCCAATACTCAGATCTGCAGCCTGATGCATTCGTTAAATAATCAAACTTCTACGTCAACCCAATCAAAAGATATGACCGCTTATGTCGCCTTTTCCCGCATATTTGTATGAAAACACGAGAAACTCAAAACATATAGGGTACTTCCCGTTGACCTAGAATCATGAAACTTGGCAAGAAGCTAGGTAAAAATCGAAAACTGTAAATTTGGGGTTCCATCACGAAATAATTATTGTTTTGTATTTACAAACTTATATTTACAGTTGTCGCCTGGTATGTCGATGTATGACGTGATCAGTTTCGAAAACGCAAAGATAAGTTTGTCCCTAAATCTAGTTTATCTTTTCGTTAGAGCAAATGTTATTGTGAAGTTGCACGGAACCCTCGGTGCGCGAGCCCAACAGCCGACTCGCACTTATAATAAATTACAAGTCCTGTGATCGTAGCGACAGTTTTTACAATCACAAGACTCGACTTTGGTAGATACAACACTCCCAATGGCATGTATAGGCATTTGTAATTTACACTAATAACCTAAATAAACTAATGGTTTTTAACCTTAACCCTGGGTTAAGGTCTTATCGTTAATTACACCTCATAAACCATTATGATTGACAACTCAGGAAATAAATTAGTGACTATTAGTTCATTATGGTTTCATCTAGCAAAAGGTCTTTCGAATTTATCGATGCATCACTTATAAACAGAATAATAAAGATTTATATAGGAGATAAAAGTATTACTAATCCTACTAATATTATAAACGCGAAAGTTTGTATGGATGGATGAATATTTGTTGCTCTTTCACGCAAAAACTACCGAATGGATTTTAATGAAACTTTACAATAATATAGCTCATACATCAGAATAACACATAGGCTATAATTTATAATCATGTAGACGAAGTCACCAAATTAATTACTAAATAGTGCAAGAAAATGTTCAGTTTTTTAAGAGTAGATAGTACAAGTAGTGAAAGATACCATGCATTTATTCTTAGGTAAGTAACTAATTGCGAATCGAGAAAGAAAATGCTTCTTCCACAACTGTTTACGAATCTCAGTTATTTTTAAAATTGATTGAATAATTTTTTTAAAGTTTCAGTCTACTTTGTTGTCCACAGATCTCATACATAAATAATCGAGTATTGTATTGGTGACAGAAGATGAATAGCTTAATTAAGAAGCATTTGTGCAATATGCTCAAGTAGAGGTAAGTCACGATACACTTTGCGACACTCAGCGACCTTCGCCTGTTTTATCGAAGTGACTTTAATTGCCAACACCTTATTAGGAACTTGCAAATAAGCTTCTGATAACAGACAAGGCACATTTGACTGATCGATTGCTAGATAGTATTTGCCTATTTAAAATTATAGGCTGCTGTTATTAAGTAATTTAAGTAATGAAGAATAATTTGCCTTAGTCAAAGTTTTTCTGTAATTATAGGTTCATTTCTACTGCGGCGCCTGTTTGCCGAGAGTATTTCTTTTATTTTTAGTAGATATAAGAGTTATCGTTAACTACTACTTCTTAGTTATTGCAAATTATATTATATTTGAACAAAAATGTCGTCTCTCTCTTGTATTGCTGTGCCTAAACAAGGTCCATAAAGAACATTGTAATATTTTAATGTTAATTATATGAACATCTGTATTATAACTTATGGAATGAAATAAATATATTGAGTATTGAGTTTACTAGTCCAATTGTCATCTACGTCAACTTTATTCTACATATAATAAAATCTTTTCTGATTAAGTTCCATTTAAGTACTTATACATTATAGGTCGTATCTTCGTTTTGTCTGTGGTAAATGTACGTATTATCTTTATTTGAACTGGTGCGGCTAATTTGTAAATCATCATAACTGTTACTGTCTTCTAAAGTGACTTTCCGTATCATCAGCATCACATCACCCATTTTTATCTAATTAGAATTTATATCATCTTAACCTTGTCTGTAGGTCATTAATTATATCTCAATTGACCTACTGTATGTTTTCTAACAAATTATAGACACCATTTTATATTTCCTGTATCATAGTGCACTAATTTCCATCTTTTGACAATCTAGAAGATTTGTATAAGTTCTTAGTGAGTCGGAGAGTCATTTACTGATTCATCGTATGTTTCCTAATAAATTAATTATGACCTCTATTTAATCAAATTAACCCATAATTCATCAAACCACTTAATTTGTATAATTGAATCTCCTTGGATCTCTGATAAAGTCTAGGAAATAATGGCTTCGTTAATATTATCCGACGCCAAGGAATACGGACGTACATCCTCCACTATCATTGTATTATTGAGGCTTGCACTAATGGTACAGTTGAATACAAAAGTGGTTTTAAACATTATTTATTGGATATAATTAGTATTTATTGTGATGATCTGATCACAAAACAATCTGACTAAATAGTAAATTAAACGATTAGTAATTTGGCTGAGGCCGCCAATTGAAAAACTGCTTACACCACTAGGCATTCTACCTATGTTATATTGTGACTTGGCTACGATGTAGCGATGACGAGACAAGCCGATCAAAAACCAAGACCATTTAACTGATTTTATTCATAATTATAACCTGTAACTATCGTCGAAGGCAGTTGAAACTGTCGGTCTAAGTATTTACCGGATTTAATAAAAAAAATAGTGAGCGTTAACCGTTTCTTTGCTGAATAATTTCATAATTATGAATAAGATACTGCGCTTGGTTTCTGGCTCTACCAGAAACCATTTCTCCTTGGAAGAGGCAGATTGGAAGAAAATCGTTCTACCCCCTTGGAGTAGAGTGGTGTAAACAGTTGTCTATTGAACTGTACAGGCCTTGTGATGGACGTAGCGGACCATGGATCCGGAGTATTGTCCCCCGTGTTGTATAGATACGCTGTAAGTTATATTCAATTGATGGTGTTCTGCCATCATGAATGAATTGAATGATGTTTGCAAACGACTGTTTGGGTTGACGTTAGCAGTCTTATCTCAGCTTAGTTTTGAAAGTTATAGTAATGGACGAAGGTTAATGTCCTTAATAACATTCATGTAATAAGTCCTTATTTTATTGTTATTATTTCTATCCTTCTAGTGTTATTAGGATCATTTTATAAGTCACAAGATAATGGTAGCGATTCTGCCGCTCCATTTCTAGTATAAGGTTTTGACGTTAACAATCCTTTTCTTTAGTGTAGGAAAGGGATACATCATTTTTAGACCTGTCATATTTAGTTTAGCTTTAAACACACACGCTAGACTTACTGCAAAAAAGTAAATATTTCAGAACGTTGGCAACGTTGATTAAAAATTTTACGAAGTATGATAGCCATGATTAGATTTTTATTCGTGACTCACATCTATTATGTATAGCGTTTTACAATTATTTGTCTTTAAAATCATCGAAGTATTAGAAAACTAGAGACGCTATAGATCTTAGCAGCGCAGATCCAATCTTGCAAATATTGTGGTGTGGCGCGTCCGTCAACGCATAGAAAGCGTTTCATCACGCTCCAATGCCTGTTCAATGGTCTTAATAAATTGTTAAGACGTCACTCCATTATTCTCGTTTAAGCCTGTACTGTACATATAATTTAAATTGTTCAACTTCTGCCTAACTTGTCAACTACTTTCAATTTATGTGGTAAAAGAAATAACCCGGTAATGAGGAAAGTGTGTAGTTTCCAGAATATTGAAAGTTCCTCTGCTACTATCAACAAAGTTTGGCTTTACTAACCTTAAAACTTTAAAGCTTAATTATTATAAAGGATATCTTTATAAATCTTTTACTAATATGGAATAATTTGGGATTTGCTAATCAAATTTAGGGAGTCGGAGTTGGGTGCAGTTTTATTTAATGTAAATTGGATAAAATACCTACTGAAGACGTCATCGCATCAAACTTTATACCGCAAAGGTAATGAAATGACAAATCGACCGTCCATAAGGAGATAAGCCAACAAGATACGGTCTTGTATCGAGTACATACGAGTCAAAATGTCATGGACATCACAAAGTCTCCATTTTACACTCCACTGAGCCTTGATTATTGACAATCATGTTTGCATTACCTTTGTAGTGTATGTTGACAATACTAATTTATTGTGAAAGTGATAATACCCAGTAATTGATATTTATAAAGCAATAGCTCTAACACGTCTGTTTTGGTATTTAAATAAAGATCAAATTATTTTGTTACAATCTTCTAGTTCTTAGCTATCCTTATACAGTGATTTATCTTCAGTGATCTTTATTGACTCATTTTCCGGAATATTCGGCACTATATTTGTTTGATTATAATATTGGATGTGTGATTTCGAAAACAATAATTCTGGCGTTACGCATATATGCGTTATGAATATGATATATTTCGGAAATTTCAAATACAGTTAAAATACCAAAAACGCAATTTACAAACGTAACTTTGATGAAAACTAAAAACTTGGAAAATTCAGAGCCAACCAAGTAGCCAATGAAGGTTGATTCTGTATGACTTTATTGGGATTATTTAATACGAAATAAAAATACTTTTTGTGCTATTACGTACAACCATCTTAGCTCGTAAATCTTCTGGGATAACATGCGATTTCATATCACCCAGACATTTTAAGTTTTTGCTACTAGTATTTGCTAAATAGCTTAGACACTAAGTAGTGATATGTTTTGACCTTTAAAAATACTGGTTAGTATATTCAAATTAATTTTGTTGATTGATTTTTTTCTCATATTAATGTACTCATCCTAATCTGACATTTCGATTTGGTATACGAAACGAATTCCTAATATTTGTATATATTTCTATTAGCTGATTTATCTAAAGAAATTGATTTCTGTGAAAGTGTTGCAATTATGTCGTAAATCTTTTTCGATACCGTTTAACATCACGATTCGGCAATTTGGGATGATTATCAGTATTCAGTTGTTTTGGATAATGGTAGCTAGCTACCTCTAATTAGCTTTTGAAGGGGTATAAAGGATTTGCATCCATCAAACGACATAATGGGTATAGTTTATTATTATACCATTGTAAGCTCTTTTGTGTGCTAATAAAAATACTTGTATAACACACGCAATGATATACTTAGTCTGCTAATAAAATTACCAAATAATTTTCGACAGTACCTACGTCAATCTATCCACAAAGACAATTTCTGAAATTGCCTGGATTCCACGTATGACCTTTGTGAGTCGTAATAGCAGTATTAGAATCGGTAAAAATAAACATGGCCAAGGTTGCATGTGACATTAAACTAACTTCGTGATTTGAAAATTTGGGACATTACAGTAGCAAATAACGTTTTTATATCTGTACGAACAAATGCTAATTCTATCGGTAAAAGTCATGGAACAACCGTTAAAATATAAACGAATGGGTGATGGAAACAGGTTGAATAAAAACGGTACTTACAATATTTTTATGAGTAATCTTTGGTATCGGAAGGAAATCCGTGATGAATATTTATAATATATTTTTATAATTTCCTTTTACGACTTCGGAAAAGGAAGTAAGCAACTACAAATGATCTTACATTACTATGTACATCATTTTGCTTCTTTTGAGTAAGTTTAATTTGTTTGAGTAATGATAAGTTTACTCAAACAAATTAAAACTATTTATCTACTACCTCCTACCTATTTATTAAATTAATCCAAAACTAAATCAAATAACTGATATTGGATCTTGTAAGTAAAATACGAGTGTATTCTTCTTTAGCCTTCATATACAAACCTCTCCTCATCTTTCTCAATTCTGTTTTAAGACCAGTCGCCCATTTCTTGATTTATCAATGTAAATGAAGATCTGTTTACTGGTCTGGATATAATCTGGGATATAAATTCCGTTTTGCAGAATGTGTAGTTTCCCTATTATATCCTTAGTGTGGTGATCCATATATACCAAAGATTAGTGGTTTGAGCTTAACTTTCATGAATGAGCCAATCAATGATAACATTCTCATCATCAATGAACATTTTTAGAATTAACACTATAGTGAGCCATTACTACAAATTATTATATTAAATGGATATCACTCACTTATATTGTTGAAGTCTGGTGAGCGCGCCACGCCCACGTCGCCGGTGACGTTACCGAAGACCGTCGAAATCGGTCGAAACTGTCGGTCTAATTGCCGACTTCATCAATATAAGTGAGTGATATCCGTTTATATATAATACGGACATATAACAATTTTGTAGAATTAAACATACTACAATTACAATCTAGCAATTATACATACTTGTAAGACAAAAGTTTTAAATATCTCTACTTCATATAACTAAGGTAATCTTCAAATTGTGTTACACATATCTCAAAGTAACCCATGACGGAATTCTAAAAAAGAACACAAGCATACTGTTTCGTGGTGGTTGTGCCATATTGCAAAACCTCGCGTGACTGTAGAATTTGTGAGCCCCTGCTAACCATTCTGTTTGCTACAGTACTTCCAACGGAACCTTAACATGAAAAAAATATAAAACGATGTCCTTTTACTGCTAAAAGTAACATTTTGGAATCTGCAATGACGCACTGTTGGTTTACTCTCGTTATTTCACAGTTAGGAACTGGAAAAGGAAAATTACTTTCTCACGCAATAATGTGACTGACTTTTATGAATCTCCTTACTTGAAATGTGCATGCTAAATTTTTGGCGAAACATGTGCAATAAACTAAATGACACCTTGTTATACCGTGTTTTTGGCAAATAAACTTGATTGATTTTACTGCTTACAAATGACAATGCCAGATTCTGCCCAACTATCAACCGCAAGTTGTAGTACAAGATAACGAATAAATGTAAAAATATCTCCGTTTTTTACTAAAATTGTTGGTTTAAAATAAAGTTTTGTACAAGTTGCGATTCGAAAAAAAACAGCTTAATTAAGAATTCAGAAAATAGTAAGAAATCGAAGCGAATTATTAATTGTTTTTGTAATTCTTCTGTAGGAGTTGCGAGAGTAGTAGAAAATGATACTGATTATGATTATGCAATATGAAACCTGTATGTAATAAGTCCCCAACAAAATGATAGGTACCTACAGCTTAAATGGTCACGTAGTTTTGTAGGTGGGGCAAAGCTCCATTGAAATGTGGCAATGTCTTTTCGTAGTGATGATTGATATTATATTCATCGCTTGTATATTGCTTAGTATGTTTTGGGTACGTTCAAATCTATTGTATTTAGTACCCTGATATTATTTTTCTTGGTTCTTCTTTTTCGTGCTTTAAATGAAAACATTGTTGTTTTATTTGAATGATGAGTAGGTAACAAATAGATACCTACTTATTCAATCAATATTTTTTTAATGTATTTTACTATACAAATTACATATTTTATCGTAACGTCAAGACAATTAAACATTACCTTCAGATTCCAGTGTCCAAAAAACGCGGCAAAACAAATGGAGCAAAAAACGGCGTCGACCCACTGATCAGACCGTAATGAAACAAAAGAAATAATTGGACCCTGATGCCTTTCTTCCGCAACTCGAGGTCAGGCGTGACCAACACGAATTCTTTAATCTAAATATTTTGTCCAACCTCACCTGCTGCAACTTGATCCTGAATTCTTAAATAAATGCTTCACTTTGTAGTTCATGTTGTGCTGGACGATTTATGATACATCCGTTTTAAAAGAACTTCCATTTTCCGAGCAATTGTTCTCATGAAATGGATCATTTATAACTGGTTGAGTTTTTGGACCATGAAACTGCTTAAAAGGCATCAAATTGCTAAATGTTCAATGTCTTATTCAACGAGTTATATTTCTTCTACAATTTTAAAGTTGTCCTATTTTATACAATGGGTAATGATTAAATTTTTATTTGAATTTAGACTAACGTTATTTTCATTACTGCTTCTAGGGAGGTTAGTGTACTGCAGGTCTGGTTTAAATGACCCTGGTAGCTTTCTCTAGTGGTTCATAACATAATGGTACCATTATAAGCGCATTAGTTAGATAGTTGGGAGTCTTCGCGGTCGGCTGTAGTTGCTGGAAACCAGGCTTTAGAGGGCATTTGCATTAAACATCGGCATCGTTTGATAGAATTGCCGTCGTAAAGTATGAATGTCCCTTTCTCTGTACTTAAAGTGTCGGTTTTATTGGGGCTTCTGATATTTCTTCCGGTTATAAATTGTTGCAGTTTATTTATATGTTCCTATTCCAATGGTAAGCATCCGTTAACAATATATTCGATGTATTTGAGAACAATCTTGACCAGTATATACTGATTTCAAGTGATAAATAACTCTAAAAGGTATACTTGACATGAAAGGAATGAAGGTATGAAACCGCTGACAACACATACGGTAGGTTACCATACAGGCGCGGGCGCAGACGCGTTTGCGAAACATTTCTTGGCAAAAATCACGATTCTGACATTTCAAATATCGCAGGCGGAGTAGAGCATGGCATTTGTACGCCTGCGCATTCCGTTCGAGCCTTAGAGGATACAACGCCAATTTATATGATGCCGCTGTAGGAACAAGAATATCGTTAATTCTATATGTGCCTTGCATCTGATATACATTTTGAGGACAGTAAAATATAACTTTGCATAAAATCCTTTTGTTTCCACATCTCTTATCATTATCAAATAGTATCTTAAGCAATTTAAGCAGGGATTAAATATATTTAATACAAATAAATAATATTGATGGTCAGCAGGTCCAAGCAATATGGATGTGAACCTAAAAATAGGGATAACAGTAGTTGCATACTTGGCTATAAAGTATTTCTCAACAAAACGCTTAAAGGGCATACATCACTGAAATGGTCCAGCAATCCATAAGAGGCTAGCGAAATGTCAGATCTCCAACATAACTGGACGTCAGCACGATTTAGATAAGGCTTAACTGGACTCATGTCAAATGTCAGTGTTGTAAAACCACATTGAGACGTAATGTCCGTTGTATGCTGGTGGTGAAATGGTTTAAAAAATATTGATCCCTTTTATAAATAAATTCGATTTCTAAAAATAGTTGACATGTTATCTATTGTGTAAATATTACTATTAGAGTCAGCGCAGACCGACGGAGTGGCGGCGAAGCGACTAATTTAGTAAAAGGTCGTCGGTCTGCGCTAACCCTTATCTTCTAGAATATATTAATATGTTAATAGCAGTCGAGCATTTTGAAACACTATGATTTGTCGGTTTTATATGTTCTATTCTATTTAATATATAATAGGTATATTCATTGCCAGAATATTCGATATACAGGCTTAGGATCACGAAACATAGTATAAGGGCGAATAAAAACTAATTTCATATCCTGAAAATAACTGTGCAGAAAATAAATAAAATTGCATACAATGACAATTATGATATTACTACCAATAACAACAGAGGCTGAGCAAAGATAGTTCTTACAGTCGAAGACAGAGACTAGTATAGGGCTTCAATAAGGTTGAGATTTTCTCAAAATCTACTGGACCGAATTTAATAATTATTTTACAGTTACATAGTTTTCACTTTTATTTATAAAACAGTGAAAGAATTCTTGCAATAGGCCAAGTAATTTTTGAGAAAATATCAACCTTAAAAACTCTCCTGTGTTCTCTGTGTTCCACCGTACATGGTCAACTCATTAGAAATAATTTTATCGTAACAATACCAAATGACCGATATAAAAGTCAGCCCGGGGCTGGTCATTAGGCCAAACCAATTTGCATTCTACAATTATCAATTTATCTAATACGGACACGGCGGCAGTTAACAAAAGGTCACACTCTACTCTTGTGACGAAATGGAACCGGCAATTAAACTTACTACTTCTGTGTTACATTAACATTCATTTGTTGTGATTTTAATTTGTGCGCATGAGTTTGTCAAGGTTGAACTTGTTTCTCTGATCTCTAGATCAAATTATTTAAAGTTGTGCAACTTTATTGTTGAGATCCCAGGTTCAATTCCTAGCCAGAGCAGCCATGCACCAATGAGTTATCCTCGGTTTTGTCGACGGAGAAACTTACGTACATTTACCGAGTGCTAAAAAGGAAAAACATCATGATGAAACCTGCATGCTGTAGAAGAAGAAGAAAAAATCTAAGGCATGTGAAATCCGCCAATCCGTAGGTCCGCGTGGTGAATCTTAGCCTCAGCTCCCTCGATGTAAGGGAAGGTCTGTGCCCGAGCAGTGGGGCAATATGAATAGACTGATGATGATGATGAACTTTATTGTTTATCTACTCTACATCTTTGTCTTCCCATTTATTTGTAGATTTCCAAGTATAATTGTCTTGATTTTCGGCTAACTTGCCCCTTTTATTTAGAAAAACATATATTCTTAAATTTTTCCCTCAGACTTCTCGAGTAAATACAGTCTATGTCACATCAATCTACACAAAACCTTTGCAATCTGGGTATGTCGTATATATCATGTATTAGTGTGTATGTTAACACATACCCTTGCTGTGCCGCATCGTATAAATGAATATTAAAAAGAATAAGAATAGATTATGATGAAACTCTAAAAGTTTGCAAAATTGGACTTTTTGATCTTGACTTTATTAAATCAATGTTACAAACAAAAAAACTTCAATTTAGAATACAAGTCGGGCCAATGTCAAATATCAACACGACAAGCGAAAGTTAATTTATTGATCGTTAATTCATATCTTATGTCATTCATATTTGTGACTATTGTTGTCTTGATTTAGTGGTTAGCTTTGATTGTTGCCCGTTGTGTTTTCAATCATACATACAGTTATCGAGAGTGGTTTCGATAGACAATAGTGAATTAATTGCATATATTGTGAATGACTACTTATTCATGTCACGATTGTAATTATCACGTATATGACAATTAAGGTAATCCGCATGACTAAGAGGCAGGTATTAGGATTATTCAAATTAGATTGGTATAGCTTGCTCTAAAAAAATTGTCTAAATATAAGTTTGCTCTGATTTCTCCTGAGCATTTCTGCTAAACACAGAACTTGTTAGCATCAATTAAAAAGATTCACTAATTGAATTTAGGCTGAGAATCGATAAGACCTATTGAACCAAATGTCTGTAGTATTCTTATTAACTTTTATTTGCAGATTACATCATGCTTTTTACTGTAATTTGTCGTGAGAATTGTGCACTGCAAACTATTAATTAAGAATTTCGCGTTGGTATGAAATTAAAAATCTCGCGCACATTCCCCCCATTTCGCCGTATGATACAATACAATTGTTATTACTTTTTTGATTACACGTTTATTACTCAAATTACAACATTCTTCACATTACATATCACAGGAAAGCGAAAGCTTGGAATTAATTGCTTGTCGCCTTAAATTATTTAACTCGAGCGACGGATGAGCGATGTGATCGCGCAACACTTTCGTCCGCAACTACCACGGAACAATTTAGGTAGGTATTGTCTTGTAACAACTGTGGTTGACAGTGTAATTCACCTGAAGATACGTTAGTTGGGATAACATCGGAAGGAAACAGCAAAAATCTATGCTCATATTACGCAATTACGCATATTATATATGTTCAGAGACGACAAAATTCTAGAGATTTTCAAACTACGCTAAGTTTATTTGCAAACAATCATAAAAACTCGGTCAATTGACAAACTCCTCCTTTTTGAAAATTTATTGCTGGCTGACAATAAAACAAATTATACAATGACGTTTCTGGGAACTATAGAAAAGGAAACCACAAACATACTTAAGAGCGAAAAACGGCCGTTTCTGGCACATTTGTGAACTACAACTTACCTACATTGAATCACGTTACAAATAAGCATTTAAAAAATAATATTTATAGCAATAAACAATGTGAACGTAGCTTTTTTAATAAAATTGATTATATTAATTAGATAAAACGGGAATTACCGTTTTATCTAATTAATATGTATACAAACCGTGAAAGTTTAAAAAATTGATTATATTGGAAGATATGATTTTTTTAAGATTGGCGGCGCTAGTTGGCTCATGGAACGCTCTTAATTGTGGTCTATAAAACTGCTCTCATTAATGTGGAATACCCCGGCAAATTCCCATCTCTAGTTACAATACAACAGTCGTAACAAAGCTTATCATGCCGTGCTGCTTACTGCGTGACGATTGTCAAGCTATACCTATCGTTGCCATTGTGAAGGTCTGGGAACTATGGGATTATGACTCGAGGATTGTGCACAAACCACGCTTTGGAATTAGTGTTTTTAATTTACTTTCTTATTATGACTTTTTTTTTCATACAAATACAATGTTCATACTAATACGAGTGTTCATGTTTCACCCGTGTATATAGGCAAACTTGAAATATGATTCGTAGTCTATATTATATTATAATCCGCTAATACTATTAGCTAGAAAGTATATTAGGACCTTTTACGATTCTAAAAAAAAATCGCCTTGTACCAAACTTAACCTCACGCGTTACAGATGGCACAACATTGATGATGTTATTAATTTTAAAAAGCTCTACATACATAAATAACCTACTTTCCGTTGGATTCTCTTTATTGGTCAAAGACACAGGTTTATGGATGGCCCCTTACTCGACATTGCTACGTAAAATTACGATCTTTGCTTTCATCTTTCTGACTTTTGTTTTTCACTCGTTTTTCCCACAAAAGCCTGCGTTTCGTGACTTGGGAGGGTTGGGCGGTAAAGTTGTGGCTATTATGTAGAGTGATGCAATCTTATTCTTTAATCCAATGCTGGGAGAAAATTGTGATGTAATACAAAAACAAAGCTTTATGTCATAGTTTCGCAGACGGATGGAATTTTTTCCAACAAAGTCCTCAGGACTGAATCGGAAAAGGGTCGTTTTTTGGCGAAAATTATATGAATTTTGTCAATATTAATTTGATAAAACGGGAATTACCGTGTTAAACATTTATTATTTATTATTATCGTGACCATGATGGCTGCTGCAATGCTGTCGAAATATCGAGACATCAATAATAAATGTTTAACACGGTAATTCTCGTTTTATCTAATTAATATATACAAACCGTGAAAGTTTAAAAATTGAATTTTGACAATATTCGCAATTTATTTTGTTTTATTATATGGATTCTTGGCTTTTTATCCTTTGTTAGTCAGAGATTCTGTTAGGAATCATTACGATTCTAATAAGTCCAGTTTTGTGCTAAGCTCAGCCCTATGCACTTAACTGGTAGCATAGTATGAACGAGCAGTCACAGGTTAAGCTTTAGAGCATTTACCTAATAGATAGAGCATATAATTATTTTACGCCAAATAAATTGTTGTAAGTGCGTATTAAAAATAATTAGGAAGTTACAAATTTTGGAAAAATCCTCATAACTAATTTTTGGCAAAAGTTAAATCTCTTTGACTTTGACAACAGATTAAACTGTTTTCGAATCTCGTTTTCATCCTTAACAATTTATTTTTATTTTACGAAAACTATAGGCTTAGCTGGCAACTCACCCTCCAAAAATCTCACCTATGGGTGAGACGCCACCTTTTAAAATTGTTAGTGGTCGATTCAGCCAGTATCTGGGTGAGTTGACTATTTTTAAAATGTGAGCTGGTCAACTCGCCCATAGCTTTTGTTTTTATTTGCAGTAATTGTTTCGATCATAACTTGTATTGGGTGACGACCTATCTCCGTCCAAAACTATGTTAAAGTAAGTACGATTACTTTCCAATGATTACTTGTGAATATTAAAATACGTAACTAATAAATTGTTTCGCTTCTGCTCATTAAGTGCCGTTAATTTTTACGTTCATTGAATGCTTTGGACGGTAAAAGTATTTTTATTCACTGTCGTTGCGCGGCGACTGTGACAAGGTATGTGTCCTCATACCGGTGTTAAACTGCAATGGATACGATTTACGTGTTTTGTGGGACAGATTTTTTGTTTAACATTGCAATACTTTGTGACCGTGCGTTTGGTGTGTAATACTCAATAAGTTCTCAATTAATTGTATCGGTATAAATAAAAAGCAGCAGTATTTTTAAAAAAAATATTTGGTCGCGACTTTTTAACTTTATCTATTTGGTCTAATCAATGATAATATGTAAATGATAAATGGAGAAATAAAATCATCACGACCGGGATTCGAACCAGGGATCTCGCCATTCCATGGCACGCTTTATACCAACGGAGAAACCATGATATCGTAATATTTAAAATTTGTGAAATTTGTAAAAAAAATCTCCATTTATCATTTACATTTTCGTTACGCATAGCGCATATTATGCAAGAATACAATACGCATGATAATATGTTTTAAGTAGGTTATACATCAAAATAGATCAAGTGTAACACTTTTGACTTCTTATCCGTCCGTTCTTATTATCTGCGTCGTAAGAGTTGAAATCGTACTGCAAGTGTTACCATTGATCTGCTGTTGTCTGTACAATCAAAAACCTATGGGTACTTCCTTTAAACCGTGTTTTATTACTTTCACAGTTTGTTATAAACGTTAAGTTAGAACGGGACCAATAGCTTTAAACCTTTGATTAACGTAAATCACGTATATGGCTAACAAGGTCTGTGTTAGACCCTACATAGTATTTTTATTCTAAGGTTATAAACATCAAAACGTATGGCCACTCTACATAGAGAACGCATAAAATTCTATAATCGTTTATAATCGACTAATTACCGAGGCCACTGTGTCAGTACTTCCAGAGAAAGTAACTTAATGATGGGCTGTAAGACACAGTAGTAGAGTCTACATTGCCGTGATTAGGTACAGTGTTATACTTTTAAGACCTAATTATTATTACTTTTGGTACTAGGAATAACGAGACGGATGTCTTAAAGTAGGGTGAACCTTAGATTTTATGAGCTTATAAAGATGATTTCTGGTATTAAGGAATTATTACAGCCGCCGGCAGCTAAGTTGACCCAAAATGGCGGCAATTTGTGAAGGTAGACTGAACAACGCAAAAAGGTAATGTAAATTCATAAAAAAATATGTTGACGTGCAAAAATGTACACAACGTGCTTACTTGCAATAAAGAGATTTGACTTTGACAACAGACTAATGGTAACACTTAAAAGATTTTATTATGCACCTTTGGTTATTTTTATTATTATTTGATTAGTTTTAGTTTTTATATTTTATCATTAGTTATTTGTTTTTAATTATACCTACCGTATTGTACTTACTTATTATTCAATAAACATTTATATTCTAAATTATATTAATTTATTTTATTATAAAAAAAGATTTTAGATTACGATTTCAACTCTTAAGACGCAGATAATAAAATCGATCCAAAGTCAAAAGGGTTACCTATATATTTGTTGTGCTTTTGACTGTAAGATTGTAGATTTTGTTAACAATATCGCCGCCATTTTGGATTACAGCTGGAGTCTGTAACTTTGTTGTGGTATAAAGTGGATCCTATTGGAATACCAAAAAAATAAAATACAAAATAATTTATTTACTAGTAATTTACATTTACAGAAAATCAAAAAATCTGGAATCGTAAAAGATCTCTGGCAAGTGCTTGGGAAAATTTAATCTCTAACTAATAAATTGACCTTTTATTTGTAAGGAAATCATGTTTAAAGTGATCTAATCCTCTCTAATCTATATATGTGCCTATCTTATATTAACCAAAAGTACACATGTATAATCATTATTAATATCAAACCATTATTTTACTTTCCCATTAGGTACAGTCGACATCAGATCAATGGTAACACTTTGAACTTTGGACCGTTCTTATTATTTGCGTCGTAAGACTTGGAATCGTACTGCAAGTGTTACCATTGATCTGCTGTCGACTGTACTGATGATTTAAAATTTAACATTATAGAAATGGAAAATAGATTTTTCTCCATTTAATATTATTTAGATTTTCGTTTCGCATATTATTACCTATGTGCAATAAAAATTCAAATCATTTATTTTTGTAACAAGTAGAGTTATTTATAAATTGGTATCTAGTAAACGCTATTCATAACCAAGTTGGATTTGCTATGTCCATAGTAAAATCAACTTTTATAACTCAAAGGATATTACTCAATATTCCGATAAATAAACCAATTTCCATATCGTATCTGCCTTCCGCGTAACGAGTAATCACCGGTCAGGCCACATTGAGAAAACTCGATTAATTGAACACCATCTATCAGCCTCTCTATCAACATCAACAACATAATTTTAAAGAAACATGAGGGCTGAATAAATATACTATACATAGTTATAATATTATAGTTAAATTTCAATAGGCGAGTTTGTCAAGGAGTTGGCAACTTCTTTGTAGGACTTCAATTGTATGAAAATTTATAAATAAAAAACCTGCGCCAAGTCCCAAGTAAGTTTTATTTATAAATTTTTACGTTAGGTAGGTTTAGGTAGTTTAGATTTAATTTGTATTTATTTGTAAATATTATTTCCTAATTTTACAAGTACATACATTGTATGAAACATTAAATTATTAGTATGCATAGTGTCCTGTAAATGTAAGTTTTATTATCTAAGTAGGTATAGGTCAGATCATGTTCCATATATTCCAGAATTTAGTGGAATGTGAAAGTTTTATTTGTAATATTTTTATTAAATAAGTTGGAGTGTAAAATGAAGACAAAAAAAACATTTTTGTGAATGAATAAGTCTTTTGTGTTTTGTTTTTATTAGATTTTATTTGGATTGTCATCATTATATCAGTCGAATATCGTATTAATTATGTACTTATAATTAAATAACTTAGTGAGAACAGTTTGTGTAGCGACTGAGATTTTTCGCCATTTTCATTCGAGATAGGATCTTCTAGCCAAACTTCATGATTCTGTGAACGGGAAGTACCCATAGGTTTTGAGTATTTTGCATTTTCATACAAATATGCGAGAAAATGCGACATAAACGGCTATATTTGTTGATTGCGTTGACGTAGAAGTTTGATTTTTTCACGGCTGAGTATTTGGTATTATTTTCAACTTGAGCCGTCCACGCGTTTCTGAGATATAGGTCTTGATAGACGGACAGACAGTAGAAACAGACAGACGGACAACAAAGTGATCCTATAAGGGTTCCTTTTTCCTTTCGAGGCACGGAACCCTAACAAGAAGAAAATAGCGGATTATTGGCGGGTATCAATTTTATTGTCGTAATAACCAAACATTTCTAAAAGTGTCGCTTTCATAACTTATACCCTACCTAGTAAAATGTACCTGTGAGCGTATCTGTATTCATACCTCATCACTTCCCGTCTATTGGTTCTTGCGAGGATATAGACATACATATTACATACTTTCAATTTATAAATATATACCTGTACAATAGTGAGGTAGTTGCTAAACGTTATCACAGACACAGACTGTTAGAGGAAGTGAACGAAAGATCAGCGGTGCAAGGTTGACCGGCCTCTCACTTGTTCGACGATGCGGCGCAGGCGCACCTGGATATACTTACCTAGTTTGTTATGAATACTAGTTGGTTTGGGCTCTTAGAGCGAACGAATGAAAGTATAGTAACGAAAGAAATACATAGAGCAAATGTTGATGGAAACCTTGGTAGAGGTATACTGAGGAGGACGTCCGTCCAGATTCGAAAAAATAAAATCCAAGTTCATATTTTTCCGACCAAAATATCTTCTTACCGACTCATTACGATGTTTATCTCTGAGAATCAATTTCTTCCACTCGTGTTTCATACAAGAACAAAGACTTTGTACCTTTCTCCATTGACATATGCATCAAGTTGTTCGTCTTCGGCTATCAGATCTCCATTCATATGTAAAACCGCATAATCTGGGTCGTTCCGAGTCAGTACATTTAGCGCGGCTAACGGTATAATAGGTCTCTGCTACTTTGTGGTGTTCGTTGCAGTCCAATCACAGAAGCCAGGGTTCCTTTATTGTCACCACTAAATCTATATTACGTAAGTTAAAAATGTATAGACAATAAGACTTAACCAAATTGTGATTTTTTGCTGCAAATCGGCCGCTGAGTGCAACGAGTCGGCAAGAGATGTGCCGCGAATTGCGTACAGTATCTTACACACCAAAAGAAAAGATTAGACACGGTTGTTGTTTTCGCAATTGCAGCTACAACCGTTACAAACTATAGGGACAGCTAAGTGTTTTGTGTTTTCCTAGCAAGTTTGATTGTTACAATTATTTGCTCCGACTGACAAAGCCGTAGTTGTTTCAGTAGAAATCAATAGCTAAATAATAGCTGCTACCGGCAACCCTGTTTTTTCAGTGTGAATGCTTCATCTAAAATACCTGTATGGGAGGTAAAGAGCTCGGTGGTGCAGTATTTGGGTCACACATGGAGGTCCCAGGTTCAATCCCCGGCCAGATCAGCCACTGAGTTTTGCTCGGTTTTTTTTAAGGAAAAACTTACATACATTTACTGAATGCTCTCAAACGGTGAAGGAAAACATCGTGATGAAACCTGCATGCTGTAGAATTAGTGTAATCCGCCAATCCGCACTGATCCCGCGTGGTGAATCATGGCCCGAGCTTTTTCGGTGTAAGGGAAGATCTGTGCCCGAGCATACATAAAAATAGATTGATAATGATATGGGAGGCAAACAATCAGCTGCAAACTGATTGCCTATTGGCTCACAGCCTAATTTGTACGCCTAATCCAAATTCCAATCCCATCACTCAAGCAGACAACAAATAAGCTGCCAAAGCGTGTCCCCAGAGTGAAATTGCATCTAAAACAAAGAGTTCCGGTTTGGAACTAGTTCAGTTTACTGAACCGAATCATTATTGTACTGTAGGTACTGTTGTAGGCGGCACATCGGCACTTCCCGACTTTCTACGTGAATTATTGCCTCAGAGATAGGTCTGGTGCAATGTGGTGCTCAGAATGAAGGTTGGCCCACGCAACAGGATATCGGTCGGGACAACGACATAAAGTCTGTGTCTGTCTAATTGTTTATTAGTCTTGGTTATAATAACAAAGCTATTAATAGTCTAGGTAGCCTAGATTGCGAGTTTATCCTAATTGAAATTGAAAATACAATGCACGGGATTTGTAACTTATGTTTTACAATTAAAGGTATTTTTTAAACTTGTGCTCTGGAATTTAAGGTATCTGAGAATATATTCGTGTCTATCCCGATCTATAGAAGTGAATTTATCTAGATAGATCGTCCCTAATTTTATTATTATTATTCATTTGATAGACAGGCAACATAATGCGGGTGTGTCTATATCACAGTGTCGGTAAGTTCAGTTTATGTTGTCTAATGTTCATATGATTCACTACATATATTTCTTATTTATATTATAATTTTTGCTTTTAACCATATGTCGAGGCGATTTTTAAAAGAGTTCACCGATGGTGCAGATACCACATCATCAGACAGTATGTTCCGTGCACAACTCTGTTAGAAGTGATGAGCGATTTTAGTATTGGCGATAGTGCGGTAGATTTTCATATGGTGTCCTCGCAATGGACGTATGTATTTAGTCTTATAGAAACGTTGGAAATCTGAGAGGTTATATTTGTGCGTGAGAATTTTAGATTTATATGAATTTTGTATGTTTTCTGCTACTTATTATATGAAAATTATTAAACCATTTGCTTATACATGAGTATAGAACCCATTATTTATAAAGGTCCCTGATTTGGACACCAATACCAAAAAAGGATAGAAAGGTAAAACTCAGAAAACATATTAAAAATAACGGCTATAATTTTGATGACATCATAAATAGTGGACGTCAGTAAATATTTTATGGACAACAATAAAATTTAATAACGTTCGGGAGAACATTATGAAGAAATACAATAAATTAACTTTAAAATTCTTGGACCACGTTCCTTATAATGCCCGTTATTTCGAACGATCTAGAGCTTGCCTTAGAGCGTTTAGAAATCCAGTATTGCACCACCAGTATTTGATGAGCTGTGGTATTGATAATTCCTCCCCTTGCAGCTCCGCTAAACCTTTGAACGAAGGGAGGAGGATGGCTCTTCTTAAGTCTGATATTGAATAGTCTAGAATTCAAGATTGAATTCCTCGAGGGCGTGATGGCAAATAACAGCAATGAGCATAGCCATTTGTTGATAACTGATGGGAAGTCTGATAACGGTGAATGTTATTGATTTTAATAGTGCACGAGTCTTAATGGACCTCATTGTGTTTGACTATCAAATAGAATAATTAATTATTGCTGCTCGTTTGATTGATGTATTATGTTTTTATGCTGATGTATATTTGGTAGTTCACTAGGTCAATTAAATACATACATATTGTAGTGTATAAATGTGTAGTTTTTACCCGAGTTTCAATAGGAGATTAGTATTGTTTTTCGAGTGTGTGTACATAATCGGTTCCTTTGTATCCTTCTGTAGTCGATGTATGTTGATGTATGAGATAAAAGACCGACTCATTTTATGCCAAGAAAGCAGTCGCTTCTTTTTTTAAATAATTGTGATTGTAAATTAACGATTGTCATTCAACTCTAATGTTTACTTACGGATAAATATAAAGGTTGGCACTACCGCTAACAGCAATCAAATGTAACACTTTGGACCGTTCTTATTATCTGCGTCGTAAGATTTAAAATCGTACTGCAAGTGTTACCATTGATCTGCTGTTGTCCGTACCTTTCAATTGTTTTAATTTTAAATTAATCACTATTATTATTTAGATATGGATTATTAATCGGCTTCCGATCAAAAATATGAGTAATTCGGTAAGTTAGATCACGTGAAGTGAAAGCTGTTATCACCTGAATTGATTATAATTTATTATTTTATAACTCGATCAATACATTACTTCCGCTGGTCCCTTGTTGGCCCTTCACCGTATTATGTAATGGTGAAATTGACTATAAAGTACATTGTATTATACATACTCCTAACATTTTGCTTTATTTAGTCCGTTTCAACCTTAAAGTATCGTCGTTCGTTATCGTTAGTTTAGAAAAGTCTTGGTTCGAACAATATGGTACGGTCCAACACAGGTAAAAGTGTACAGAAGAGTTTTTAAGGTTGAGATTATCTCTAAAGGACTTGGACCTATTGCAAGAACTCTTTCACTGTTCGTCTACAGTCGTGGCTGAGGGATAAAGATTGGTAAAAGTTAAATCTGTAAATAATTATTAAATTCGGTCCAGTAGTTTTTGAATAAATCTAAGCCTTATTGAGACCACCTGTATACTACTACGTCTTCTTATTTCGTCCCAATAAAAATGTTTAGGGATGGCATAAACTGTTGTGTTCAATAGAGTTTTCACGGCATTTCTACTTCATGATTTTTTCATAATCTACATATACAGCAGCACATCTTAAAGTAAAAACAGAAAGCGTATTCACTCTACAAATATAATTAAAGACACGTTCGAAAACAATTTCATTCACCAACAACCAAAACAGCATAGCACTCCTACGCTCCAATAAGTGAAACAATAACAAAAAAACGGAACCAGTACACCAAGACGATCTGCCAGTAATGTCGCAAACCCAAAGACCTTCCTCACCTCCCTTGGCTCATACTTCGAAGGGACCCGGAGGGGTAACTCTACATTCTACATAACAGCTCATGGAATTCTGGTCTGGTCTTCCACAGACAATAGAACTTACTTTCGTCTATTTGTAACCTGTCATTATTTCAATGGGCCTATTTGATGCTCCGATGAATGGGCAAGCAGACGGAAAGTCGAATGAAAACTTTCGTTTTATTTGACAAATATCCGCACTTTGTTGCGAATGTGACTCTTTTGTACTCCACTGTTGTCGAAATAGCGAAGATGCTTGACAGTGGAATGTGATGCTGATGAGTGATATGGAATGAAAAATATTTTTTTCGGAAAACTGTACAAACAAAACAGAATTCCTGAATGCAATAGGATACTTTTTCAAGCCTCTTGTATCTAATTTTATATGAAATAGAGCGTTTTGTAAAGCTAATTCGACACTGCTTTTATATTCTAGGGTTTCATTTGCCTTACTAAAAGTCTAAATGATAGATGGAGAAAAAAATTCATCACGAGTCGCGTTAGCGATCGACACAACGCCGCGGAGCTGTCAAACTAATGTCAATCGCTTTGTAATAATGTCACTTTGACAGCTCGGAATCTTGTTCGAATCCCGGTCGTGAAATCTTTCTCCATTTATCATTTAGATTTTCGTTTAGCATAGCGCATGTGCAAGAAAATATCAAAACATATTATTGATAGTCAGTGGTAATTTAGCTATAGCCTAAGAATATTTTAACTTTTACCACTGAAGGTTTTACTGATACGTTAATTTATTCAACTGAAGAGTATCGAACAATCTCCTGTATATTTAGCATCGCTCTAACTTCTCATAAAACCATTCAGTAGTGAATGTGAATACTAGCATTTTCCCTTTGTGGGTAATATACTCGTACCTTATATTTTAGAGTCTGAGAGATCCTAATTATAATTTTGAGACCGAAACCAGTTTCCAGAGCAATATTGCACTGAGAAATATTAAAAGATACAGGCGCCATTTTGACTAAGTCCGTCCTAGATTTCGCTTGTCGTTAATCGTAAGGTGCAATTTTGAACAAATAAATTGGGTTTTATTTAAGTAAAATAGCTAAACCCTGCATGAACCGCCTGGTAAGTGGTCACCATTGATTCACCTTTACCTGGTTCAAAATTAAAAGAGTTACCGTTTTGAGGACTGTTTTGAATTACGTACATGGTATTACCCTAACCTAACTCTTATTATTTAAACCGTAGTACAATTTTATTTAGCCACCTATACTCAGAAGAGCTATGCACACAGAATTTAACCACACCGAAATCAGGTGACCGGACTTTAAATCCGAAGTGGCTTCGGTTTCTAAAGTCCTGACAAGCTAAGACTCTAGGTACACTACTGTATTCACACACCATGGAACAATGGTTGCAAGTGCAAATTGCTCGAACAGTAGAATGGTGTAAATTTAAGGAGAAAGCAATGGGAACATAGAAATCGTTTTGCGTTAATACGATCTATTTTACTTCGCGTTGCCAGTATTGCAACACGCCATGCTTTGACTAATTGATAAATGTATTTTTCTTTTTTATGTGCACTAGAGATTTGAGAGATTTTTTGACTGTCGATTAAAAGTAGAAAGATGAAAATAGGTATTTTTGATTGATTTTTGGTTACCGATAAATTTAGATTTATATCATCCCACATTATTTATCTGGTTCAACCTTGAGCTAGAAGACCTGAACGAGGCTACACGAGGGGTAGGAACCAACGTAACACCGTACATACATTTTATTCGAAAAAAGCAGTAGGGTTGTTGGTTCGGATTGTTTTATTATCTACTATCGGCAAAGAATATAATAATCATTTTCTTTCATTATATTGACCTTTAAGTGGAGCCCAAAGTCAGTGTCTTATAATGTAAAAAAAAAAAATACTTATCATTTTAAGTTTGCTGTGATTATTATATAATTATCTTCATATTATTAGATCGGATAACTTTATTTTCACAACAATGAACAGACTCATTCAATGTGTTCCTACAGTGTTAGACAATACGTTATTTATTTATATTTGCTTCCAAAATAAAACATTTCCTGTGGGTTTAGGTTTACTACGAGTATCTACTTAAATTACGTACGTTCCGACTGGCAGAAAAATGGAAATGTGTCTCGATGTTCTTTCAAAACCCATCAAGTGAAGTGGGGCGTAAAATTCTACTTAATTTCGTGAGAGTAGTGCTCATTGCATCGGCTTCAAATGTTTGCGCACTTCTTTCTTGAGAGTAAAAACGATTAACGTCAAGTTGCCAATACCAGCAAAAACACTTGAAGTGTGTAAAAACAGACTTGTGCCATAGACCGTAGTACAGGAATATAAAAAACAAAATCCTGCTTTCGAGAGTCGCGTAAATATGTGTCAAATAGTTCGATTGAGCTGTGGATAGGATACTAGACGGGAGTTCCGGGTTCGAACCTCAAGTTTTGTTAACGAAAAAGCAACGTCAATCATTTCAAAATAAAGTCATTTTTCTTTCTATTCTACTAGCATTATAAACGTGCCACTTGGCTAGGAGTGCTGGCTTGTGCAGCAGAAAACTGAGAAAAATAAACAAGGGCCCTCATTAAAGTTGCGAATTTCTCAAAAACTGCTAGACCGATTTTAATTATTATTTTAGAAAGAAAAGAGCTGGAAAACACCACAAATATAATATTGCATTGCAGAATTCTTATTAATTGTGCGAGAAAATTTGTCACGAGTCCCTCTGAGGAACAAGATCCTTGGCCCATTTTGACCAACCCACTGATGGAAGGGCAAGGATACTTGAGAAATAGCCCTAATGAGAAGTAGCCCTAATGAGAAATAGCCCTAATGAGAAGTAGCCAAAATTAGAAGTGGCCATAATGAGAAGTAGTCCATTAGCGAGTCGGTTGCCATAATGAGAATTAGCCATAATGCGCCTAAACCCTTTCGTCGTCATTACTTTACAGTTACATAGTTTTAACTTTTATATATCTAGAAGCGAAATAATTATTGCAATAAGTCAAGTAGTTTAGGCAAATGACAATGCCAGATTCTGCCCCACCGTCAACCGCAAGATGTACAAGATAAGGAATTAATGTAAAAATATCTCCGTTTTTTATTAAAATTATTGGTTTAAAACAAAGTCTTGTACATCAAGCGAGTCGAAAAAACCCAGCCTAATTAAGAATTCAGAAAATAGTAAGAAATCGAAGCAATTTATTCATTGTTTTTGTTATTCTTCTATAGGAGTTGCGAGAGTAGTAGAAAATGATACTGATTATGATTATGCAACATGAAACCTGTGATAAGTCTCCAACAAAATGATAGGTACAGCTTAAATGGCCACGTAGTTTTGTAGGTGGGGCAAAGCTCTATTGAAATGTGGCAATGTCTTTTTAAACCTTAAAACCTCCTGTACACTTTTCTCCGTGTTAGACTGTACATTGATTTAGGTGATTGCTCATTTTGCGTAATTCTAAATGAAAGTGAAAAGAAATCTACGTTCACCTACTTTTCTTATCATTCTCCATTGAAACGTTCTAGCTTAGAACTTTGTTAGCTACTGTGGTATTTAAACAGAAGGCTAATGGACCCAGACTTTCACTTTTAATACCAGTGCCTACTAGATAACACTTAATGGTAGCCGACAGATGGAAATAAGTGATTTCTAAACATCGTTATTAATGTCAAGTAAATGTAAACCGACGTCTTATTATACCACTCTGATCAAATCATCATAATCTTTTACCAGTTCTTATCATTATAAAAAACGGTTTAATAGTTTTAGCAATATTTTTTGGCAAACTTTTTAAACTACACTTAAATGACATTGCCACATTTCAATGGAGCTTTGCCCCACCTTTGGTCACCTACGTGACCATTGAAGCTCATATATCATTTTGTTGGGGACTTATTACAGGTTTCATATTGCATAATCATAATCAGTAGGAGTTGCGAGAGTAGTAGAAAATGATAACACAGACAATTGATAATTCGCTTCGGTTTCTTACTATTTTCTGAATTCTTAATTAAGGTGTTTTTTCGACTCGCATGTTGTACAAAACTTTATTTTAAACCTTTAATTTTAATAAAAAGCGGAGAACTTTTTACATTTTTTCGTTATCTTGTTCATCATGCGGTTGATGGTGGGGCAGAATCTGGGATTGTCATTTGAAAATCCAAATCGGTTTATAGTTTACTCAATATAAACTACCGTCGTTTCGCATCTAATTAGGTGACATATGAATTCTTAATCCTAAGATTAAGTTACTAATAACTTTACATAGTCATCATCAGCATCAATAAAAAGTATTGATCGATCTGTTCTTGAAAGTTTTCTGTGATTGTTTGACATCTTCTGCTAAGGGTTTTATATCTAAATCTCCCTACATTGTATCTACTCCCATAAATTGTATCTCTTATTATTTTGCGTAGGTAGGTACTTATTCAATCTTCATTTTCCTATTTCTTTTCTAAAATTATTAGAACTATAATTGCCATTTTACATTCCTCCTAAGTGCTCTTACTTAACTTTACACATCCCACATGTGATTTTTTAAAGCACATAATGTATGTATACATTAAGGTACAGTTAGTCCTGCGGCACAGAATATATAATAGTACAAGCTGCGGTTTGTTTACCGGCGTTCATAAGTTATTGCGATCAGATAATATCGCTCTGAGCGGCGTGTGCGCAGAAACGCGACCTACATCCAGATTGCATAACATGACGTATAGCTTATGTTTAGCTGTGCCTGCCTTTAGCTGAATTTTAGACTCAACTTGTTTGGATATTTTTTAAAAATTATTGTTGTAATTTTTAACAAAGAATGCAATATTCACATCGGTCGCCTAACTGCAATGCAGTTTGTTGTCGTAGCTCTCTCACTTAGTAATTTCACGTAGTGTGAAACATCATTGTAGCACACTCGACAGCACATCAATGGTAACACTCGCAGCACGATTTCAGCTTCTATCTAATGGGACAGATAATAAGGACGGTCCCAAAGTACAAAGTAATATAAATAATTAGGTAAGTGCAATATTTCTCGATGTCGCTACCGTCCCTAAGACGAATGGAGAAATATTTCGCTGATCCGATCAGGTTTACTGCATGTCTCTGTTAAAAAGAGAGTGCCTTTGAATGTCGATGTCCCTGATTCGAATCCCGGTTGTGATGACAATTTTATTTAATTTTATTTGGTAAACTTAAAACTAGAATTGAATTTGAAAACCCAAGTCGGTTTACGATTCCCAAGAACGAGCACAGAGACTAATACGAAAGATGTGGAGGGATGATCGAACAAGACAGGTTCCACCTAGATGGGCCGAATGAATCTCAGGATTGCGAGGTGTAGAGGGAATAGGGGAGGCTTTTGCCCAATAGTGGGAAAATAAATTCTAATTTTTTTTGTTAACCTATAAATTGTCCCACTGCTGGGCAAAGGTCTCCCCCCTCCTCTTCCATCCATCCCTGTCATGAGCCTCTTCCAGCCACCCATCCCTGTATCTAACGTGTGCCGCATGCAGCCGGACCGATGGGCCCGGACTGTCACAGAATGGGTGCCATCGGACGGTCGCCGGCGTCGGGGCAGACCTCGGCGTAGGTGGAGAGACGATATCGTTAGAAATTCTAATAATAATAATAAAGATAGTTATCTGATGGCAAGGGGTCATCGTCGACATACAAGTCTAGAAGAATTGCAGATACCTACTACTACCTTTAAGGACCTCTACCTTTTTATGCGATAGTCCTATCTTTTTATGCGATCGTGTTTAGATGTTCTCGGTAATTTATTTACCATTTTTTACTGTCATTGCGTGAATTGTCTCAGTTACATAAATACTTATTGTATTTTTGTACTGACATCGCGTGACGAATTACGGATATATTTTGAATATTTTTATCTCGACATTTGTGTATAAAATATCGATATTGTCGTAATATTGTACTGGCATGTGCTTTTATTATAAGAAATTATGCAAACGATAACTTGTTTTCTTCAAAAATTAGACACTATAAGAACTGACTGGATTAAACGTGCTCATACCTACTTAAATAGGATATATGTATAGTACTGACGTTGATGGTTATAATTTCAGGTTTACTCTCGTATGCTCTCCCGTTCTGTTAGCTGTTTAACCTCGCTTGCTTAAACAGTGTTTTTGTCATTTTCACACTTCATTAAAACATCAAGTTAGAGAGGGACGGAATGGTTAGTAAACAGTTGAATAACTTTAATACCTGCGCCAAAGCAAACGAATTACTTGTCAATTTTATTAAAATTCTTTCGACTTTGAGCAAGAACCTAGTCGCAAACTTTCGTATCGCAGTTCCCGTGCCTCGGCAAAAATGGCACAAAGTGGAACACCCCAGGAGGTTTAGTCGGTATTCCGCCCCTTCAGGGCGGCGAGCCCGACATAATCAACACTCTCCCCCGGGCGTGGTGGTTTTACCTTAGTAAAAAAGGCTTTGTGTAAGGTTGACTTTCGGTTAACTATATCTAAAAGTATATTCTTTCTTTGTACAAAAAGTAAAAGTCACTAAACAGCTTGTGGAAAAAGTATAATACCTATTGCATAAGAGCAATAATAAATAACTATTTGTAACTTAAACGTGCAATTATGTCCACCTACCTATTGGTTTTATGCTAACGCCTGCGGACTATTTGCTAAACCACTCTGAATCGAATCTTAATCGATCTATATTTGAATGAGTGTGGGCAGACGCTGATTGCAGATAAACTGTCTAGTCGTGGCTGATAGAGATCTAGCCTGGCTACATAAGAGCAATAAGGAATCACATTTCGTTTATAAACATCTGAAAATGTTATAGAGATTACATCGGTTAGTCAAAAGCGTCCCTAAAATTGAGATTATAATATGCTTGATATCTTCCGAACCGTTAACAACTTTTTTGACATAAAAATCCTCCTTTGTCAATTTCGCGACCAATACTAATTTAACTCCACCTCATTACTTGATAGACAAAAATACATAAAAATACTCGAAATCATTATTTATTCTTACGTCAGTCGGATAAAATCGATCTGCAAGGTTTGGGCCCCACTCATCAGCGTAAGTGAGCACCGAATCCTTACTTTCGCTGATTGCTCAAAGGGAGCGGATAAGTGGGTTCCAGCCCTAACTCTATCTGCCTTCATAATGCCTTATTTATTATCCAAAGACATACTTCTAATGTCTAATTTCTTTCACCGCATACTGCGTCATTGCTGTAATATTACGATGACGTGATAATAACAGTGATCTAAACGTAGAGAATTCAATTTACGAAGCATAGTGTACTACACAATAAAAATAAAAGAAAACGTTTGAGGTGCGCTTGCGCAGGCCATGATTGATATGGTTGTGAAATGAGAGCGAACGTGGTTTGGGTGAGGTTGAACTTGCTCGGAACTTTTTTTTGTAGTTAAGGCAACGTAGTTTATGATAGCAACTTTGATTAAATTACAATTGAAAATTCACTGTGAAATTGTCTTTTGCTTATAATTTGTTACTAATAGAGTTATGTAATTGTTTCAGGTAAAAAAATCATGAACCGGACTTATGCAGCTAATAAAATAAGATAATTTAGGGTGAGTTTACATTACACATCATTTGATGTGACACTTAAATTTTTTCGGTCCAGATAATAAGAATGGTAATGTATACAAGGCTCAAGTGCTACCATTTGATGTAGTTTTGACTTCACATGTGTTGATTTTTATTTATATAGTCATTATACAAACATCGTCTGGATAACTGTGGTGGCCGCTCTTAGCATAGGTTTTTAGCTTAGCTTAGAGTGATTTAGGAGAAAGTTAGTAATCTGTTCAGGTTACTAATTTTATTTTCTTTAACCACTGATTTGCACCTTCTGTTGTTACGCTTATCGTATCTTAATTCAGTATCGTGATGAAGAGAGCCTAACGCGGTATTTATTCATCATCGCGGTAACGCGGTATGCATCTGGACAAACTTGTCAAGTTTCAAGATTCTAATGGCCAAATAACAATAATGTAAGTATAATTAATATAGTAATGATTTAAATATAAAAAAATCAAAAAAAATCATGGCTTCTTGGGTAAATGAGGTCTCATAGGATCCTACATACGTACCTATACTAGGAAAACATTCCCCCTAACTTTCGTCAATCAGGTAAAAAAACATGTTGATGCGAGGATAGAAACTTCTTAATTCAAGTGCAATTTTCGATGCAATTTATTCAAAACCACCACAAGCGTGAAAGAGACGTAAACATGAGTGTTACCGCGCTCTGTTTCACATGTGGGATAGACAGAGAAACAATGGCTAATTTATTACTATGCACGTTTGTTTCTATACATTAATGAATGTGGTGTGAGCTAAACGTTGGTTTATATCATTATCACTGCATTGTAATTGCTTTTTACATGTGTGTTGAGCAAATTTGAATAAAATTAAAACTTTAGTAAGTCAGTACTTACTACAAATTATTATATACATGCGGATAACACTCACTTTTTAGTTGATGCCGTATTTAGACCGACAGATTTGATCGATTTCAAGGTGAGTTTGTCTGTCTAAATCCCGGCTTCAACAAAAATGTATTAAGTAATAATTCAAATATGAATATGTTATTTTTAAATATTAAATACTTACACAGAGATTTTTTTTAGTGAATACCAGTATTGGTTAGCATGCTACGAAGTAATAACTGGTTCGAATTCCAATCGTAATGAAACTTTTTATATAAAGTTTACTTATAGATTTTCGAGCATAGTGAAATGGCGACTCTACTTTGACGCATTGAAATTAATTGAAGCATACTTTATATAAACCGGTAACCAGTGCGTCCTGCCAGTGATGACCTACGGAGCCGAAACGTGGACATTGACGGTGAGTCTGGCCCACAAGTTCAAAGTCGCTCAGCGAGCTATGGAAAGAGATATGCTTGGAATTTCTCTGTTAGAACACAGAATATATAATAGTACAGTTAGAATAAGAAACGAGTATATCCGCCAGAAGACAAAAGTGGTTGACATTGCACATAGAATCAGTAAACTGAAGTGGCAGTGGGCTGGTCACATCTGTCGTAGAACCGATAACTGATGGGGTAGACGAGTTCTCGAATGGAGGCCACGAACGGGTAAACGTAGTGTGGGACGCCTCCCAACTAGATGGAGGGATGACCTTCGCAAGATGGCTGGCACGGACTGGATGCAAAGGGCCGAGAGTAGGGTTGATTGGCGCGCTTTGGGAGAGGCCTACATCCAGTAGTGGACTGATACGAGCTGATGATGATGATACTTTATATCCCATTGTTACTTTCCATTTCCTCAAGCAAAGTGTGTCAATCCAAAGAATAAGAAACCCATCAGAATTACCTCTCAAAATTGGCATCACCAAAAATGGAAACCGCATTGTCTTTTGCCTCGAGCATTCTCCTAAAACGGCCAAACGGCTAAAGACACCGATTTGTCTCAACTAGGTCGTCACGAGTCATTTAACACGCTGATTTTGTATTTCAAGGTCACGATATTATGTTCTGTTATCCAAATCCCATGGCAGAAGTGGAAGCCATGTGGAAGATATATTATGGGCTGTGTATATTATAGTGTCTTATAAGGAACGGAACGTCGACGCCCTAGCTAGTCACACACATTAATTAAGGACACAGAAGGCTCTACTGTTACTGTATGGTACAAAGTAAAGGTTATATGGCGCATATGTATTCTCATAAAAATATCTGTCAATCAAATCAAAATACCTATACTATTTGCACACAAAAGGAATAAGTACATCGGTTACATATAAAACCAAAATTAGCCATCTATATGAATTATTGTGATAGTGATTTATCTACGTTTTAATTTTGATGTTAGCGGAATTGTATTAGACAGGCATGGAGAGGGGGCGCTGATGTCCGGACAGGCTTGCTTAGTGCGGATTTTAGCGCACACTCAATTATGTAACCTATTTTTTATGCACAATAAAAATATTTGAATTTGAACCAAAATTAGCTAGTATACAGATAGACTTTATCGCCTATCTATTTAGAAAACGTAATTTCAATCGCGGATAATATTGACTTTTTGATTGAAGATGATATTTAGGCTGACAGTTTCGACATCGACAGGATGGTGGGTGCGCTAGGTCGTCGGCGTCTCGTCTTGCACTACGCTATAAATGCGCGAGGAGTGCAGGGTCGGTGACCCTCGGCACCGTCGGCGGTGCGTATGACAGCTGAATTTGCAATTTGAATAGCAAAGGTCGAGATTCAGGATCATTTTTAGTGAGAGTTTAGCGTAAGATCGCTCTTACAACTCTCAAAGTGCTATGAATAAAAAAAAAAGAGTTAAATTGTGTCGTAAAAGTTCACAATAAGTACGTTCAAAATTATCTCTGAATCTCGCGGCCTATATGAGTGCTATCCATGCTTATTATAATAATTTGAAAATTGAAATCTAAAAAGGAAGTAAGGAACGTTGTTAATTCCGTATCTCTTATCACTTGGCCCAAGCGATTTTTTTACTCACGTCTACCGGTCGCGTTAACAGTTATCCGCCGTTAATGGCCGTCTGCAGCTTATTATGAACACTGACCTATATCTGGTTCATGGAAACGATAGCGACTCTACCTGGGACGATACGGTACAAATTGATCATCTGTTATTAAGACATGGTCTGGGCGGGGTACGATTTTTATGGAGAATTAAGTTAATTTATGAGTTTTACGGTTAAACGTTATCTATTTCAAATATCAGTTCAAGCCATGCTTTATTCAGTGTTCTTTATTCCTGGATTAATAAACCAAATATTATTAGATATTAAAAATTGTAATGTTATTAACAATTAGGATGTTGGTGGTTAGCGAATTCAAATCAACCAACAAACATAGATCTGTGTCCAATTTTTTATATAATTACTACTCTAAAAAATATAAAATATAATTAAATTAAACTATAATAAAATATGTAGGATATACTTAACACATATGATTTTTTAAATTATTTTACATAACATAGGTGTATGTGCTCATAACCTATCTAGTGCAAGAATTTTTTCAATCGCTCAAGTAGTTCTTCAGAACATTTCAACCTAAACGTGACCCCCGGTATACATTTCGCTATTTTTAACTGTACAATACGTTGGTTGTGTCTAATTATGCATTACATTTAGCTGGACTACTTTTCCACGGAAACTTTATTTAAATATACTCAAAGTCAGAGAGAGTGATTCATCAGTTTTGTAAAAAAAAATTGCTCCATTGTTCTTGTGAATCAATTAATCACTTTAACGATTGAAACCAAAAGTTTTACCGATCGTTAACGGTGCATGTGAAAACCTATTAACCCGGAACCATTATTCGTCTTATTCGGTTCATTCACTCATTAAATATAGACAGACGAGACCGTTCGATTTCATTAATTTATTTGAAACCTTAAATAAGTGATGTGTAGGTGTTGGTATTTTATCGATACTAAATTACTAATAGGTCTGCTATTGTTTTTTGTAGACATTTGCCATTTTTGTAGAGACAAAGCTTAGATTTAAAGCTATGTATTCAAATAACAAGATAAAATTAAATTTTGTGTACTTATAACAATGTAAGGTTTGTAGAATTGGCGGTCTTAGCGATATTCATTTGGCACAAAGTGGATCCAATTATAATCGTAAAATATCATAATAGAAGCGATGAATGATTAGAGTGTACCTAAATTATTTATAGAATAGAATAACATTTATTGCCTATTAAGTATACACATATAAGAAATAAAAACAGTCTTAGTAAATTACAATGACAATTAACAAACATATAACTTAGGCAAAAGGTTTAGGCTTCAGCTGATGCTGACACAGATAATAATGCTAATAATAATTTATAATATTTTATTAGACACAAATAGGTAATAGAGCTAAGTACCTACATAAAAGTTAGTTTGTTCTTAGTTACAGTAAAAAAAATGTTTATTATGTAGTATAAAGCTAAAATCACGTAGGTAAAAGCTTGTCATATTTACCAAATATTAAAAAATTGCAACCAATTTACTCAATTTTGTCTACAAATTCGTTAACTTAGTTTAGGTGTGAAGTAATAAGTTGAAATATATTTTTTACATATTTTCTGTATGAAAACAAACCTAGAAACACTAAAAGAACCTAATTAAATTGTTTTGGTAATAAAATTCGGCATAGAATAGGCGCCGGCGCAGCGTGTGTGAACGTTTCAGTCTAGTTGAGGCCGTAATTAGACACTTGCATAACTATTGTGTCAGATTGCGTATTATACGCCTCGTAATGAATAGTTATTCATTTCATTACAATGCAAATATAGTTTAGGAAAAGTTGAATGTGTTTTGGGTCAGTGAAGATTTATCGATCTTTTTAAATTGGTCGAGTAGATGACGCTAGGTGGCGGTAGTGGTAAGTATAGATACCTACTTACAGATGGTACACTCGTAGACAATGTGAAATACAATATCTCATTACATGTGTCAAATTACGAATGGATATACAAACTGTAAGTAAGTAGGCCTAATAGAAAATGGTTCCGCATGAAAGATCAAGTTTAGACTGTTAATAATAATAATTATGTAATTGGCACCTTCCCATCTTCCTGAAACATCACAACGGGCGGGTGGCGCTGCTGCAGTGGCTGAATCCCTCAAGCGGCGCAAATATAGTGGCCTCGACAGAGGCTACCTATTTGTGCCGTTTGGGGTAGAGACGCTGGGTCCGTGGGGGCCGGGAGCGATGGAGATATATAAAGACCTGTCGGGGCGGCTCGTGGAGTCCACACGTGACCAAAATGCTGGCCTGTATTTCGCCCAAAGGATCAGCCTAGCGATCCAGAGGGGAAATGCCGCCAGCATTTTGGGCACGTTGCCGGACAACGGGGATCGGTTGAACTATCTGTAATGCTAAGTCATTCAGATAGTTCAACCGACCTATTGTACATATAGTTTTTAGTTTAGTTTATATATATTTTTTAGGTTAATGTTATAATAGTTATTTAGAATTTTTATTATTGTTATATGGAATAAAAAAATTTTATCCTGTAATTAGGAGTTAGGTAAGTACTTACCTAGTTATAAAAGATGTGCTGTTGAAAGTTTTTTGCCACTTTTCTCCTCAGCGTCGTTGGCACCTTTGCCTTGCAAAGTGGTGTAAATTTAAATAATAATAAAAACATTGACGTTTAAAAATGTACACAACGTGCTTACTTGCAATAAAGAGAATTGATTTGATTTGAAATAAATTGTGGCAAATTAAAGGTAGTATAATAAAAAAGATGCAATAGCATCTCTAAAATCTTATGAATTGTACAATTAATGCCTTTACGACTATTGGTTGTTTGATTTACGACTAGGGCTTGGGCGATTCTTGAATAAAAATATGATTCACATAACAGTGATAGCATACCAGCCACACCTTAATCAAGTTTCGAAAAGAATCGTTGGGAATGAGAAAATCACCCGTCCGTCCAGTCGTCAGCTTTCGAGTAACTTACCTACTCGGTTACATCCAGTTTGCAGTTTTTGCTTGATTTATTTCTGCTCCAGATGTGTGCCACGCGAGGAAATTAATTTTAAACCGAGATTCGCTGCTGGAGATTACTTGGTATGGTAATTAAAATGTGCTAAGATCTATGTGAAAGGATTTATGTCAGTAGGCAGATACCTAATCTTAGTTAGCATGTCTATTTACTCAGGGATGGGTTTCTTTACCAATAAATAATCTGACTTTTTACACAAGTACATTAGTGTTATACAGGGTGTCCTTGAATTCATTCGGCAAATTGAAATTGTACTCATGATAAATAAGTTATTATATATAAATGGATATCACTCACTTATATTGTTGAAGTCGGCAATTAGACCGACAGTTTCGACCGATTTCGACGATCTTTAATATAAGTGAGTGATATCCATTTATATATGTATAATAATTTGTAGTAATGACTCACTATAGTTTTAATTCATGATAAATATTAAATTGGTAAAGTTTTTTTATAAATCAAAATTGCAAAAAAATATTTGAACTAAGTGCGTCATTCACGTCCTTAGAAATGATAATAATGACCGTTGGGTCAAAATCCAGTGACAGAAATCATTGCAAAAATTCAAAACTACTTTAAAATATATAAAGAAACTCCAAAGAACAGTAACGATGCACATCAAATTTATTATTTTATATAAGCCATAACGTTACCATAAAATTAAATGAGAAAAATAATACTAAGAACATATGCTGGATTTCTGTGAAATATGAAAGCTAACCCTTCGTTCCTAACACTTTGGCGTAACTTTACATCACGTAACCAAAGAATTTCAAACGTGGGAAAAACTGACATAACTGTACAAGTATCATAAAATAACTATATTTTACAATAAAATACGTATTTGTATGCTGACAGTCACGCAGCACGTTCTGCGTGCGTGAGCGATTACCTATCTTAAAAATTGGAACATTTCATATCTCTACGACTCTAGGTCTACGAGTTTTGAAATTACAAAAGTTAAGAGGCTCGTGAGCGCATTAAGAGGGGCAAATACAGGTGTCTCGGCGCCCAATATGACTTTGTCCCCTTTGGCGTCGAGACACTTGGTCCGTGGGGCCCGAGCGCACACGCGCTCCACAAGGAGCTCAGCAAGCGCCTGAGGGAGGCGACGGGTGACCCTCGTGCTGGCCGGCTTTCTCGCACAGAGGCTGAGCCTAGCCATACAGCGCGGGAATGCCGGCAGTGTGATGGGCACCCACCCTCCCAAGAGGTCCGAATTTTTTAAACTGTTTTTAGGCAAGGTTTTTTTTTCTAGGTAGTTTTAAAGTATTTTTAGGTATTATTATTAGTTTGTTTAGTTTAGTATTAAATATCTCAGTCCACAAAAAGAAGAAGTTAAGAATGAATATATAGACTATTTTATCCGGACACAAATATTTACTATCGTCGAGAATTATCAGCTTCGGATCATAATTATAATTCAAAACTTTAAACAGAACTCATGCATTGGTAAAATATCCAAGTGTAAGTAGTGTAAGTTTCTAACTTTTTTAATAGAGAACATTAGCAATACTTTTTTTTCTCAGCTCCAACTAAGCTAAAGCTTGTGCTGGGAACTGCCACTACAGTTAGTCTAGATGTGGGAATCAAACCTGGGACTCTTGGTAAAGTTTTTGAGAATAACATGCCCTTCGATCAACATTTAGGATGAATTCAGGCAAGGTTCATATGTACATTTATGTTGACTACAGAATAAGCAGCATTCTTCTAAACTGTAGCCAAAATCAAGTGTCTTATTTTGTAAACAAAAACTACCCTCCTCCACCAACATTTTAAGCTATTCTGTGGTTATGGCATAGTTATTTATACATTATTAGATCGGATTACTTTATTTTCACAATGATGAACAAATTCAATCAATCAGTTCCTTCAATTTTACATCACAACAGATAATTAGATGATCATATTTGTTTACAAAATAAAACACTTGATTTGGACTCCGGTATATTTTTGTTATGAGAATAGCTGAATTTGTTGACAAAAGTTTTAGATAGGCACCTTTGGCCTGAACGTAATGTGTTCATAGAGAGTAAGCCTCGATTTAACTGACTTGGTTTGTAATATTTTTAAAGTTAAGTTTAATGAATTTTCAAAATCATTGACTTAGCTTCACAAAACCTCTCTTGTTGTCATTAAAGTTCAAGGTGTTCCATTCAATTCTGCAATTAGATACCATGTGCAGCTAATGATTGTGCATATGTTGGCTTATCAAAGACATCAAGGGCATCCGCTAAATAGTCTCCTAAACGGATTACCCTGTTTAGGGTAACAAGCTCAATTGTTGTAAACGCAGCGTCACGGATGCAGTCGTGCCTTAACAGGCATTAGAGTCGGTTATCGCCTGGGTGCTGGCGGTTGCGCAACCAGTTATCAGTGCTGTGAATTAAGATTCTAAGGCTATTGTCCTAATGGTCTTAATTCTTGATCAAATGTGATGGATAAAATAATGTTGTTTATTCAACATAACACATACATGGAAGGACTTAACAACGATTTAAAAAAGAAACAAGAAACATAACATTGGGTAGTCAGTGTAGTATTTATTTTATTTTATAATCAGATAACAATCGATCCATTATAAGTTAGTAGCAATGTTCTTATAGACTATGTTAATAAACTAAACCTAAACTAAATCAATATCCCAAAATAATAATAACAATTATATCAACAATAAGTCAGATAAAAATACGCCAACAAATTTCAGATTTTTTTAAAACAAACTCTCTTGTTTATAGTACCCTACATTTTGATATATATTTTGTATGAATAACTATTTCGGTTTAGATATAATTTTCATTTGAAAAGATATGGAAGGGGGTATGTTTGCGATTTTTTTCTATCGAGCGAAGTTTGTCCAATCGTGTATCGGTATTCATCAGTCTCTAAATAGATACCCCAAGATTGCCATATATTTTTTTAATTTGAGTAGATAGTGCCGTAGCCTTCGTAGACAAAACTGAAAATAAGCGCATACGAAGCCTTAAAAAGATGATCAGCTCAGAATAGTGCTGTGTCAGAGCCCACAGCGCTGGTTTTCAGATGCCCCCAGTAAGTGGCAGGCAACATTGTGTGAATGTGAGTACATTGTAGCTGCCAGCTTGGCAGCCGGCCTGGCAGCCAGCCTGGCATCTCAGTGCGATGTGCAGCTTAGGGCCGACTCACAATGCCGTGTTTTGGGTCGCGGTCAACATGCGATTGTGTTTTTCTTCATACATGGCCGACCTCGGGTCTAACGAGTGCGTTGTATTTTACTATTCAAATTAAATGGACGCCTTTTGCAACGTATAAACGTTTCGCGCTTGAGATATAGCCGCAAAATTTGTTTTATGATTTTTATGAATGAGACAAAGAGTGATAACGAGTAGTTTTTTTTAAACTAGTACGGATGCTATCGTTTCCACTTTCTTGAAACAAATGTTAGTATATAATATGAATATTGATAAAAATGTACAAGTAACTAGTTTCAAGAAACATTGTTTTTTTGGTTTTTGTGTCAATAAAAATATTTTTATTTTATTTATTTTATACCTTAATCCTAGTGTGGGAACTAGAGCTCACAACTTACTTACTAAGCAAACAGACAAAAAATGCTGAATTAATTTTATTAAGTACGCATGTATTTTTGATGTAAGTGTAATTTTTTTATTTCGATACCAAATAAATTATTATTATTATTCGGCCACTACAATAAAGTAATTTTCTTTATCAATTAGTTTTCGTGTCTAGCTATTATAAACATCTATCCACAAATTATCTACAGATAGTCACCATAGAAACCTAATAAATCAGAACTTAACAGCGCTTATTGAAACTAAAATTAATGGCCCTTGGGAGAAAAGCCATAGTTTACCATTAGTTAGAACCTCAGATATTGATTGACTTAGCAATATATTGAATATCAGTACCTAGTTATAAACACACTTTCACTGTAGGATTGTAGATAGATACACTATAAGGTATCGGTTACAATGCAATTTATTTGTCAATATCTCTAAGGACAGGGACTCACTACATTCACAGAAATTCTGTTGGGATTTTTTCCGGTTCCAATAGTATCCACTTTGGGCCAAACTCTGCCTGCACGATAGATGACACAGCCTATCGCTATTTTTTTTTTCAATTTATATGGTTCAGCAAACAGTGATCACAATGTAATATTAATTCTAAATATTTAATAAATGTAACATTATTAGGCCACCAGCACCGTTAACCACATATTCTGTTATATGTAGGCCAGCTTTTGTCAAGCACTTTTAATATTATGGCCTATCATAAAGTAACAGTCTATTCTGCAGATATCCAGTACTGAAAATCGAAAAACCAATTCCTGAAGTCCAGCTATATAATGTCTAGATGGATTTAGAAATACAAATATAGACTGCATAAAAAAAAATCACTCACTAAGAATTCAGCATGAGCAGGTTTCCTCGCGATGTTTTCTTTTACCGTTCTAAGAACAATCTGTAAATGTAATAGGTACAGTCGACAACACATCAAGTGTAATGCCCTCCACACAGCCGCGACCTAGCCGCGATCTCCGATCAGTTGAAACGCATGCCTCATTTTCGAATCGCGATCTGAGGCCTGCGATCTACGTCCGGTAGGTAACGACGGCAGAAAATGAGGCGGGGCATGCGTTTCAACTGATAGAAGATCGCGGCTAGGTCGCGGCTGTGTGTGTCAAGCTTAACACTTTAGACTTTGTACCGATAAGAACGGTACAAAGTCCAAAATGTTACACTTCAAAATTCTGGGAAATAAGAGTTGAAATCGTACTTCAAGTGTTGATCTGCTGTCGACTGTACGTAAGTTATCTTGAAAATCGAGAAAAACTATTGGCTCTCTGTATATTCAAGTTTCTCCAAAATTACTCAACAGATTGTAAAAATTCATTCAATAGCAGATATTTTATAATGCAGACAGATATAGTAAATTATTTTAAAAAATCAATCTTCCGTCGTACTTTCCTCTTTCTGTATAGGTAGGTCTGTCATACTGTACGATCTCGTAAGCCATAAAGATGATACTCTCACAGAATTATATCAATTAGAAAACCGTAGCAATATCTCACTCAATCGGTGCGTTTCCTATAATTTTCGATCTCGATCGTTTCGCGCACGTGATCGACCGATCGGACTCTGTTGACGGTCGACTCACACACTTCACTGACATAAATAAGCGGTGGTCGTCCGTGCGTCACGTCTCACGGCTGAGGATTGATGCACTTAAATTTCACCGATTTGACATCTCAATCCGACAGTCATCTTTTGATATTTAAATGCTACTGAAATAGATTGTTTATCTAATCGTCTTTAGATGTCAATTTGTACACAAACAGTATAATTAATCGCAAAATGTTACTTTTGTACACACGAGGACATAGTTAAGTATACAGGGGATAATAAGGTTGAGATTTGTCAGATTGTAAAAAATATTTTACTAACAGATAGTTTAGACTCTAAATTATGTAGGTAATAAACACTCTACAACACGTCTACTATTACTAATTCTAAAGTAAATAAATAATTCTAAAGTTTAGAGTAAACAGTAGAGTTTTCAAAATTCGGTCAAGTACTTTTTGAGAAAATATCAACCTTAAAAACTCTAACGTACGGTGGTGAAAGGTGTATAGGAGAGTTTTTAAGAATGAGATTTTCTCAAAAACTACTTGATCTATTACAAAAGCTCTTTCACTGTTAGATAGATAAAAGTGAAAACTATGTAACTGTAAAACAATTATTAGATTCGGTCCAGTAGTTTTTGAGAAAATCTCAACCTTATTGAGGTCCCCTGTATACTTATCTCTGTCTTCGACTGTACTTATCTGTATTTAGACCGTACAGCTAACAGCAGATCAAGTGTAGTACTTTGGAGCGTTCTTATTATCTGCATCGTAAGAGTTAAAATCGTACTGCAAGTGTTGTCATTGATCTGCTGTTGTCCGTACCAATGCAACTTTTACCGCTCTACCTACCTTGCACCCTACGAATACATAATGGCATTCTAACCACTATTAACAATTGTTATAGGGTAAAGACTAGCTTTTCAGATACACCTAATTCTATCTAAATAAACAAGTTCGTCAATAATTAATTCCAAGCCGGATATAGACTGATCGACACAGTATGTATAAAAACACCGGCAGCTAATATCGTGATGGTAGTTTTATTCGTGAGTAATTATAATTAGACTAACCGTGTAGAAAACGTGGATAATTAATTTAACTAATCAAGGGGTAATAAAATCAGGTTCCTGCAACTCTTTGCAAGTGATAGTCTGTAAAAGGTGATAGTATCGTACAAGTTGTGTCAAAATACTAGCCTGCGTTGAGTTACATTTTATTTAAATAGAGATGAATAAATAAAAATGTTGCTTAATTTTTTGTGAGTATGCACACTTTTTACATTCCCACGTCAGACCAGTAATGCGATCTGATAATTTCGTAATCGTAAGTTACAAAGCTCATCGCGTGTATATTATTGCTTTGCAGCATCTTGACAACAGCAGATCAATGGTAACACTTGCAGTATGAATTCAACTCTTATGAAGTAGATAATAAGAACGGTCCAAAGTGGTACACTTGATCTGCTGTTAGCTGTACCTCCATAAACCGTAGCTTCAACAAAAAAAAATTGTATGGTAGTACAAAGTACAGTTAATGGGCTCTTTATCTTCTCTTCCATTTCTGTATTTTCTGTTACCTAAAAACTTCCACTATAAGTATCGGTTTTTATTTATTTAAAGAAAAAGAATAATCAACTTTTCAATCAACATATTTTATGAAATATTAATGAACGAATGACTTTTTATTGCAGATTACTCATATTATATGTAGTAGATTTTTAAAATCAAAGTACGGTGGATCACAGAGAAAGGTGTACAGTGGAGTTTTTAAGGTTGAGATTATCTCAAAAACTACTTGACCTATTGCAAAAATTCTTTCACTGTTAGATAGATAAAAGTAAAAACTATGTAACTGTAAAATAATTATTAAATTCGGTCTAGTAGTTTTTGAAAAAATCTTAACCTTATTGAGGCCCCCTGTATACTTATCTCTGTCTTCGACTGTACACTAAATTTTACACATTGTCTCTCGTGTTTCTTTTAGTTTTGCTGCCCCTTGAATAGCTAAGAAAATAATCACATATCGTTAAAAATTGATCTCATCGTTCTAGTGCATATTAACGAGAGATAGATGACTTCCGGAATTAACGCGATCTCGTCGAGATGGTACGGTTATTAGGATATGGGAGCTACTTAATAAACGTGAAACGGTTCATCAGATTTACGATATCCATCAACTCAGCCTATCGTATCCCATGTAGGTTGCAGACCACATAAAGATAAATACCTACCTACATGATGAAAGTATGTCTAACGAATTTATTGTGATGGGTCATATAAGTGTGTAAAATTAAATTATTTTCATTTATTTATGAATAAAATACGGTTTGAGATAAATCAATCATAAATTTTTACTCTATTATGTGCTTTGGATGGTAGAATTATATATTTAGAAGTTTTAAACTAAAAGTTTTACAGAATTTTATAGGAACTCGAATTGATTCAATTCCTTAAATAAATTAGTCATTTGTTTCAGTTATTTTAGACGCGTATTAAACGCATATTTATCTTTCTTTGTGGCGAGTCGATAAGTATCTTAAATACATATACATCACTATTAACAACCATATAGAATGTCGAAACCAAGTCCTATACCACTCTTCAGCTTGCTAAACCTTTCCGTCACATCCTTTATGTAAAGCTGACGTAAAAATTGTATCCATAACTGCACTTTATTCGTAATATGGCCCACATAATACAAGTAAAATGATACGAGTGTGTGCCTCTTCGCAAAGGAACAACCATTACATGGATCATATTACCATTTACCATAAAATATGAGCATAGAGCATGTAGAGAGTCGCATACAAATCAGCTGTTTTTACCGACGCTACTGTCTCTCCATCTACTGGCGGCACCGTTTTTGTCATCGAATAAAAAAAACCAATAGGCCAATGAGCCCACTTCTTGTTCCTTACCCAGTCGAGCCGATAGACGCGTTTAGATTGATCTAGTAATAGTATGTAAGCTCACTTAAATCTCAAAGAATTGTAGAAACAAGTCCTGAGAAATAGCTAAGGCAAGTTTAGTATAACTTGCACAAAAGTCTACGAGTAACTCTAATTCTTATAAATAAATTGGTTATTCTTATACTAAGGAATTTTGAACTGAAACGGTTAACCTTTTGTCGAATCTTAATTGTTTCGAAATAAGTAGCTTATACATATTATCTCTCATTAAATTGTCTCTGCTCTTTATCTTTATTAACTCGGCATGTTCTATCTATGCTATGCCATGCAATGATAAATGAGATTCTCGATTATTTTATTTCGTGGTAGCGATAAACAAATTGGTATTCTTTTTTTGTCTATTTGTAAAAAAATATGTATCTACAATACATACATTAGCAACTGCATTTCATTAGCAACATTTACATAACCAATCTTAATTATAGGTACTTGTTTACAATTTACAACCGACAAAAGTTGAATACGACGCCCATTCAAGCACACATCCAAGTGTCTAGCGCATCATTCCATTCGACTAGCTCAATGTAAACGAGGCACCACGGTGTCCACTATTGCCTAATAGCCATACGCGTCAACACGTCAGCTGAAGCATTAACATGTCCCGCGTCGTTTCTCTATAGAAAGTAGCACTGTCAATGACTGCCAATGCAGTTTTTAGAGAAAATTCTCTATGGTTCCGTTCCGGTGTACGTGTTGTATGCTTGTAAAACCCTTTTAGGTCTAGTGACCTGGTTACAAGTGGAATATTGAATGAACGAGGCATGATGTGGATTGATTCGTGGCTTGAATTCATAATTAAATTGACAACATTCGTAATAACTTTTGGTGAATTGTGAATAATTGATAAAGTAATAAAATATGTACATATAAGTTTTCGTTACGTCATTTTGCATCATATCCAATTTAGATGGATTTTTGTCAAGAACTTCAATCTTTATTCTGAAAATAGATCCTTAAGGATGCCTTTTAGGGTTCAGAGCCTCAAAAGGAAAAAAAAAATAACCCTTATAGGACACTTTGTTGTCCGTCTGTCTGTCCGTCCGTCCGTCGGATTAAATTGAAATTAACGAAAAGAAAAAAATCAACCTTCTACGTTAACGCAATCAAAAGATAATTTAGGTCGAATTTTTGCGCATATTTGTATGAAAAATTATCTTTTCGCTAGAGAATAGTTACAGGGTTAAATAAGTTGCACGGAAGCCTCGGTGCGCGAGTCCGACTCGCAATTGGTCGGTTTTTCATAACTACAACAAATTCTTTAAACCACAATTATTAAGAGTTCGATTTCATTCAAGCTCGCTTAGTAGTTTAAATATGTGCTTCTCTATTTAGGTAGGAACTTAACTCACGCATTTCAAAGAAATAAATGTATGACCTTTGATTGCGGATCCAATCAATCAAAAGTCACACATTAATTTCTATAAATGCTCACTTACATACAATGTATGAGTCGTATCATCAAGTAATAAACCCCTACAAATTGCAAATTACGACTATGCGTTTGATGCACTCATAATGTTAAGTGCTGTGATCAAGTCAACTTTCATATAAGGTTATGACCACATTAAGCAAGTATATTAATAGAATTAATAACCGTCGAAGGTGTTACTATGTAAAGATCTATACTCAGAGAAAGTTTGAATTATCTTTTCAAACGTTTTAAAATTAAATGATAATATTTTTTCATGCGAACGCTCTAAATAATGAAATGGAGAACAATATTTTTGAATTGGAACGCGACTTAAACATTCCTAAGAGGAGATGCATAGGTAAATAGGATTAAATGTAAAACATTTAATAATATTTAATCCTATTTACGCCTACAACGATTAAGTCGAATTTTAACAAATTGCAACTCTGGAATGGCATAGGTATTTTAGTTTCTAATATCATTAGTGGCGAAAACATTTTCCTTCAACTTCAATATATTGGTTTCAAAATTGTGAAATTATTGAGGAAAGATGATTTTTTATCTGTTTCTGCTAAAATAGTTCTTGATCTTGCAAGTAACAATTGTGACGATCCCAACCCGCCCTAAAAAGCTACGCGCGTCTACACACCCCAAAAAGAGCTACACGTAAAGCCTACGCAACCCTGAAGGGGTGAAAACCTACAAAAAGCTAAAAGAGACCTACCTAAATACTTACGAAAAGCACCAGCTCTGGAACCCCTACGTGAAAGCTAGATAAACCTACAAAATTATTAAGCTTAAAAGATACTTACCAAAGCTCTTACTAACTTCCTTACAATTAAAGCTATGTGTACCTACTCAATTGACTTTATACTACTATGTAAAATATTAAGCTAATTGAAATAAAGTAAATTGGAACTAATATTAAATCATAATTAAAGCAAAATTAAGGATAATAGAATATTAAATTACTAGAATTAATAAGGCCAAAATGTGATCGTCTAACCCTACGTTGTTATTTCCTAATGTAGTAACACACAGAATCTTCAAGGGTTCAGCGGAGATCAGGTAGATGAATATAAATTAAAGCATAACAGGTTTATAACGAAAAGAAAATATTTATTGCGATAACCTAACATACAAAAACTATTAGACTTATTACTAGCACGAATAATAAAACTTACGCTAAGTTATCTTAAATCTAAATGAGCATACTGACAACTATTAAGAAGTTACTTAAGTTCGAAATAATGTCCCTATATAGAAGTATAAAAGGTTATTAATTAAAATGAGAATTAATTTAGGTTATTTACAGATAAACGAATTTGAAATTGAAGTTAATTAGCTACCTACCTTCTGACATTCTTATTGACCATACCCAAGGCCTGAATACAATACTAAAACGCAACAATATACCTACAGAACTACCGTGACTATGAGTTAACCCTATGAAATCTTTAAATCAAAAGAACTTATACATTTTATATTGAAAATGAAAATAAATAATTAGAATCGAGAGAGGTTCTTACAACTAATATTAATACCGTAACGGAGTTTTCCTGCAACAGAAAAATAGGTTAATATCGACTTCAAGATAAGATTTACACAAAAGAAAGGGAATTACAGGAAAACTATATTAATGGTAAATAATGGAAGAGAACACAATTTATTGGTTTGGAACCCTGGATGGAAGTAAGAATATTACTCGGACATCAGAATCTCTGTAAGAAATTACTGTTAGACGTGAGAACATTTCCTGTAAGAGATTAACCTCTAAAAAAAAATGTTTTCACCCCCCTGGCTCCAACACCACGCCAAGAGGGGATAGACTCCAACCAGAATGCGAGTCTCCTCAGGAAAGGATGATGGAGAGGAATCTGATGTTAAAAGTTGCTATTTCGCAAAACTAATAATCTTTCAGTCCCTCTCATTGAATTTCTTAATATTACTAGATTCATTCTAGTGGTTTCTGGAGTGCCCAGTTACTGATAGAAGTATTTGCACATTGTGCGTACAAAGGTAGGTTCAATACCTTGTACAACTGAAAAGGTAGGTTCAATACCTTTTCATTGCAACTGGAAAGGTAGGTTCAATACCTTTCCACAACTGAAAGGGTAGGTTCAATACCCTTCCACAAAATAAAAGGTAGGTTCAATACCTTTTATATTTCCTGTAGGAATAAAATAAGAATAGAATGAATTTTAGTAACGGTAAGAATAAGACAGACCGAAGTGATTGTGCATAAATAAATCATAAGCTACATTTAATAAGCATTTATATGCCTTCAGAAGGAGTTGGTAGGAAGTTCAGAAAGATGGGAGAATGATTGTTAGGAGGATTATTGAAGGGAATAGATTTAAACTAAAGCCCAGCAGCTTGCCGTACTAGTGGGTTGAATCCACATCATCATTACCAAAATAACCCTGACCTAAATGAGTTTGGTGAATGAAGGTTGAATAAGCTGTGTATTACCTCGCATCCGCTATCACCGAATGTCAGTCTCAACCCATACTACGTCTGGTATTGTAACCCATTAAACTCCGCGATGCCACCATAGACCATTAATACCAGGGGTCGTGAGTCCCCAGTATAGTTGGTCTAATAAGGCTCATATTGGCACTTTTCTCACTGCTGTGTGTGTATCCCTATCGGTGTATAGTGTAGGGAAAATTTGCGAGCTGCGTGTAGAGTATAGAGATAGTCCCAGAATACCGCATTCCCTAGACTATCTCCTGTTCACATTATTAGCATCGGTTAGCAACGATACCATGGAGTTACAAACGGGCAGGCTGTGGACCCGCTGGTTAAATAACTCTATGTCCAAACTAACTTCCACCGATAATGCTTCGAAAGCGTGTATGAGAGGGAGCGCCAATATGTAGATAACTACTTATTTACTTAGGTATTTTTACAACACCAACTGTATAGATTTTAACCAACACCGACAACAACTTTTCACTTAGAGGAATATTTAACGTTAAAAAGAAACAGATAATTACTGATATTAAAAATAATGAAACAATGTAGTAGACGACTCGAAAACCAAAGCTATTTGTTGACTTAGATTTTTATAGCAGGTCATCATCATCATCATCAGCCCGTATCAGTCCACTGCTGGACGTAGGCCTCTCCCAAAGCGCGCCAATCAACCCTACTCTCGGCCCTCTGCATCCAGTCCCTGCCAGCCATTTTGCGAAGGTCATCCCTCCATCTGGTCGGGGGGCGTCCCACACTACGTTTACCCGTTCGTGGCCTCCATTCGAGAACTCGTCTACCCCATCGGTTATTGCTTAATTATTAACAACGCAAATATTAAATGAAACAAAATAACACACAATTAAAATTGATGACCAAATGCTGAAAGAAAATTAGATTAACTTAAGATCTAGAATGAACACTGACTTTTCAACACCAACATCATCCAACCCAATTTGCTAAATGGCAACAAAATAGGTATATCTGCTTGAGACCCATAATCTAGGTTCTAGACCTTACTTACTTACTCACAGACATCTAGACTTTACTTAATTACTTACTCACAGACATCTAGACTTTACTTACTTACTTACTCACAGAAATCTAGCCTATACTTACTTACTTACTCACAGAAATCTAGCCTATACATACTTATTTCACTTACTAGCTCAAATCTAAACTTTACTTATTCAACAATTTATATAAATATCAGAGTTCGAATCTGACCTGAATAGTTGAACCTTTGTTTACCTAAACGCTAACTGGATAGGGTCGATATTAAGACTTCATTGCTAATTTCGTTAACTATTTCCCTAATGTAGATGAATACTTACATACATAAACCAACAATAAAACAAAGTCTAAACCTATCGGTTTTATAGCCTTGTTGCTTAGCAAAGACAAGCCAACCCACATCATAATTTAGTATAGACAAAGACGGTAGTGGCAATACGCCCAACCTCAGATCCGGTTCAGTAGTTTAGAGATAAAGAAAATACTATAAAGTCAATAATTAAACACTAACTATATGGGCTCGGATCAATAGCTTCGAATCTAAATTACACTTACGCATACATACATAATCTCATAGTAATGCCACACCCCTAACATGCCACTAGACCTTACCTACTGTGTGAGCGTCTATACTAGGCGAGCGCACATGTGCGCATACGCATCCGTACTTCCTAATTTTGCAAATAACCGGGTGTTCATAATGATTATCATTGCAATAATGAGATAAACTATTGACAAGTACTTAATATACAAACCTAAGTACGAATCTCAATTACCCACACAACAGTGATAAAAATAATGAAACATTAAAATGTACACACAGAGCTAGACAATAGTAGCACTTACCCAACACGGAGAATAGCTGTAATAAAATATGATTAGTAACAAAATATTTAAACCTTACTCACGTCCGCTCAGCCGTAGGGGAATATATGAATGAATAATAAAGAATAAATAATATAATAAATAAGTATACATACAGTAAATACCTTTCTTCACTTGAAATCGCTGGGATTCCAAGCAGTTGGAACATGGGAATGTATAGGAATTAGGTTTACCCGACACTCTCACTCAGACTCAAGCAAGATTGTTATAATACTAACACAGGATAAAGGTGTCTTGTCCTGTATCGGGCTGGTTGGTTTAGGAGGAATTGTGGTCAGGAAAAAGGGTATAAGGTAGTGGAAATAGGAAGAGTTTGACCTAAGGGGCCCTACGGGGAAATATAATAAATAAATAAAATACACAAATTAAACTTCAATAGAAAGAAGTTTAAAATTAAGAGAGACTACTACTGCACAACAAATTGCGCGCCAAACTAAGCTAAGATCGCACGTACGTCCGGCAGCGGTTCCGCGATCCAAAGAAGAAGCCCCTGCCACGCTCGGTCAAGTCTATTTAAGCAGGCGCTGCTTCCCCTCCTCTCTTCACCTCTCGTCCCCTCCTTTTCGGCGCCGGTCTGTCGCACCAGCCACCTGTGCGAAGTGGCGTGACTTTCTGAAATAGTTCCTAATTAGACGTAACTAACATTAAATGCTACGCTACTATAGGCCTTGGGTATAGTAAATCAAAGTCCATAAAAATACTATGAAAGTTGAATGAAAATCATACGATCGACCACTGGCGCCTGCCTGTCGCATGAACACCTGTGTCGTCGTGGCGTGATCTCTATGCAAAAACGCTCCTAATTAGGCTTAATTAACTTATCCGCAACTAGGCTTTATTCATACTACACTAAAGTCGAAACTCGTTGTATTGACTTCCTATTGAAATTACATGTGGTAGGCTTTATACTACAGGGTGATTTATTCCCTAATAAAATCTCAGAATTAAATGAATAACATTTAAATAACTCCTACCTAATAATCTAAAATAATAAATTTTACCTATATGGAACATTCCATTATAAAACTGAACGGCGGGAAATCCTACCTAGGTACATGTAAGAATGCAAAACCGAAGAAAATTCAGTAGCTTTTCAGTGGACAAGGTGGAAATATGAAAGCTTTAATGTTGTGAACTAAAAAGAAAATTAAATGAAGTATTTTCTATTGTAATTCCGGTATGACCGGTACACCACCCCCTGGAGAATTAACCGAAGATATTATCTATAATATCTGAGGCTTGATTATCCAACTATTCAAGGAAAATACTTCTTAATAGAATTCCAAGTGGAATTCAACACTTAACGTAACAACAAGCTACCTCCCAGCCTATCACAATACCTACACATAATACGATGAAAGATATTATCTTTCCACTACTAATTACAATTCACTGCTTAGTTCGCATCCGGCCCTATGCACACAATATACCTACTTCTCGTCTATCATTTCCTAAACGTACATAATGACAACAGACGCGACGTCGATTTAAAAAATTTACACGATAATAAATACTATCCTAAGCTTGATTATCGAAGCTAAGAAATCGAACGATTATGTTGAACCACTGAACGACTCACTGAATTTGAACTCTAAAAGACCTCCCTATTAAACATACTCAATTGGAAACCTAAGAAACAACGTGTTGCTGTAAAACCAACACGCCTACAACAAGCATCAGACTGTCTACTGCATGTCTGAACGCACTACAATTAGTATAATTAAACCTGAACAATTTCGAGGAATCTAATAAATATACTATCTATAAAAATTCACCTGAATTTGTAACTAATTCGCCAATCTGGTAACACCGATCAAACGACAACATTGTTTTCGACTTCAGGAGATAGGTAAAGGTTATAAGAACCACACATCCAAATACAAGTTTAAATAAATTGAACTACACTAACGACAATCGAAGTAACACCTTACTCCACTACACAACTGCTATAATTCAATTAAACATCGATAATGGAACAACCCACAACGTCTGCAAAGTCTGCTACTTGGTAACAAACCTAAAACTTTGTACCAAGGCCGATAGATGGCGCTGTTAATAAAAAATGACACGACAACGCTAGCTCCACCTGTGTTTATATCCACACAACTAACGATAACGGCGACGCTAGCTCCACCTGTGGTGATACACGCACAACTACCTACCTAATACAAGTGCAATTACACATCTATCTATAACAAAGAAAAATATGAGGTCTGTCGAAAATCCTACCTACTGCGCGAGCGCATAACGTTTAGCTAGGTTAATTTTATCGACATCATCACAAGTACTCCACTGCTGGACATAGACCTCCCCTAGACACGCTACACAACAAGACTTCTAAGTGACAGTGGCCCTTCGCAGATCTTCCGTCTATCTGGATGGGCCGCCCAACACTACATAAATTCGAATAATTTAGCAATAGGATAAGTACCTTAAAAAAATATGATAACAACTAAGGTCACGGAGGCCCGGGTTCGACATCCAGGTCAGTCCGTACCTACCCTACTAGCACTGCAATCAAAAATAACTTATCTTAACGTAGCACAGAGTACAGACGAACTTTAACTTGAAGCTTAAAACCAAAGCATTATGCGTTATATTTCAACTGGAACAACAACAACAAAACAAAAGGGAACAATCAGACATATTAATAACAAAACAAAAACAAACAAAAAAACCTAGCGGTAACCCATCCAAGTCCAGACCTCGCCGCAATTGCTTAACCGAAACGATTAGTGTCAACAAGTGCTAATAACACAACCCAAAATAAATAACTACTTATTCAAAACCTAGCTTACTATTGCCTACACAATCAAAGATACAAAAATAAAGTGGTCACCCATCCAAGTATAGACCCGTCCAACGTTGCTAAACTGGAACGATCATTGTCAGCCAAATACCTAGGACGAATTAAATCCTAACGGTCACCCATTCAAATACAGACTTGTCCAACGTTGCTTAACTTGAACGATCGATGTCAACGCGTGCTCGCAAATCGCACCTCGACTAGGAATCTCCAATTATTAACCAAACCTACCAAAAAGCAGAGTCAAAACAATTTAAACGTACCTCTGAAAATGGAAGGTAATGGATAAAACGATAGCTTAACCGCGGCGCACGCGCTCAAACATCTACCTACCCACATACATAAACTTAAACTTGTTTCCCGTAGCGGTACCTAGACAGCGACGATGGACGTATCTACCTAGTACCCCTAAAACGGTGCTAGACATAAACGTGACTTAAAGTCAAGCCATGGTTCAAACATAGTCCTAATGGATTTTATAGTCTACCTGCCTAGTGCTATCCCTAAAACAATGCTAGACAAAATTTAACATTAACCCACGGGTTAAAATACTATCCTAATGGATTTTATAGTCTGCCTGCCTAGTGCTATTCCTAAAACAACGCTATACATAAACGCGGCTTAACGGTAACCCACGGGTTAAAATAAGACCCTAATGGATTTTATAGTCTACCTACCTAGTGCTATTCCTAAACAATGCTAGACATAACCGCGGCTTAACGTTAACCCACGGGTTAAAATAAGATCCTAATGGATTTTATAGTCTGCCTGCCTAGTGCTATTCCTAAAACAACGCTATACATAAACGCGGCTTAACGTTAACCCACGGGTTAAAATAAGATCCTAATGGATTTTATAGTCTACCTACCTAGTGCTATTCCTAAAACAATGCTAAACATAGCCGCGGCTCAACGTTAACCCACGGGTTAAAATAAGATCCTAATAGATTTTATAGTCTACCTACCTAGTGCTATTCCTAAAACAACGCTAGACATAATTTCTCGATGTAAGAAAGTTATGAACAAGTTTATGACTAACAACAACCTGCCGCGTATCTCCGCAGACGGATATGACGAACACACCTACCTTCTTAGTAAGCTATTCCTAAAACAATGCTATTCCTAAACATAAAACGACTTTTATGGAAATGTGAAAGTGTCAGAACAAAGTAACAGAAATGAGGTTAACCCAGATTTATGGCTAACAAGCAACAACACATTTTGACTTCAGTTTCCGCATACACAGAGAAAACATGAAACAGACAGACAGACAAACCTACCTAGTATTCCTAAAGTAAATACGTATTATTAGCTATAAACGCGACTTAAAATAATTGCACGATTCAAATCTAACCACGGTTCCTATCCTACCTACCTATCGGGTTTTATCAAAATGTAAAAAGGACTACGCGTGGTTTAACCATCAATGAACCTAAGTTTATTGCTAACGCCATTTTAAATACACGGCCGGCCTCACCCCCGGCCTGTGTAGCCGCTCATTTTGAGAAACTCTCAAGCAACTTACAATCCAACATACACTATTTACACACATACAATATTCACGCCAGCCTCACATGGTGGTAGGCAGCGACGATGGATATCCATCTGCTGCCATCCTGATTTCTATTTTTCCAAGACCTACTAGAAGTGACAAACGGACCGACATACATAAGTACTTAACCTATATGAGTAACTAGTGAGTATCACTTTTAACCGCATCTAAACTACATACAAGTGACAGTTATTAAGGGAGGGGGTCTCACCCCCACGGCTAGGTAGCTCCGTGCCCATATGTATCCTACAGAAATCTCTTGATCAAACCTAATGTAATAATACATCACACATCAAAATATACTAGCAATTTAACCTACAAGAATCGCAAAGAGACATATTCTGAGAACCCTTCTACTATCGGTCGGTAGTCTGTTAATAATTGACAAATTAACATAGTTATACAAGTTACAAGAGGACAGACATACAGAAATTCGAAAACATTACCCTACTCCTTTCTGCAGTCGGATAATGGCCTACACATTATCCGAGCAAGTCAAGACCTTTAGTCTACAAGAAGTTGCGAGTCAAATACATACCTACGTTCGAAAACATTATACCTTCTATCTGCAGTCGGTTAATGACCATACGCATTTAACCGATCAAAGCAAGACATTTGGTCTACAAGAAGTTACGAGGGAACCGACACACACATTCGAAAACATTACCCTCCCTATCTGCAACCGGTTAACTACCTACACATTCCTAGCAAGTCAAACCTTTTGCTACAAGAAATCAGGAGAGAACTGACATACATACATTCGAAACATGACCCTTCCTATATGCAGTCGGTTAATTACCTATACATTATACGAGAAACCCAAATCCATAGGCTACGAAAGTTACTAACGACATACACAAGCCAGTTTATGTCCTACATACTATCCTAGCAAATCTAACCTTTAGGCTACAACACGTTACTAGAAACAAATAAATTAGTAAACTGTTACCCTACCTACTCCTATTTGCATTCGTTTAATAACTACAAACTCCTAGAATAGTAAATAGAGAAACTCCATATCCTACAGCCCCGACACCCCCCATTTAGTACAGTCCTAACACCCCCCAGTTCCTGTGATCACCATGACAAAATGACAGAATTACCTGAATAAACCTACGCAATGCAAGCGAATAAATACCAATCTGCGATGATGACATAACACCTTCTCCACATTCATCGCTACTTGTGCTTCCTACGTAACCAACTTCGCTGCCTAGACCCTATATTATTCACCTAACATTACCTAGTACTATTTACGAGTTACGACTAACCTTAGCCCTTTAGCCTCATAACCCTAACGCACCCCCGATTCCTTAAGTTTCCTAAAATCCTAACAAAATGTAATTTTACGTACCTAGTTTATTAAGACTATTATTAACGCGTGAATTTAATCTAGTAAACCTGTAATTTAACCTAGTAAAACCTGTAATGCATCAATTCAATCCATCCACAACTGATCTCTTGAACCCCTCATTTGTTTACACGGAAACATATTGTGGACCGAAGTCCACTTTAAGATATACATAAATACATAATAATATACATAAATACACAATATAATATACGTTATACATAGATATATACAGATCCTGGGAATCAGGCAACCATATTGTGACGATCCCAACCCAATTTGCTAAATGGCAACAAAATAGGTATATCTGCTTGAGACCCATAATCTAGGTTCTAGACCTTACTTACTTACTCACAGACATCTAGACTTTACTTAATTACTTACTCACAGACATCTAGACTTTACTTACTTACTTACTCACAGAAATCTAGCCTATACTTACTTACTTACTCACAGAAATCTAGCCTATACATACTTATTTCACTTACTAGCTCAAATCTAAACTTTACTTATTCAACAATTTATATAAATATCAGAGTTCGAATCTGACCTGAATAGTTGAACCTTTGTTTACCTAAACGCTAACTGGATAGGGTCGATATTAAGACTTCATTGCTAATTTCGTTAACTATTTCCCTAATGTAGATGAATACTTACATACATAAACCAACAATAAAACAAAGTCTAAACCTATCGGTTTTATAGCCTTGTTGCTTAGCAAAGACAAGCCAACCCACATCATAATTTAGTATAGACAAAGACGGTAGTGGCAATACGCCCAACCTCAGATCCGGTTCAGTAGTTTAGAGATAAAGAAAATACTATAAAGTCAATAATTAAACACTAACTATATGGGCTCGGATCAATAGCTTCGAATCTAAATTACACTTACGCATACATACATAATCTCATAGTAATGCCACACCCCTAACATGCCACTAGACCTTACCTACTGTGTGAGCGTCTATACTAGGCGAGCGCACATGTGCGCATACGCATCCGTACTTCCTAATTTTGCAAATAACCGGGTGTTCATAATGATTATCATTGCAATAATGAGATAAACTATTGACAAGTACTTAATATACAAACCTAAGTACGAATCTCAATTACCCACACAACAGTGATAAAAATAATGAAACATTAAAATGTACACACAGAGCTAGACAATAGTAGCACTTACCCAACACGGAGAATAGCTGTAATAAAATATGATTAGTAACAAAATATTTAAACCTTACTCACGTCCGCTCAGCCGTAGGGGAATATATGAATGAATAATAAAGAATAAATAATATAATAAATAAGTATACATACAGTAAATACCTTTCTTCACTTGAAATCGCTGGGATTCCAAGCAGTTGGAACATGGGAATGTATAGGAATTAGGTTTACCCGACACTCTCACTCAGACTCAAGCAAGATTGTTATAATACTAACACAGGATAAAGGTGTCTTGTCCTGTATCGGGCTGGTTGGTTTAGGAGGAATTGTGGTCAGGAAAAAGGGTATAAGGTAGTGGAAATAGGAAGAGTTTGACCTAAGGGGCCCTACGGGGAAATATAATAAATAAATAAAATACACAAATTAAACTTCAATAGAAAGAAGTTTAAAATTAAGAGAGACTACTACTGCACAACAAATTGCGCGCCAAACTAAGCTAAGATCGCACGTACGTCCGGCAGCGGTTCCGCGATCCAAAGAAGAAGCCCCTGCCACGCTCGGTCAAGTCTATTTAAGCAGGCGCTGCTTCCCCTCCTCTCTTCACCTCTCGTCCCCTCCTTTTCGGCGCCGGTCTGTCGCACCAGCCACCTGTGCGAAGTGGCGTGACTTTCTGAAATAGTTCCTAATTAGACGTAACTAACATTAAATGCTACGCTACTATAGGCCTTGGGTATAGTAAATCAAAGTCCATAAAAATACTATGAAAGTTGAATGAAAATCATACGATCGACCACTGGCGCCTGCCTGTCGCATGAACACCTGTGTCGTCGTGGCGTGATCTCTATGCAAAAACGCTCCTAATTAGGCTTAATTAACTTATCCGCAACTAGGCTTTATTCATACTACACTAAAGTCGAAACTCGTTGTATTGACTTCCTATTGAAATTACATGTGGTAGGCTTTATACTACAGGGTGATTTATTCCCTAATAAAATCTCAGAATTAAATGAATAACATTTAAATAACTCCTACCTAATAATCTAAAATAATAAATTTTACCTATATGGAACATTCCATTATAAAACTGAACGGCGGGAAATCCTACCTAGGTACATGTAAGAATGCAAAACCGAAGAAAATTCAGTAGCTTTTCAGTGGACAAGGTGGAAATATGAAAGCTTTAATGTTGTGAACTAAAAAGAAAATTAAATGAAGTATTTTCTATTGTAATTCCGGTATGACCGGTACACAATACAGCACTCTAAGTATGGTATAACTGCAAATTACTATGGTAAATATACATAATATAGGGTCATTGGTGACAGAATTGCAATGAAAATTCTAAATAATTATATTGGCAAGGCGTCTTTTGTGCATTTCACCGGTGGGCGCGCCCCCACTGATCAGTAGAGATATTGCACGACCGACGGAAACATACGGGACGGTAATTGGACGAATATGTTCAGCTGTCAACGAACACCTACAGAAATCCGTATTCAAGACTTTTGGAATGATTAAGGAGTGTCCTATTCTAAAGCTTCTACTAGTATGAGAAGAAGCCAGAAAATCAACCAATCAAATTGCTGTATTTAGCTGCGCTGTGCGACGATTTGGAAAATGAAACAATATAATTGGGCGGATTTTATCTGTTTATATACTAGTCGATGAATATTTAAAATAATTTAAGTTCCTTCACGCTTGAGTTTAATCTCAGAAAAGTCACGTGTCATTTCATTTGGTCCGCCACTGAAGCTGAACTTATAAAACTTTTGCATGTAAGTAATTGAATTTTTCAAGGATTTCGAACTTTGTAATTTTTTAATTAGACAACCATTTTGTTTATAAATATAGATCAAGGCCATTTGTCAATGACCAATCAGGTTACATAGTGCGTTATAAATATCTGAGGGAATTTGCTTTGACATACATTTTATACCGGATCCAAGAATGTCGTTGTGTGTGTCGTTGTGGTTCGACGACGGTTAAATAAAAACCCCTGTCGCACAGGCCTTAACAATTTGTATTGGACAATCGTTATTGGATTATCAGGGAGCATATTTTTATTGCTCCAAAAAATTTCGACCTGTGTGTTTTCCTACCATGTGCCAGCTTTGCTTCGATATTGCACGAGATAAAACAATGTAGGTTGCATTGCAGAAAGTTCAACGGGCCTACGCTCGTAATACTTTTAGGGATTACGAGTATTTTGTTTAGCAAGCCGGTCATTGCCTTCTGTGCGCAATACAGCCTTCCTTATTGGTGTGATACTAAATTGAGTAAAATGTTGCATTTTCACAGTATATGACGGCAGCAGATACTGTCGAAAGCTAAACAAGGGCAACTTTGATCTTTGTATCGGTTTATTGTATTTGCTATAAGAGTTGAAGTTGTACTTTAAATGTCGATTGTGCTTTAGATAATATGTAACATAAGACACCACTTGTCGTGCCAGTATTGTATTAATATATATGTAGAGCCAACTTTTTTAGACGATTAATACTATTTCAATGTACGGGCATTCTTCTAGTTTTACAAATTGGTCCCTTAAAATAAATAATATGGTAATCGATTATCTTTGACGATGAGTTACTAAATTAAAGAAACACGATATTTGATATGTCGATACTGTAACATTTTTTAATTTTTTTGTCCAGTTGTTAAGTAGAAAGTTGTAAGTAAGACAGTCGAAGACAGAGATAAGTATACAAGGGGCCTCAATAAGGTTGAAACTTTCTCAAAAACTACTGGACTGATTTTAAACATTCTTATACAGTACATAGTTTTAACTTTTATCTATGAAACAGTGAAAGAATTTTTGCAATAGATCAAGTAGTTTTTGAGAAAATCTCAACCTTAAAACTAACTAACTTTTTTCCTTTGAGTTTTTCTATTTATTCTGTCAAATTGAAGTTTCACCAATATCACAAGTAGTTATTGGATTGGCAGCTTCAACTACACGTATCTAATTTTGTTGTTCGTTACTCTACTTATTTCTATGGAAAAGCTATAATGGGCTTCAAAAATATGTAGGTAATATGGAGTTATTGTCAAACATTTCCTTTCTCAGCTGTTCCTATTCCCACAACGATAATGTTTATGATTTGACCGGAAAACATAATTTGAATACTTGCGGTTTCGGTAATGATTCTTATTTTTTGCTCAGAATTGTCACTTTCTATCCTGATGTCAATGGAACATTTTGGTGGGTCACAATCATAATAATGATTGAGCTGTGCCCGAACAGTCCAAATCACATACATGGGTACCCTACGTGATGGTAACATAGGCTAGACTGCAATGCTTTTTTTCTATTTATTTGGGTTAGCAAACAGTGTTCAGAATAAAATATTAATTCTAAGTAAGTTATACATTATTGTACCACTAACACCACGGGTTACTTCCATTGATCTCCTATAAACAACTAGATACACAAATGTCTTACTGTTGTTCGTGTTGAAAGTTTTTTGCCACTGTTTCTCCTGACCGTTGGCACTTTTCCCCTACAAAGTGGTGTAAATGTAAATTCAAAAAAAAATCAACATATTTTTCGTGCAAAATGTACACAACGTAAGCACGTTGTGTACATTTTGCACGTAACCACTTGCAATAAAGAAATTTGACTTTGACATCATTAAAGAAATTCATGTGGAATGAATACATATTGGTGAAATTCAGGACCATTTACCAAATTGACGATGAAGTCAAAGTCAAATGACATTGCCACATTTCAATGGAGCTTTGCCCCACCTACAAAACTACGAGACCATTGAAGCTGTACCTATCATTTTGTTGGGGACTTATTACAGGTTTTATATAGCATAATCACAATCAGTAGGAGTTGCGAGAGTAGTATTTATCGTAATAAACATTTTGTAAATAGCTTTTTTAATAAAATTGATTATATTGGAAGATATTTTTTTTTTTTAAGATTGGCGGCGCTAGTTGGCTCTATGAAGGCTCTTAAATAAAAATAATATGGACGATACAGGTAGAGCCGACTATTCTTAATAGATATTTGTACAGATTTATAAAAAAATATGTGACGAACCGAGAGCTACGCAAAAGTGAATATACAAATATCAGCTATAATTATATTTTACCACCTTCCGTGAGTTAGATCAAGAACAGAAATTACGAGGAAACTACAAGGGTTCAATTACAATAAAAAAACTAGATAATTGCTTTGTATGACAGCTGCAAGGTAGCAAATGTTTTCATTAAATGCATTGACCTTACTCTGTTAATATCTAAACCTCATGTGTGTAATAATAACATAATTGTTACTAGAATACTTATAGGCTTTTTTGTTTATTGTTAGCCATAAATGTAGTTTAACCTCACTTCCCTTAAATTGGCATAGGATTAGGCTCCCTAACGCTTAAACCGGGAATTAGTTTAAATCACGTTGATGGCTAACCGCGATTGAGCTTGGTTTAAAACGGGATTATTCCAAAGTATGTTTTTATTTGGAGTATTCGATATTTTGATATAAATAAGACTATATCAAGGCTGACAAACTAAAAGGAGAGCCGATAGAGTGACATAAATTATAATAGAAACATTTGTTGATTGAATTCTGATCAATTTTTGTAAAGGAAGATATTTTTGAAGAATTTTTGAAAAATCATATCCGCAAGAAAAATATTGAATTTAGAAAACAAACCAAAAACGATTACTCTCTGTTATGGAACGCATCTCTATTCTATGCAAGTCCCATGATTATTAAGACGAATTTAACGATACCTCATTCATCAAAATCCATACCACAAACGAATCAATACGCACTCCAAAGACATTAGATATTATTTCGGAAGTCAGGTAAAAATGAAACATTAATATGCATGCAAAGAATAAGTTTTCCTGTACATTGAATTTTAACGGATTTCTCTGCTGTCACTCTTTATTTTTTTGAAGATAACTACGTTTTCGCAAAGTAATTTTTGATTACCTACCAATATATATAAGGATTGAATGTGCTATATAAAACAAATTATATGGGGGAACAGTTCTTGGCCCCTTTAATGACAAGTTGTAGAGGCAAGTTGTATTGTGCCCAACCCACACAATGGAACCAAGTAGTGTTACAATTTTCTTTTGAATCAAACGTGTGTGTGTTACTGCACTGGTACCTGTGTACTTAGTCATTACGGTGACCTGTGTGGGAATTGTCTGGTGTTAGCCATAGTGTAGAATTAACGGTTAGTTCATTACAAACAAAAGGGTGGCGTTAATTAACTCATTAGGGCTGGTGCATCGGACATTTTCTTATTTCAACTACTTAATGTAATCTCAATACTTTATAATGCATTTAATACCTAATAAGGAACAAAGTTAGAAATAAGGCACGATGGGATTGACGTCGTCAATTGTGATAAAAATTCCTAAACTTATAAATAAAAAAAAGAATATTTCAATTAAATGCGAGGTGGATTGCTTTAAATTGAAATATTAAAATTTTAGATTAGGGTACCTAATAGGTAAGTTTATTAGCGTACAACAAGTTCCTATAGGGTAGAGACTAGAGATATTTTGAATTTGGTGTCTAGATTTCTGCAGGTTTGACTATGACCTTAGAGTACAGTCAAGGATCGAATGTAAGCTAAAATTATTAAGCACAAATTAGAGTAATTACCTGACTGCCGGAAGGAGGAGAGTAATATATTTTGAGTGTATGCTTGACGCAATACGTACGTATGTATCTATATCGGTTCCTTTGCGGCCTATAGCCTGAACGGCTTGATGGATTTTGATCATATTATGTTGAACTTATATGAGATGATGGCATACATTTTGTGCCAAAAAGCAGTAGTTTTTTTGTTAGTTATTGTAACAATTAGGCTTCAATAATTACATTATATTCCTACTGCACAGAATAGCGAACTCCTCACGAACACTGTTTGCTTTTATTAAAGTTAATTACACTGAATACGCTGCGCATGTGTAGTCTGTGACCTCACGCTAGGAAGCAGGGTCAATGACACCGAGTGCACCGACGCAGCGTCATACGGATGCGCCCGCGCATTGCACAATAATGGCTGTAGGTTGTGGTTTAATGTCGCATTGAAAAAAAAACGGGAAAAAAGTGTGTCTTTCCGTGTATAGAAACTCTGTGAGTAGGTAGAGTCGTTTAGTTTCTATTCTAATTGTAGGAAAATTACTTTATCTTCATGTAGGTAAGATGCAAATTACTCTGTGATGAATGAAACTAGAGTTTACAATTACATACGAAATACAAATGATTTCGAAATGGTGAAAGATGTCGAAAATTCAAAAAATTATATACCTAGGTAGCGGAAAATGTTTCCGATCTTATCAGTAGGATTTAATATACCTAAGCCAGTGTCTTATTTTTTAAACCAATATAATCGTCTAATTACCTGTTGTAGTGTACTACTGAAGGAACCGATTCATTCAATGAGTCTGTTCATTATTGTGATAATAATGTAGTGATGCGATCTAAAAATGTAAAAATAACTATGCAATAATCACAACTAAGATATATACATAGTCGTTCTTATTTACAAAATAAGACATTTTGTGGTGGGCTCCACTTTAAACTACTTTTCACACACTGACCTTAAGCCTTGAATAACGTCCGCCTGTCGTTAAATTCCTACTAAATTACCTACTACCCTTGCAACTAATTCACACATACATTACATACTTACACAAGTCGTACATACCTACCTAGTTGGATAGATGTTGCCCTTATCTTGAAACGTGTTCTCGAGGAAGTGAGTTTCCTTATTATGAATTACGTACCTACACTGCTCGAGTTTTATTCGTAGTAATAAATCAGGAGTGATTTAGGAATATGAACCCTCAGTTTATCTTATCTGCTGTACCTTAAGAAATTTGAGTTATTTGAGAATAGGTGTTAATTTAGTTAGATAGATCCTCATTTAGTAACTATAGTCTCGTCTCTTCTCTATCTACTTTACTAGTACGTTTATGTTTAACCCTCGTCAAAGTCACAGAACAGAGAGTCATCGGGAAGCAGGAAGACAAACAGACAATAGAAAGCGGATGGCGTTTGGGAGAGGTAATCTGGAGGTCCTTGGGGATTTATGGATTCTTATTAGACTATGTAGTTTATAAAATATATTAATATAAGGAACTCCCCGTCGGCACACAAACCCTGCGAGGTTTCATCAAAGATGGGAAAGAAACAAAATGTATATTTTTTAAATGTAAGCAATAATTAAAAAAATCCTAATAGGTCTTACTTACGATAAGCGCTATTACGATTTCTGCGTCAATTCTGCGAACTTTTGCAAACTATATCGTGCTGAAAATTCTCCGATGTTCTGAAAATGTTTTCCTTTGGTTCCAGAGCGATGTCTCGGTGGAAAGGCAAGGTGAGGTAGCCGGCAGATGGCAGCAGTGAGTGCGATGTACCGGCCCGGGGGCGCTCTCGACCCCTCCTGCTATGCCACACAAAGGGTGAGTTCCATGATTCTATACTTTTATGATAGAGGGCGGTTCGTTTTATTAAATAAAAACGTGTAAGGGGACTGCCTTAATTTATTAGGGGTTTAAATATAATATTAAATGCTATAGGAATCCATCTCTCAAATTGCATTTCATGATCAGAATGGAAAAAAATATTTAAATTTCTTTTAACTGTATTCAAAGTAACATAAATGTAGCTCTAAATTGTGCCTGTGTAAGGGCCGACGCACAACGCCATAACGCAAAAATGTCACATTTATATGTCACATAAATTTGCATTTTAATTAACAGGTGCTTAATAACATAATTTATCATAATTTTTCATTTTTAAGGACATTACTTATCATCATAAACTATTATAATTCCAAAAATATGATAATTACTTACAATTATAATTATCATCTCAGTTAAAATACCAGTTACAATATAAACACTTACCTATTCTTACTATCTATAATTAAAAAATTATACCCTTATAAAAATAATTGTTTTACTAATTAATTATTTTTATGGTAGGCAGTTTGAAATGTTTATAATTTATTATAAAATTGCATAAACCATATAGGAGAGAAACATATAGGTACTTACTCGTAATTACTTTAAAAAAATACCTCGAATTCCTTGTCGAAAAATAATACCTTCTCCTTTTATGGAAGCCAGTTAATTAAATACTGATTCTTTGCGAAATTTTTTATACCATTCAGCGTATTTGCCAACAAAACAAAATTAGGTCACCAAAGCGCCTATAAAAGGTAAAAAACAGCGAAATACGTTATATTTTGAAGCGGTACAAAGAGATACCGAATACATGAATAACAATTTAGGGGCCACTTAATTTCGCCGGTGGGAGTTACGGGTAGTGTAGCCACGGTTCAGAGGCGCTAAGGGACTTGTCCCATTTGCCCCGGAAAAGGATTCAGCAATGCTTATAGGGAATTTAGTTGTTTACTTTCCGGGTTTGTTTACCTACCAGTCTAGTTGCGAGTACTACGCATTCAGAAAATATTTATTCATACAAAATATGTATCAAAATGTAGGGTATTTATTATAAATAAAAGAGCTTGTTTTAAAAAATCTGATTTTAGTTGGCGTATTTTTATTTCAATAGAGGGAGAGAGAGCGAGAGAGAATCACGTCACAAACTTACAAAGATACCTTGTACAGTTCAATCCAAATAATACATTTTTCTATAATAATAATATAAACAGGAGGAAACGACTTCAACGATTTCAATGACGTCGACCTGTAAATATGTATGTCTTTACATATAGTACGGGGGCGCTCTGCAAAAAACTTACGTCATCAGACACCAAGATGGGACCCATATGGGGTGGTAGGCTGATGGATAAGCTTCTCAATTATATAGGGTTGCCTGAGCTAAACCTGGAGCGTTTTGTGTAGGAGGCAAAATGAGTGTTGATTTTTGGGCAAAATTTACGTCATCGGGTACCAACATGTGACCTTGCACATTAGTTGAAGCTCATCAAGGACTACTTAAAAAAAATAGGTTGCCTCATCCTATCTTGGAGCTTTTTGGATCCGGCCAGATTTAGTGGTTGCAAAAAAAAAGAAATTTACGTCATCGGGTACCAAGATGAGAGTCATACCATGGGATAGTCCTAGTGACCTAACTCATAAAAAAAATGGGTTGCCTGGCCTCAGCCTGGAGCATTTCTTTTCCGGCCATGTTTAATGTTGCATGGACGGCCCACTATTAAGTCCCAAAACCGATCCAAATTTAGCGCGAGGATCCATGGTTTTTCTATATGTTGTTAGGACCCCTAAGAGTAGTTTATGCCCAAATTTGCAACACTGTATACCCTGTGCTACTTCCATGGTGCTCGAAAAACTGCGTAATTCTGGCACCATTTGCAGATTTTTCAAAATAATTGCCATAACGAAGCGTTTTCGGGTATCTTCATAATATAAGCTTATAAAGTTAACTAAATCTGCTACAATTTGGACCTAACACCAGCTCTCTACGTCTGTTGGCTTCATAGATACAGGCTGTCAAAGATTAACATTTTCATCCGTAAAGTGATTTATTTTGCAGATTTTTCGAAATAAGTACCTTAAGGAACCATTTTGGGGTATCTTCGTTGTATACGCTCATAAAGTAAACTAAATCTGCTACAATTTAAGCCTAACATCGACTATCTAGGTCTATTGGTTACAGAGCTAGAGCTAGTCGAAGATTAGTAGTTTTATCCATAACGTAATTTTTCCGGTAGGGTCACATTCTAAGACGCACTGCAAAAAAGTTACGTCATATAGGGCCATAAAAATCACACCATGGGATAGTCCTAGTGTCCTTACTCGTAAAAAAATTGGGTTGCCTGGCCTCAGCTTGGAGCATTTCTTTTCCGGCCACGTTTAATGTTGCACGGACGGCTTACTGCTAAAGTCTAAAATCTATCAAAATTTCGCTCGTAGATACATGGTTTTTATATATATTGTTAGGACACCTAAGAGTATTTTATGCCTAAGTTTGCAACCCTGTAGACCCTGTGCAACTTCCATGGTGCTCGAAAAACTGCGATGTTCTGGCACTTTTGGCAGATTTTTCGAAATATGTACCCAAGGAAGAGATTTTGGGGTACCTTTATTATATGCGATTATAAAGTAAACTAAATGTGCATAATTTGAGCCTAAGACCAGCTCTCTAGGGCCATTGGTTGCAGAGATAGAGCCATTCAAAGATTAGCATTTTTGTCCGTAGCTATTTTCAATACTGGCGGACGTGGCGTTATACGAAATATCATGGTATAAGAAATCAGCAGATCGTGGTAGAAGAGTTCAGCCTAAAACATTTTTTGCAACGGGACCGAATTGAGGTGGGTCTTACTACAGACTGTAAGAAAGCGCGGACGAAGTCGCCGGCCGGCCCCCCATGATCTATTTAAGATCTATGTCATATACCTTATTCCAAACGGATAACGATTAGTTTGTTAGACGCGATTCCCTCCCACGTCAATGTAGTATACTCTAGTAAACTTATATTAGTGTTGCTAGTATTTAAAATTTTCGCACATTTTCGTGCAAAAGCTCGACACTTCACATTAGGCATGGTGACTTTTTAAAGTATCAAATAATTAAATGACTGTATAAAAAATGAAATGATTTTAAAAATTGACCTGGTTTAAATATAAACATTTCCCTAGCGAGCGCCCGCATGGGGGGCCGGCCGGCGACTTCGTCCGCGCTTTCTTACAGTCTGTAGTAAGACCCACCTCAATTCGGTCCCGTTGCAAAAAATGTTTTAGGCTGAACTCTTCTACCACGATCTGCTGATTTCTTATACCATGATATTTCGTATAACGCCACGTCCGCCAGTATTGAAAATAGCTACGGACAAAAATGCTAATCTTTGAATGGCTCTATCTCTGCAACCAATGGCCCTAGAGAGCTGGTCTTAGGCTCAAATTATGCACATTTAGTTTACTTTATAATCGCATATAATAAAGGTACCCCAAAATCTCTTCCTTGGGTACATATTTCGAAAAATCTGCCAAAAGTGCCAGAACATCGCAGTTTTTCGAGCACCATGGAAGTTGCACAGGGTCTACAGGGTTGCAAACTTAGGCATAAAATACTCTTAGGTGTCCTAACAATATATATAAAAACCATGTATCTACGAGCGAAATTTTGATAGATTTTAGACTTTAGCAGTAAGCCGTCCGTGCAACATTAAACATGGCCGGAAAAGAAATGCTCCAAGCTGAGGCCAGGCAACCCAATTTTTTTACGAGTAAGGACACTAGGACTATCCCATGGTGTGATTTTTATGGCCCTATATGACGTAACTTTTTTGCAGTGCGTCTTAGAATGTGACCCTACCGGAAAAATTACGTTATGGATAAAACTACTAATCTTCGACTAGCTCTAGCTCTGTAACCAATAGACCTAGATAGTCGATGTTAGGCTTAAATTGTAGCAGATTTAGTTTACTTTATGAGCGTATACAAAGAAGATACCCCAAAATGGTTCCTTAAGGTACTTATTTCGAAAAATCTGCAAAATAAATCACTTTACGGATGAAAATGTTAATCTTTGACAGCCTGTATCTATGAAGCCAACAGACGTAGAGAGCTGGTGTTAGGTCCAAATTGTAGCAGATTTAGTTAACTTTATAAGCTTATATTATGAAGATACCCGAAAACGCTTCGTTATGGCAATTATTTTGAAAAATCTGCAAATGGTGCCAGAATTACGCAGTTTTTCGAGCACCATGGAAGTAGCACAGGGTATACAGTGTTGCAAATTTGGGCATAAACTACTCTTAGGGGTCCTAACAACATATAGAAAAACCATGGATCCTCGCGCTAAATTTGGATCGGTTTTGGGACTTAATAGTGGGCCGTCCATGCAACATTAAACATGGCCGGAAAAGAAATGCTCCAGGCTGAGGCCAGGCAAATCGCATAAAACTAACACAGTGATCTCAAGTACTACAAAAACTCTAACGCTATGTCATCAAAACATACGCTGTATTACCAATAAGACGACTAGATTAGAAGTGTTACTGTCTAAAGAGTTAAGTTGTGACGTACTGATCATTACCGAGCACTGGCTCCGTAAGGAACAGTTAGAAAGTATTACATTGATTAATTATGACCTTATTTCACATTACTGTAGATCTAATATCGAACATGGTGGAAGCTGCGTTTACGCACGCTCCGGAATTAAGGCAATAAATAGACAGGATTACTGCGATCTATCTGTCGAGCAAATTTTCGACGTATGCGCGGTCTACCTGCTCGACGTCCAAATACTAGTGGTAGGTATATACCATTCCAACCTCACTAACGTAAATAAATATTTAGAACTGTTCGAAAAATTGCTGCAAAAAATAAATAACGATAAATTAGATAGTATTATACTAGGGGACACTAATATAGACTATCTAGCAAAGTCAAATGAAAAAAAGAAACTCGATGACCTGTTAAGCGTATACTACTTCAACCAGCACGTCGATTTCCCTACCCGAGTGGAGGGCGACAGCGCCACTGCGCTCGACCTCGTGTACTCGAACCTGCCCGTGCATTGCGTGTGCGTCGCGCCCGTCGTGACGCACCTCAGCGACCACACGGCGCAGCGCGTGGCGGTGGCGTGCGCCGCGCCCGCGGACCCCCAGCCCATGCCCAGCCGGATCTATAGCCGCGCGAACAAATACAATTTTCACGCAGCGCTCGAATCGGTAGACTGGTGCGACGTTGTCGCCAAGCACTCGACAAACTGTAACGAATTGGCAAGAATTGTAGTAAATATCATCCTAAATAAATTAGAAATTTGTTTCCCGAAAAAAATCCGCATACGAAAAGCCTTATCACAGGGGTGGATCGATGAAGAAATTAAAGATTTAAAATTATTAGTATTTGACATATTAGATATAAAAAATAAATTTCCACTTGACGATAACGTCGCAGCAGTCGCTGATAAATTAAGACAGAAATATAATTTAATGCTGAAATCTAAACGCACAGATTTTTTTAACAATCTTATCGCCAATGACCCAAACAAAAGCAGGTGCATGTGGAGGGTGATCAACGCGGAGACGGGCCGCGGCCGGCGCGATCGTGTCGACTACACAGACCTACTAAAAAAGAACTCTGATGGGCAACCCTTCTCCTCCAAACAGGAGATAGTGGACACGCTGAACGGGGAGTTCATAGCGGCCGCGTCCCGCTGTGGAGCGCCCCCCGCTGACCTGATACGGTCGGTACCGGTCTTGGCTTCAGTGGCCACAACCAGCGATTCCTCAATCCGCCTGGCATTGTTCACACCTGATGAAGTGGTAAAAATACTACACAGACATATAGCCCCTAAGAAAAGTCTTGATATCTACGAAATATCAGCTTCATTGCTCACATGCATAGGCCCAGCTTTGAGCTGGATCCTCAGTGTCTTGTTCAACGCCTGTATCATGCACGGCACGGTGCCCGACGCTCTCAAGAAAGTCAAAATATCACCACTATACAAAGGCAAAGGCAAAAAGGCAGAGATCAAATCGTACCGGCCTATATCTCTGGTACCCGCGATCAGTAAGGTACTCGAGGTGGGTCTGAACCGGAGACTGCTGTCGTACCTGTCGGCAAACGACATCTTGTCTGAGAGACAATACGCGTACCGGGCCGGCCGCTCCACTACTGACCTGGTGCGCGAGGTGGTGTGGCGCGTGCTGAGCGCCCGCGAGGCGCGCCGCCACGTGGCGCTCGTGTGCTGCGACCTGTCGCGCGCCTTCGATACGGCGGACCATGACCTCATCGCAGCCAAGCTGTGCCACTACGGCGTGCGCGGGCCACCGCTCGCGCTGCTGGTATCCTTCATGTCCAACAGAACACAGGTGGTGACGGGCGATCAGGGGCGCGCGAAGTCTTCGGAGCTAACGAATGTGATGGGCGTCCCCCAAGGATCGTGCCTGTCGAATACCCTGTTCAGCTTGCTGCTTAATGACTTACCCCGTGTGCTCGCGGGCGCGGAGGTATACATGTACGCCGATGACGTCGCCGCCGTCGTCACCGCGCAGTCCTTACCTGAGCTCGAGGCCAACCTGAATGTCGTAGTCCAGCAGCTCGCTCAGTGGTTCGAGAGAGGTTGGCTTTAAACCTGGAAAAAACCTGTTTTGTGCACTTCCACCTGGGCGGCAGAGCCCCGACCCCTATGAGCGTGCGCGCCGGGAGGTTGAGCGTCCAGCAGGTCTCCTCGACGCGGCTGCTGGGCTTCGAGCTCGACAGCGCCCTGCTGTGGGAGCAGCACATAGACGGGCTGTGCGTGCGGCTGGGCCGGGCGTGCTTCGCGTTGCGCCGCCTCGCGGCCACGGCCGGCGCCGCGGTCGTGAGGTCCTGCTACTTCGCGACCGTCCACGCTGCGCTGTCGTACGGCGCGGAGCTGTGGGCGCGCGCCGCAGACGTCAATAGAGCTTTCGTCATGCAGAAGCGCGCCGTCCGCGCCATCGCCGGCGTGCCGGACGACGTCTCCGCTAGGGAATTCTTTAAGCGGTATCAAATAATGACCCTACCGAGCATAGCAATCTATCAGATGGCAATATTTGTACACACGAACTTATCGTCTTTCAGTAAAAGCGGCGACAGTCACTCGTATAACACACGATATAAAAATAAACTGGCGCCGGTGTCGTATAGGTTAGCGAAGTCCCAGAGGTCAGTATACATACTCGGGCCACAGATCTACAATCGGCTGCCCGACGAGGTGGTTAACGCACCTTCCGCCATGTCCTTTAAAAATAAACTGAAGGTCTGGCTGTTAGAAAAACAATTTTACAGTATTAAGGAATTTATAGAACAAAATTTTTTAATTTAAATAAATTTTATTAGTTATTTATATACTAATTAATAATTATTACAATTGTAAATTATATCATATAATGAATTGTAAATGTAATGTGTGACGTGTAAATTATTTTATGAATAAATAAATCTGAATCTGAATCTGAATCTGCAACCCATTTTTTTATGAGTTAGGTCACTAGGACTATCCCATGGTATGACTCTCATCTTGGTACCCGATGACGTAAATTTCTTTTTTTTTGCAACCACTAAATCTGGCCGGATCCAAAAAGCTCCAAGATAGGATGAGGCAACCTATTTTTTTTAAGTAGTCCTTGATGAGCTTCAACTAATGTGCAAGGTCACATGTTGGTACCCGATGACGTAAATTTTGCCCAAAAATCAACACTCATTTTGCCTCCTACACAAAACGCTCCAGGTTTAGCTCAGGCAACCCTATATAATTGAGAAGCTTATCCATCAGCCTACCACCCCATATGGGTCCCATCTTGGTGTCTGATGACGTAAGTTTTTTGCAGAGCGCCCCCGTACTAATAGATTTCAGTGAAGTTAATTGCATATTTCCATTCCACAGTTAGTCAGCGTATTTTTAATAATAAGGTTTCGTAATCGTGTTTGTATACAAGCACTCTATAAATATTTTATTAGAATTTCTCTTTAATAAAACCACATTTTCATTTGGATTATTGTTATGCCCAAATTCACAAAAGTATTACTCCAATTTGGTTTATTGGTACTCCATGCTAATATAAGGATTACAATTCACTTTGATCCCATTTTAATGTTATTTCGTATCCTTTCCATAACAAGAAAGAAAATCTTTACGGGAAAATATTTTACTTACTAAAAATACGGCGAATATAGCAATAAAACAGATATGAAAAACTAATATCTGAGAAGAATCAAAAATACTTGTTATCAACGTTATAATATTGATATCGTAAGTTAAGTACCTATGCACTTTTTTTGTTCCAAGCACTAAAAATGTAATGGTAGCATTTTTTGTAATATTAGCGACATCCACGGATAACATTATGCATTAAAATAACAACGTTAATAAGGATTTCAATTTTTTAAATAACTTATTGGCTTTTTATTTAATTATTTTAGAATTACGTAATCCGTATTCTAAACCATTGCCAGATTTTTTTATAGGTTATATCATGTAGTTTTTATGAAAATCTCAACTTAAATGAGAGACTTATACCTGTTACATTATCTGCAATGTGTACACCTATCAATTTACAAGTTAAAGTGTCAAATAGTTTTAAAGTTAATCCGTTTTTGTCTTTCCTATAAAGTTGGCAAAATGCCTATAGTCCTCTCTGTTATTACTTATGAATTATGCTGCCGTCGATATGATTAGATACAATGCTAAGAGATCGTGAAAGAAGGCGACTTTTGTTACCGTCGCAGGATAGCGAATTGTTTATCGAGTGTCCTCAGTTCAGTGGCGATGACGTGTCCAGTGACGTAAGCAAACAAGACAAATGTTTGTACCGGTCGTAATCGACACGCAACGACGGTATTTGCCTAAGAAACAAAGCCACCGTCACGTCACTTGTTGGACCAGTAATGTTGACTTTGTTGTTCAAATGTTCCGTTTGTTGTTACGATTTTAATGAGTGCTATTGATCGTTGTGGTTATACTATTCGACACATTGTATCTAAATATATATATAAAACTATTTGAACTTACCACTAGATAAATGAAAATTTAGAAGAAAGAAGATGACTGAGATTGCACTAATCGATGTTTCAGTGCAACTTTATAGTGACATTTATTTATAATCTAAGTATTGACATTATTGAAACTTCAGGGCGAATTACTGCCCGTCAACGTCGTGCTTGCCGTGCCCACGGGCATAGCGGGGGCGAGGGAATACGGTCTCGGCGGGGCTGCGGTTGGTGTAGCGGGAGGGCACGCGAGCGCGATGCGTACGGCTGTGTATAGAGTTACCTCGCCAACCCCTGTTACCCCGTTGGCGCGGCAAGCACGACGTTGACGGACTTTAGTAATGACTTCAATATAAAAAGAAAACAAATAAAGAGGGATAAACACTTTATTGCAAGAATAATACAATACATAGCAAAAGTCAAAATGTGTAATTTTTTACAATGGTGGCCTCGAAGCTATCTCTTCCGTACACTTGTCTAACTTATCTTTAAAGATTATATTAAATATTCGGAAGTAAACACAAGAAAATAAGGAAACTAAATATACTTAGTAAAGAAAAATTGGTTGCAGTATATGAAAGTCACTACACATTAGCACAATAACTAACAAAGGCGTTAGATTCCCTGCAGGTTCATTGTTATGAGCTAAATAATGTCTTCCGCTCCCAGCTAAACCTGCAACAATAAGGGGTTTAGAGGAAGGAAAGGGGTATACTAGTACAGTTGTTTCTACATACTCCTTACTCACCTTAAGTTGGTGTGTTTAAAATTTATAACCATTGTAGGAAGAGGTTCTTCGTCTTACCATGCCTCTTCACCACCTGATGTCAAGAGTTATATAACGATATCTCTTTCTGCTTTATAGCAACATGAAATATGAGCTGTGGCGTTGACTATTCGATGTTTGATGCCTTTAATCATTATATAGGATAGGACAGGGTAGGACAATGCACTTAACACATCATTGTATTCGACAAATCTGTAATTGGCGATCATAAATTAATTAGCCAAAATCGAAACATCAAAATCGAAACATCATGTCCTTAATCCTCGACAATTTGACTCTGATAATAAACTATTAATTCGACCTACTTATTAGGTATGATATCAATTTATTCAGTAATAAGCTAAAAATACAAACTAATAACAATAAAAACTAATACCTATAATAACAAATAAAACGTGATTAAAATAAATACTTACCTAAATTAATTAAATAAACTATTGGTAAATATTATTATGACAAGATGAATGTAACAAACACTATATCGATGGGAATAGAAAAAAATCGATAGGTATGATAAAAAATAAACTACTATATTTATGAAAAGTTTTCTTTCTTGATAATCTCGAAGAAACGGAAGAGAATCCATTCTATTTATTTGGTGCAGATAACTATGGCTAGAATTAATTCAACAGCCAGATAAATATTTCAGTAACAGCTGCTTAGAATAATGAGTACCTAAAGCGAATTAACAGTAAGAGTCGAACCATTTTCCCGTGACATATTCTCACATATTGAACCTATATTTTCAACACCAAAGCCAGTGTTATTTGATATCATGGACTATATCTATTCAATGAATATTCTCACCGCCTTTAAACTTATGCACTGCATGCAGAAGAAATGTGCCAAGTAATAAATTAGAAGCTATTATGACAGGCCTATTGTGATCCGTAATTACCTAGTTTAGATCTAGTCTAGATTAAGCTAAAAGTGAGATGAATATAACACCGTGGGAATATTTTGGCGTGTATTGTATAAACGCAATGCAGTGACGAAATGCAAGAAAAGTGAAAATTCACTAAGGTGACAAGGTTGTAATTATGTTCTAAGAACGCAAACTTTCGCGACAGCTCTTCCAAGAATATTTTATTATTTTAACCTTTGCGTAATGTATTGTTGAAACTAGTTATATTGTCTTCGTCTTTCAAATATGCTCTTTTAAACATTTTAATGATTTATTTAAGTACTTAAATTATTATTATAATTTAAAATGACTAAACAACTATGACAATACAAGTAGGTATTACATACAGTTACGTTACTTACGTAAATGCATAAAATATTGCATGACGAGACATCGACTTATTCCTGAATGAAAAAAAATTCGGCTTTTACTTTACACTCATACCAACTTAATTGAACAGTTTCATTTATTTATTTTAGTTTTCCCAAAAGGTAAATTAAAAACTCGATTTATTTACTTATTCATTAAGAAAGTACATGGATAGGCAGTTTATTAATTAATATTTTGAGGTGTACCGGGTTGTAACGGGTTAATTAGCCGGTTTGGACCGGTTTGACCCAGTGTGGCGTACTGTTTGCGCTTAAACGGGATCAGAACACGAAAACAGCAGATGTATTGAGTGTTCTCGATTAATTCATTTTAGTCCTTCAATCACTTCTATTTTGTGATACCCAAATCCTGCTATACGTAAATTATGTGGGTATTGTTCAATTCCTCTATTTCTATTCATTAAAATTTCTGCCATGCAACGCTTTCATAGTACCTATGAAGTTATAGTTATATATGAAGCAAAACTTTTAAATACTATAATATAGTATTTAAAAGTTATGGTTTACAATAATTTGTATGAAAAATAAAAGTTGAGGAATCGCCCTAACTAATAGTTTCAAGGGAATTCTACAAGTGTGGTTAATTATTAATTGAATAAATGAACCCATTTGCTAATTAATTTTTGTTTCGAAAAGTTCAATCGTAACTTGTTTCGCATCAGAAGCTTTTTACGAAAATTCAATTTCAGCCGATGCTGTGTTGTTATTAATCCGGAAATAATTGATTAATGCGCTACGTATTGCTGTTTAATTAATTAACGGACGTGTACTCTGGTAGCTAACACGTATTGGATGCAAAATGCGGATGTTGTGTGGTACGGTATTTTGTCGTTAAGGCACGTTCGAAATGTTCTCGGGTAATTAGCGCGCATTAATTTAATTTTGGTCATTCGTTGCATGTGGATGGACAAATAAAAGTATTTTACGAGTAAACAAAATAAAGTGACGTCTAATTATTATTATCGGCTACGTTAGGATGCCTTTTCTTACCAGCGATACAAAAATAAGTCCAGCCTATAATACTATGTTCGCTTTACAGTGTGATGCATTTGCATTTGTATTGGGGTCAGTTTTATATCAGAACTTTTTATGTAAACTCAGTTTGAAATCCAGAGACAATTTTGAGCACGAGCTTAGTTTTAGCTCTCTCTTACAACTGTTAGGCCAAGATTCATAGAAGTTTAACGTGAACTCACTCTTACAACCGTCAAAACTGTATAAAATCTAACAGTTTTAAGAGCGATCTCAGACTCAGTTGGCACTCAAAATTGGCTTTGAATCTCGGCTTAAGAGCGAGCGAGAACATTTGATAAAAAAAAATTTTGATGACAATAATTATGACTATGACTTATGGTTATGACTATTATTAATGAGTTAACCTATTAAACGGACTATTTAAAATATACCTAACACAACCTTGCTTTCAACTAGAAGGTCCGTTCACAATGATCCGGAATGTATTGAAATGTTAATCTTACTATCACGATTTGTAATGGAGAATAGAATACTTGTAAGTACTAAGGTCATAGTGTAATAGAGTACGAAGGTTTCTCGATGGATTCTCGTGCGGATGTTATCAATTGTGAATGCTTGGATTTAAATGTTACTTCCGATTGTTCCGAATTTTTATTACTTTGTCCTTGAATGTTCAACTATGTCATTTAAAACATAAGGCTTTTTTGAAATTATATTTGCAGTTAGATATAGGTATATTTTCTGAATGCAAAATTTCAGAAATTTCTGAGAGCTCATATTTTCTGAATGAGAGCTCAGTGGCTCAATGGTTGGGGCAATAGACATGCGATACGGAGGTCCGAGGTTCGATTCCCAGCCAGGGCAGCCATGTACCAGTGAGTTGTCCTCGTTTTTGTTCGACGGAAAAACTTACCATTTACCGAGTGCTCTCAAACCGATGAAGGAAACCATCGTGATGAAACCTACATGCCGTAGAAGAAAAAAATCTAAGGCATGTGAAATTCGCCAATCCGCACTGGGCCGGCGTGGTGGATCATGGCCCCAGCTCCCTCGATGTAAGGGAAGGCCCCAGCAGTGGTGCAATATAAATAGACTGATGATGATAATGATGATATTTTCTGAAACAGGTCAGTTTGAGGTAATAAGGTTTCTTTGGCCGACCGGATGGATCCAGCCAGTAGAAGAGTATGCTTAGTAGCATAAGCTTCTTTGTTGACCATTCGTAGACTACATAATATATCTTTTATTATCTATCTACGTTAGCTCAGAGGTCACTCAGTGAATGCACTGCATAGTTGCATAACTAAGCCGGCGCCGTATTCACTTTCCTCCTGGAATGCCGTTGACATCAAACCAGCCGTGCCTTGCTTATGTAAAACTGTAGTGTTAATTGCTTAGCTATTACTCGAGATCGATTGGTGCTCGGTTCCGGATATTGCACTTGTGCTCTAAGCACATCGGCTTTAGATTGCAAAATTACACTGAAATACCATATAGGTAATCTCACTCTCAGAAATCTCGCGAAGTGACTGTTGAAAAGTTATGAAGACAACACGTTAACCAATCAGAAGCAGACAACGACTGCGAAGTTGTCTGAAGTTTTAGTGCAAACTTTTGTCGTCATTTCCAGCGCATAGACTTTGCATCTATAGTATTTTTAATCTACATTCACGTGGTGGTATACCTAGACATGATCGACATTGGTAAAAAGTTTAAAAAATCTCATAAATTGTACTTAGTCATGGGATCCAAGTTATGAAACTTCGTTATTACACATATCTATTACTTTATTTAGTTTTAGAGCACAACAAAATTAATGTATGTGAATACATACCTATACCTATGTGAATTTTTTACTTGTAGGGATTATATAATCCTTCCTCTTTAAAATCTTTCGGCCTCGACTGTACTATTCAGTTATTCTAGTGGCTTCGGTTGTAAATATTTGTAGGTAACGTCTAGACTCTACCATGTTACTTAAGAAAAAAATATGGTAGGAGGTAATACATAATCTGAATAATCATGTGCACTTTACAACTTTTCAAGCCCTATTAGCCTGTCTCATTGAAAGGTATAATCAAATAGGAAATGGACCATTTATGTCGCTACCTGTTGTGATAGAGACTAACTTGAATATGATTGATTATAGAGCCACACTTGCCATAGTTTTTATTTCCTATCAGGAAAAGAATTTTACAGGAAAACGTAGGCAACTAAGAAATAAGGTCGATTTGTTGTTGGAAATATCGCAGTAACTTATAAATGCGAAAGTTGTATATTTGTCTTTTGAGAGTCTTGATCACTCTCACACGTTTAAGTTAGACAAGATTATATTATTTAAAACTCATTCATTAACTAATTATATTGTTATTATTCAACCAAGTACCTAAATATAGGAAACTAACAGTCTTTGTTTGATTGAAGATTTCGAAGTTATTTTTAGTTATATAGGCCAAATTGGCTTGGTAAAGAAATCATCACCATCAGTCTATTTCACAGACCACTTACCCCATAGACATGAAATCGGTACAAATTTGCAAGCGAAAAATTCTGTCAAACGATGAGCGCGATAGACGAAGCGGGGGGCAGGGCAGGGGTGCCATATTAAATCTATGTCGATATCTCTAGGTTACGCGTGTCGCGAAGCAATTTTGCGCTCACGTGCGGGCAGACACGAGCGCCCTCCTGTTACAGGTCTATGGGGTAAGTGGTCTGTGGTCTATTTATATGTCCCACTGCTCAGGCACAGACCTTCCCTTACATCGAGGGAGCTCGGGCCCAGTGCGGATTGGTGGATTTAAAAGACATGATTAGGAGAGCCGAAATCAAACGACATCCGGTCGCATTAAGTCTTCAATTGCCCATGTGTTGTTTAACAGCTTTTATCTCTAAACATCTATATTACGTTAATTTATGTAACACTAAGCTCATGCCCCGTAGCGTTAAATATACCGGTTCTAAATCGTTGTCCATTCAATTTTTTAACAATAAACGCGTTTATTAAGTCAATATATACAAAAGTGGGCATGCGTTATGTAATAGATGTTGGCGAAAGGCGACAGGTGCGCCTGAGTTGAACACCCACGATCGCTTTCCAATTTCTGAGTTAGAGTTATCGGTGGGCCCTGTGCGCACAATTTGTTTATTATTAAACAAATGACTATCGCAAATTTGCACAGTGCAATTATAAACAATTGACAGTCTCGAGAGGCCATCGACCCATGAAGTAACTACCTATGGAGGAAGCTATATTTACCTACATCGCAGACACATCTCTTGCATGACAAATGTTAGCGTCACTGCCACACCTGTCATTTTCAATAGAAGCCGAACTTCAAAAACGCATAAAACACATGTCTTTTTCTGACGTTTGATAGTGAAAGTGACAAGGGCGGAGATCGGTCACCATACAAAATATAGGTACTGTAATCTCTCTCCATAGAGCGCTGCGATTTTTTTTCCTTCATGCATCGACCAAACGGAAAAATCTGAATGAAGTGCCGGGTACCACTTACCATCAGGTGGCTGTTATTCGTCTTCCTAATTACATAGGTACTCTATTAAACAATGCACTCTTCTCTTCATATTATAACCCAGTGTTGGGTAGATACATCTCCAATGGATTCTCCACGCAGCCCAATCCCGGGCCAGTTTCATGTCGTCAGTCAAATAGACTGATGGTGTTTCGATTATCCTTAAATACCAATAGAGATATTTACGTAAAGATGGAGCACATCGAGTCTAGTAACGATTGTTATAATTTTATAATTATTCTAACGTTTTTAACTAAGCGTCAAAAAACACAAAACACAGTTTAAGGGAAGTAATGTTAAACTAAGTTTAACTCTTATACGTTAACACTATCTTTTCTTTGGTATTTTTTTTTCTAAACTTTCGTTTTCCCTTCAACTATGTAATACCTAAATGAACACGAAACGAATAAAGATGTTATCCATGCCTGAAGAATGAGCTTACGATACGTAATTCCCCATTATATCCCCAACATAATGGGGAAAAAGGGAATTAATATCCGAATGATAAGGATATTTCACTCAGCAAGGGTTTTTTCTATAATTAGTGAGATGAAAAGACAGTTTCAGTTGTTGTTTTTCTAGGTCTATTAGATTAGGTAATTAAAGGGTAGATAGGTATATTTATAGTACTTAGTTTTTGGTAGAGACGCTGGGTCGAGATTTATAAAGACCTGTCGTGGCGGCTCGTGGAGTCCACACGTGACCAAAATGCTGGCCTGTACTTCGCCCAAAGGATCAGCCTAGCGATCCAGAGGGGAAATGCCGCCAGCATTTTAGGCACGTTGCCGGACAACGGGGATCGGTTGAACTATCTGAATGGATTAATTCAGATAGTTCAACCGACCTATTGTACATATAGTTTTTAGTTTAGTTTATATTTTTTAGGTTAATATTAAGTATAATAGTTATTTTTAGTTTTTATTGTTGTTATATAATTATTTAATAAAAATAATTAGGCATCATTTTTGATAAAACTTCAATCTCAATGACGCCCCTGTACATATATTTTTCTATATTTTCGACTCTATATTCCATATTCAAATTCTATATTACGAGTAGGTAAATTCATGCTTTTACTTCCATGCAGCTAGATTAAATTCAGCCCATGTATAGTTTGAGGCAAAATAATTAACACGCAGTCTATTTATTACCGCGAGAGAATGTGGGATTCTGTGGGAATTCATAGTGCAATTACCTAGGCTAGGAACTAGGACGTCCAAAAATGGAACTAGGTATTTTAGTATGCGCGAATAACTAACTGGATGTAAGTCTAGTTTAGTATGGAAATGCGAGCGGAGTGAAATCTAGTCTTTTTAGCCATTGCCGGAAGAAGGAGGGAGATGTTTTTAAATAAAATAAAGTGTATGTATAAAAGTTGGTTTCTTTTTGTAATCTTTTCAGGCCAAAGGTATGGTCTTCTATGACGAAGATATTCGTTGATCCAGTATAGTAATTTTCGGAAATCCAACGAATTCTCAATCAGGAATAAGTTGGGGATTCGTAAACCCAGGTGTTTTCTTTCACCATTGATTTTAACAATATCATACACTTTTAGAATTAAAAATTAAAACAAAAAAAAACTATAGAAATAAAAACTAAATAAATAAAAAAACTAAAATTAAAACTATAGTGAAACATTATCCCATAGGTATAAATGGATATCTCTCACTTATTTTGTTGAAGCCGGCAATTAGACCGACAGTTTCGACCGATTTCGACGGTCTTTATCAAGGTGAACGCGACACGCCCGCGTCGCTTCAACGATATAAGTGACTGATATCCGTTTATATATAATAATTTATATCATACATTTGTAGCGATATCTAAATCTAAATTAGAGGCTTTTAGGTTTAAGATGAGACTTCTCGGCCACCACAGAATAACAGCTACTGACATCTTATAACCTGTATCATTTATTAAGCTGTTACTTTGACGTCATTTAATTGCAAATATCCTCGGTGATGTTGTTGTTTACCGACAGATGACATTACCGTAAGAAGCTTATATCTATTTACCATATACGTAACTGTATGAAGTCATAAAACGGGCGCATGTGTCTTGGAATAAGCTATTCAACGGTGCTTTTTTTTCCTTAAATGATAACTTCATTCATTGTTGTTTAAGCATTTAACTTCGATACTCATTTTAGATGAGATGACAAGATGGCTGGCAGAGACTGGATGCAGAGGGCCGAGAGTAGGTTTGAGTGGCGTACTTTGGGAGAGGCCTACGTCCAGCAGTGGACTGACACGGGCTGATGATGATGACTCATTTTACAAACGGAAAAATGTGAAGATGATTTGTGTACAAAATTATTTTGGTTTCATTGTATATAACTGTGTTTAGAAAGACGCTTTTTTCTCAAACTTATTGGCAATCACAAAAAGCGCAAAATAATAAAAAGATAATACACGATTAATGAAATCTTTTATAATTTTTTCTATCATAAACTCACTAAATTTAAAAGTGAGATTCGGAAGTCACAGAAACATTAGATCACACAGTTAATTTAATTTCATTTATCACTCTTTGTTAATTTACTATACTATCTTATATTACTCTATCTTATATTTATTTATCTATATATCTTATATCTATCTTAATGCATACCTATATTATGTTTGTAATCTCTGCATGCGTGCTGTTATGAATGTTGTGTCCTCCTATAAAAGACACATACATCAGAACCAGCCATCTGAATACTGTTTGTTATTAAATGTATAATGTATGTGTTGTTGGAGAACCTAAATAAATAAATAAATAAATAAATAAATAAATAAATAAATAAATAAATAAATAAATAAATAAATAAATAAATAAATAAATAAATAAATAAATAAATAAATAAATAAATAAATAAATAAATAAATAAATAAATAAATAAATAAATAAATAAATAAATAAATAAATAAATAAATAAATAAATAAATAAATAAATAAATAAATAAATAAATAAATAAATAAATAAATAAATAAATAAATAATTTTAGGAACTAATTGAACTATATTTTGATCTATTTTAAGTATTATTTGCCTACATTTTATAAATATACAAACAAAAGACCATCTTGCAAGAGGCGGGATACAAAGTAAGCTTTATATTTCCCCTGCTACTGTGATCGGTTAGGGTAGGCTTTTGGTTTCATTTTATCCTTTAGTCTCGGCTTTGAATCGAACTTTCTCTCGTTGCGAGTTCATCAAACCGTCACAATCAGTATGCACGCGGGGGTGCCATTTTTTGGATTTACATTATTGATAATTAATTTTTGACAATTATGGAATTTAAAAATTAAATGAAGAAAAGTAATTCGTCACAATCGGGTTTCGATCCAGGGACCTCACCATTTCGTGGCACGCTATTTTCCAACACAGATATCGTGACCCGGATCGGCGAAATCATTCTCCATAAAGTAAAGGTATCGTTGGACATTCATTTGACGTTTGAATTTAAATGAATTCGAATTCATTTGGACCGATTTAATCATAAATACTGTTGAAATATATAATCTATCATTCGCATATTTTACATTCTTAAAGCCTGCTTAAAACCATTACTTTTCATAACACAACTAACATTTTAAAATTTTCTTAAACATTGACCATTATTGGTCTTGAAACCGGACCAAAAAGAAACCCAGTCCACTCATCCCTATTCGCTACATAACAAGCTACCTACGACACTGTTCAACCTACAAGTCAATATCGGTTTCCTCGCGGGATTGAAGTGGAGCAGGTATCGTCGTGACGTAGGTAGCGGGATTGTTCAGCTCTTGCACAAAGCCTTGCAACTTGCAACTAGGCTAGTTAAATAGCAATCAAGGGAAGCTGATTATAGAAATGTCCTCAGTAATTGAATGTATTTACTTGTGAGCTCACCAGAAATTCTATTAGGATTTTCTACGAGTCTAAACCTTACCTTTTTTAATTGAAGAAGCTTTTGATGTTGAAGAATTTATTGCGTTTTTGTAATTGACCATAAAATTAGGCCGTCAATTTAGCGTTTTCTGATTTTAAGCTGTGACTGGGCTTTGAAAATGGCGGGAAACGACGGATAATTGTCAGTTTAATGTCTACAGTGGGTGTTGTGTGCTTAAAATCACGTTAAAGTAATCAGAAAATGGTCGTGAATGACAGTATGGTGAAATTATTGGAGGATTCATGCAGGATCTGAAGTTTGGCGATATAGTCAAGAGTCCCACTACGAGCTCGGTAGTGAACGTGATCGTCGAGCTGCTTCGTCTAGAGTGATGACGCTACGGCGGCTCCTCTGGATGAAGACAAGAAGATACCCAGGGTGACGAGGCTACGGCGACTCTCCTGTATGAATAGAAGACGATATGATATTTTGAATATTCTGTAACATGACATTGGCAAATGACGATATGTCGAGTCCATTAATAAAATAAATAAATAAACTGTGACTGTTTTAAAAGTAGTAAGTGTCATTTTTATAACTTTAATGTAGGGAAGGGAAGGGCTGCATTTCTAGACCTGACAGACGATTTCAATATGCATTTGCAGTCCTAAATTACTACCCGTATATCTTTTTAATAACTATAGATACTGATAGGTTACTACTAGAAGCATCTAGAGGTTTGTTTTGTATTGTAGGAAATGTCTCTTAATGTTCAAAAGAATGGTATTCTTATTTAAATAAATTCATTTTTCTCACCCGAGGCCGTTACTAAAATGCATTTCCTTAATGCAACTCACTCGTAAATGATAAAATGGGCCATAGAGACGTGTTTTTCCAAGTGAAAACTATTAAGCTCTGTGACAACGTTAAAAAAACGCTACGGAACCACTCGTTTTGTTTTGTACCATAAATAATAGCACACTGCAATTACACTATGGACTTGGTGTTACCATGGTTTAAAAAGTCATTGTGAACTCACATTTTTTTCACCAACCTCTGTTGTCATAATAAAAAAGATTCACTAAAATGTTGTGTAGATGCCACGTAATTTAATCTCAAAATTAACTTAAATTAGTACCTATAATGGTTAGTACCTACGTACCTTTTATTTAAAAAAAATGCATTATTATTTTTAATCTCATTCATTTGATCTCATCTTATTGATAAAAATTGTAGAATGCAGGCTTCGTCGGTGCTCTCATGTAATGGAAGATTCAAATTCAACTTTTTTTAAATAAATTTTATTCAATTTAAATAATTACAATGTCAAAATAAAATTAAGTAAACAAACTAATAATACTTTAAACCTACCTAGAAAAAAAACCCTTTAAAAAACTTTTTTTTAATTATACATTGAATATTTTAAAATGGATTAGATTAGAGTCGTAAACCCAATACCATTATAACATTATTCGAATAGCGAAAGGTAATGAGATGATTGATTTTTTAAGCAAAACTCTTAGTTTTATTTGTTGTTTTAAAAAACGACAATATAATGAGAACCATGATCATTTCATGGTAACTACACAGTTGTATTCATAGAAGATGAAAATGAATATTAAATGAAAAGGTCACAATATTCGTATTTTAGTGGGCGTTGGACGGATTGTTTTAGATTAATTGTAATTTGTACCTTTAAGTCAGGCAATATGATCCTGAAGTCAAAGTAATAGGGTGACCCCGTATTTTGGTATCATAGTTAAAGAACAATGGGTAATTTTGTATGGACCCCGTACCCACGTTGTAGCAACTTGAGACCTATATCATTCGAAAGGTCTTTAAAAATACATAATTTTTTTGTATGGCAGCAACCTTGTAGCTTATGGGAGAACGCCGTTATAATGTCGAGAATGTTTCGAAAATTCACCCTTCGAACCATTGACGCGCGCATTTTCTCACGGCCCGTGTCATCGCCCGAGTCTAGTTCGGGTAAATAAAAGTGGCGTACGGCACTGTCCAACCTTTCTAGGTATCTCTGTACAAAAAAGTCCAGTCAATACGTTACACATTGCCGTGAAAGGAGGACAGAAAACAAACACACTTTCGTATTTATAACATTAGTTAGGAATAGTAGTTTATGCAATCTGTAACAGCAATATACCTTTTATATTTAAAAAAAAAAATAATGATGGAGCCTAAAGACAGCTGCCAATGGTATCGTCGTCATCATCAGCCCGTATCAGTCCACTGCTGCGGATGTAGACCTCTCCCAAAGTACGCCCCACTCAACCCGATTCTCGGCCTTCTGCATCCAGTCACTGCCAGCCACCTTGCGAAGGTCATCATTACATCCTGGTCAAGGGGCGTCCCATACTATGTTTACCCGTTCGTGGCCTCTATTCGATAACTCTTCTACTCCATCGGTTATCGCTTCTACGACAGATGTGACCAATCCACTGCCACTTCAGTTTGTTGATTCTATGAGCAATGTCAACCACTTTTGTTGTCTGGCGAATATACTCGTATATTCTATCTACCAGAGAATTGCAAGCATAGCTCTTTCCATAGCTTGCTGAGCGACTTTGAACTTGTGTGCCAGTCTCACCGTCAATGTTCACGTTTCGGCTCCGTAGGTCATCACAGGCAGGACCCACTGGTTGCCTTTGTTTTCAGACATTGTGATATTGAAGACGAGAAGATATGACGTAGCTTCCCAAATGCTGCACAGCCCAGCTGAATTCTCCTGTCACTCTCTTTCTCGAAGTTGGTCCTAAGTAGACAGTCATATTGCTGAACAACTTCAAGGACCGTGTTATGAACTACCACTGGTTCCGGGATGACTAGATCATCGAACATCTTGGTCTTGTCAGCCACCTCGAGAATGTTATCCATCCATTTGATGGAGGGCGTGCTAAGCTACATTTATCCGATCGTGGACTGTATTCGCGGAACTCGTCTACCCTATCGGTTATCGGTTCTACGACAGATGTGTACAGCCCACTGCCCCTTCAGTTTGCTGATTCGCTGAGCGACCTTGAACTTGTGGGTCAAGCCCACTGTCAGTGTCCACGTTTCGGCCTCATAGCTCACCATTTGGCAAGACGCACTGGTTGAATACCTTTGTTTTCAGGACTTTCTAGTATGAAAAAGAGAATATTCGATGTAGCTTCCCAAATGCTGCACAGCCTAGCTGAATTCTCCTGCCACTCTCTTCTCGAAGATGTTCCTTTCCAGCTGCAGAGTTTGTTCTAAGTAGACGTCTTCTTCTTCTTCTTCCTCAGCATACAGCAGCCCACTCCTGGGCATATGCCTCTCCATGAATTCTCCATGTGGCCCGATCCCAAGGTTGTCTGGTCCACACTGAGCCAGCAACCCTCTTGATGTCGTCGGACCATCTGGCCGGTGGTCTGCCCACGCTTCTTCTACCCGTCCGGGGTCACCGTACCGGGGGTCCGTTACACCGTATTGACTGGACTTTTTTTGTACAGAGATACCTAGAAAGGTTGGACAGTGCCGTACGCCACTTTTATTTACCCGAACGAGACTCGGGCGATGACACGGGCCGTGAGAAAATGCGCGCGTCAATGGTTCGAAGGGTGAATTTTCGAAACATTCTCGACATTATAACGGCGTTCTCCCATAAGCTACAAGGTTGCTGCCATACAAAAAAATTATGTATTTTTAAAGACCTTTCGAATGATATAGGTCTCAAGTTGCTACAACGTGGGTACGTTTTGACCCATCTTCTTTAATGAGTTCATTAAGTACCTATTAAAAGTTTTTTGAAACCCCAAACTTAATTTATAAATAGTATTCATTAGTGAAATAATAAAGTATTATTGAAGTAATCCTGCTATAAGAGTTCATGGTAAAGAGGCTGTAGCCTAAAGGGCGTGATGGATTTTGATATATGAGACATTGTTAGATTCGTGCCCATACGATCACTTTATGCAAAAAAGCTGACGTTTTTTTTGTAATACTTAGTTTAATTTTTCGTGTATTCTGAAGAAAACAAATTGATTAATTGATATATCGAAGTTGAATTTAAAGAATCCCCGTTAATGTCATATAATGTAAGGAATACACACTTGATGCACCTTTAGTGGTCACATTTAAAAGCAACGATTATGTAGTTCACTTCGTCCACATAAATTACTGTAATGAGGCAGTGTGCTCGGATATGTTTAAGGCTTCAAATTGTATGTTGGAAGCACTTAGCATAATTCTGATGATATCTGTTACTGAAATTTAAATACGCAGGTGAAAATGTGATAAACTTTGTTGGTTTCGTAATTCCGTATTTTATTTTGAGAGTATGGCTGTTAAAAAGGTAGGTTTTTAGAGTAAAGTATACTCTTTCGTTTGGAATTTTATTTTCGATTGGAGATATATTTTCGATTGATGTTCTATTTTTGAGTGTCGTTGTATTTTCGAGTGTAGTTGTATTTTCGATTGAAGTTATATTTTCGATTGATGTTCTATTTTTGAGTGTCGTTGTATTTTAGAGTGTAGTTATATTTTCGAGTGTAGTTGTATTTTCGATTGAAGTTATATTTTCGATTGAAGTTATATTTTCGATTGAAGTTCTATTTTCGATTGGAGATCTATTTATTGCGATTATGGTACCTACACAACTAATGCTTCCTCCATATTCAACAATCTAAATAAGGCAATCTTTGCCGATCTTTACCGTCCCTAAGATGAACATGAAGGAATTTTTCCCCGATCTGATCCGAACCACGGTAACTCTGTTGAAAATGAGCGTACACGGAATGGCGAGATCCTTAGTTCCAATAACGGTCATAACGACATTTTTCCCTGTTTAAGTTCAGGGTTTCGTTACTCATAGCGTAGGTAATGCAAGAAAAATTCAATTCCTATATTTATTTATCAAAATATCTGCAAATAAGCTAAAGCTGTACTTAGTTTATTGGGTATAATTCTATAGGAGTTACGAAATATTCATAGCGAAGGTGTCGTAGAAACAACTTGGCCAAGGCAAGGAATTTAGATGGAATCTAACGACAAAAACTCTAATGTCAAGGATGAGATGAATTGTGGAAAGTTAGGTATAGGCACACTATACAGCATAGTGTTGAAAAGGTATAGTAAGCCGAAGGGAGGATGTTCAGTATCAATAACTGAACCACTTTTTTTTGTTATATGACTTGATCATCATCAGTCTATTTATATTGTCACACTGCTCGGGCACAGACCTTCCCTTACATCGAGGGAGCTGGGGCCATGATCTAATATTCGGGTCCAGTACCGATTGGCGGATTTCCTTACATTTTTCTACGGCATGCAGGTTTCATCACGATGTTTTCCTTCACCGTTTTCAGAGCACTCGGTAAATGTACGTTAGATTTTCCGTCGAAAAACCGAGGATAGCTCATTGCCACATGGCTGCCCTAGCTATCGAAATGGGACTTCCGTCTCGCAAGTCCATGGACCCAACCACTGAGCCACCGAGCTCTTATGACTAATCGATTTTTCGAAAATATAATTTGTTTTTGGCACTGGGGGCTGAGCCGCGTCGATTTTTACTAGCCGTCAATGTCAGATTTTTGGCGAAAATTAGTTCAAAAATTTCGTTCGCGCAGGCTTTGACAGGAAAAAAAAGGCCAGCCGGCTAGGCCCCCGAAGGTCTTTAATGTTCAGGGAATTCGATGTCAACGTGGAGTGATAATAAAATAGTGCAATAATTTACAAGATCAAAACTCTTTCAATGAAACTATTTACACATAATGTAAGTTACGGGTTGACTTGCCATTTCAATGCAGTCTATTCAACCACAAACTTTTGTCGGCGATAATTCCTACACAGGCGGCTACTGCTATAGGTATTATTGTAGTAAGATTTAACACGGCTGGAGAGGGTACACCTGTCAAATAAATTGTTATAGCGATAAATGTTGAAATCTGATCGATGTTGGTATTAATCATCATCATCATTTGTGTCGCATGTCTCCACAGTAGGACACAAATTTAATTCAAAATAATAGTAGTGAAAAACTCCAAAAAATCTAAATGTTGTAGGTAGGTACTCTACGTGATAGTAAAATTGACTAGTTTGCAATGGTCTTGTGTATTGCTGTCGACTGTACAGTCGAAACTGCGAAAAGTATGCAGAGCTTATTATGTTTGAGATTTTCTCAAAAACTACGAATTAATGTAAAAAATATATATTCGTGTCTACAGTCTAAACTATCTACTTACTAATGAAATAATATTTGCAATGGCTCAAGTGACTTTTGAGATAATCTCAACCTTATTGATACTCCATTTGTACTTTTCTGAGTTAAACTGTACATTTAAGAGTTACAGTGCAAAAGATCCCCATACAATGAATTCTCCTTCGTATAAATTCCAAACTTACATATATGCAATAACACTAATGTGTATTGTGATAACAATTTATGTGAAGCAGCATATCTCCGTCTCCCTTAAGGCGACTAAGCGAGAGTGAAACCGATTTCGAAAGCGATCCGTGAATAGGTCTCACGATATACCTAATGACAATATAATATCTATAGTACCTACAATATTCTGTGGGCTATTAGAAATAAAATTTTCGTGGTATTGTATTAGCTTTAATACTACCAGGCGATTGCCTGCTCGACTCTTGGTTACGTGGAGACATTGGGAGGAGCGCGCAGCAATGCGAGTATTAATATGTCGGAAGCCAGCGGACGAACCGGTCAGATGTCCTAGGTACCGCTGGGGTGACGAGGTGCTCAAGGACCTGCGAGAGCAGGAGTCGTCCGACTGGCGCCAGACAGAGCAAGACAGGCTGCAGCGGCGGTCTGCGGTGTCAAGCCAAGATCCACTGAGCCAGCGGAGTAAGTAAGGTAGTCCAATACTTACTGGATATACGACTATATCCCACGGGATCGAAATTTGTTTTATCGATGAGCGTTGGGTCGAATATTCGTCGAATGTCACAGCCTCCAATATTCATGAATTCATATCCGCTACTGCCTCCTAGCAACTTTTGCCTACTAGTGACTGTTTGTTTAATATTAGATCACTGTTCTTTCTTACACGTTTCCAATGTCAATCAAGGTTTAATGATTAATGTATGCTGCGATAATATGAATTATATATATTTTGTATAAAATTTTGAAGACTTTTCGCCACTGTTAGTAGACAATGGCGTCTATCAAAACCTAAAATTCACTAATGATGTTAAATATTAATATTAACCTAAGGCACATTGTATTCCTCAAGTAATAATGTTAAGCCTTTATAACAACGTACCAAAAAATTAAGAGACAAGTAAAATAAACGCGAGTTTAAACAAACGTACCAACGCAAAAACCAAAAGCTTATTCGAATTTCTTAGACTATTTCACAGAAAATTAGCAAGCAAGGAGTTACAAGAAATTCAACGAACAGAAATAGTGTTGGACACATTAAACCACCAGGAGATATCCGGAAAAAAGAGAATTCACATATACAAGAACATGAGGAGTACGAAAGAACATGGGTAGTGTTTTTTATATCCTTTAAGGGGTATTCGATATAAATATTTTATTGAAACTACATGATCGGTTACTGTTAATTATTTCAAGTTATCAAATTAATTAATGAGGAAAGGAGTAGGTACATATAACATGGCTATTATACTTACCTAACACTATATGATCATAAACTCCCAATGCCTGGGAATTAAGGACAGTTTGCAGCACTGCAGATACAAAACGAAAGCCGCAGATGAGTACGGTACCAGCATACATTTGATAAAGTGGGAAGAAAATAACTCCAAAAATCAGCAATCTCCTGAAATTTTTGGAGAGTTTGCAGCACTGCAGATATAAAGCGAAAGCTGCATCTGAGTACGTTACCAGCATACATTTTGTAAAGTGGGAAGAAGATACCTAACTAAAAAAATCAGCAATCTCCTGAACATTTAGGAGAGTTTGCAGCACTGCAGAAACAAAACGAAAGCTGCAGCTGATTACGGTACCAGCAAACATTTTATAAAGTGGGAAGGAGATAACTCAAAAAATCAGCCATCTCCTGGAAATTTAGGAGAGTTTGCAGCACTGCAGAAACAAAACGAAAGCCGCAGCTGGGTACCAGTACACATTTTGTAACAGAACTATAGGTACAGTACCTACGAATGTTACCTCAGACAATCCACGCCGCTTTTAGCGCGGCGCGGAAGCATCCCCCACATTTTATTGTTGTAATAAATTTTACGCCCGCCATAGCAGTTGAGATTGCTAGCGGATTTTTGTACTTCATTTGCCATAGGAAGGGTGCTGGCGTCTTATTTTTCTTTATTATTCCCCCGTTTGCCGTGGATTGGTTGGCGTTTTGGGGTAATAAGTATTTATGCCAATTCAAACTCCCTTCGTGTAATGTTGCTTAATTGCTTGGTTTTATCTGAAACAGTAAAACTGGTAATTTAATTGATGAACATTTGACGACGAATATTTGGACAATTAGTGGTGAGGCTGAGCTTTCGAAGTAAGGAAAGTACATAAAGGTGTCCCTGCAGGTACCCCTAAAATTCCCAAAATTGCACAAACCGTAGTTTATCATTTTTGGTTTTAAAGATGAAAATTGGCGCGTATTTGCAGTTTAGTTCGCGGATTTAGATTACCTACTTTTTCGTGGTAAAATTTTTGTCGTCTGACTATCGGCTGAATGATGCATGGACCTTATATCTACATTTGCCTCGCGTTCAAATTATCCAATGCTCGCCAACGAATGCTGATGAACACAATCATTTGTTTTATTCTTAGATTCTTACCCATGTTGTCATTGCGCCTACGACGTAGCAAATTCATTTTCATAACGAAATATGAATATTTAAAGAAAATATAATCGGTCGGAGATACAACGATACGAAGTAAATTGTCTTAATAAAAACCGTTTGATCTTAACTGTATCGAGAAACTGCACTATTCAGTTACTTTTTGTAGAGCAGTGAAAGTTTTAATTGTCTACAAATTATAGACGACTCGGTGTTCTTTCAAGTTCTTAGGTAGTACGATACAATTGATAATTATAATCATTGACATCTTTAGTTAGGTGATGGTAAATGTGCCGGAAACAGTCTGATACTATGAGTCGACGACAAAACATGTTACTAAAAGAATGAACTTTTACTGTTGTGTAATATAAAAGCATTAATATACTCGTATAAAAACATTAATACATGCATTTTAGATTACGTAACATTAAAAGGACGAAAAGCTATAAAAGGTGATGGTATTGTATAATTTTAAAATAAAAGCGATACCTAATTTGCAAATCTGATCGTAGACATTAAAATTAATTCAGAAAAAGTAGACACACATAATATACGGCTAAGTCTAGATGAAGATGAAATTACTTTAAGGCGTAGGTAATAAATTCCTGTAGCATTGAATCACTGCCAAAATTCTTTCTTTCGTTTATTTATGCCATTAAAATTTAGTTAAAACCCAAATGTAGGTACTTACTTCAATAAGAATAAAAATAAGAATTGTGCCTTAAGATATTATAAGAGTATCTTCTCCAAAGAAACATTAACATCTCACTTTATATGCGGTTCGAGAAAGATGCACACTAAATTCTGCACACGCATATAACACATGCACTTTTACCACGGAAAACACTGTGTTCCCATGGGAAACATGAAAACCGCGAATAACGCCGCGGGGCGGAAACCTAGTATAAAATAAATGCTAAGACTGTTATTTCAGTTACTTTTGCGGTTGATAATAGCAGGTTATGTTTAAAAGAAACAATTATTACGCAAATGAGAGACAATCTCATAGATAATTTTCCTTGAATGTTGAAATTGTGCGGTTTTATAATCATTTATACTATTATAGATGCAAAGGCATGTCAGGGACATCTAGCTATCAGTGCGTCTGTCTTTATAGGTCATTTCGTGTAATTTCTACGGCTATAGTAATAGGGTTATCATGGTAAAGTGTAGTAGGTAACTACCTCCATCTTTGCCTATGAAAATATGATATATAAATAAGTATATTAAGACTTTGATTAGAAAATATAGCAGCCGCAACTTCTTTATTATACCTAAAATATTTTCCTGTTTCTGTAGATATTAGATTTAAATGTTCTTACTTGTAATTTTTATAGCAGCTTTTGCTTGCTAATATCGATCAGATGCGATGCGATAACAGCTTGTATGTGGCGACAGTTTTCGGTCAGTTTATTAAAGTTAACCAGTCAGAAGAACGATGACGATTGCACTATACGATGATTGTAGTGCAATTTTGTTGTGCTATTTTCAGCGTATTGATCTTGCATCTATAGTATTTTCAATATAAGGAATCCCAAAATAGTTGAAACAATTGGTGGGTACCCAAAAAACAATATGCTCGAAAATGGTGTCTGTAAAGTGTTGTCAATAGCAAATCCATGCAACATACGCGCTTTATGCAGCGGTAATACAGCCTAAATTGCAATAATTTTAAGTAGGTTGATGTGCTGTCTATTGTCCGAGTGTAGTTGGAGATAAATGTTCTTTGTAAAGGTCACGGTCGAAATCCGATACAGATTTCATGAATTGATCGCCCATAGTGAAACCTGCTCTTTGTATAAGTGAAATCAACCTGTCAATCATTCAGTAGTATTGGCTAGTATATAATATAACTAGCCAAATAAAATAACTAGCTGTTACTAAATATTTTATTGTTGGGTAATTCTAATCGGTTTATTATGTAGCGCTACTTTTCTGTTTGTTAAACTCGTTGGTGCATTCAGAGGCCTAAGTTCCGCCACGTTCCAATGATTTTTTTTAATTCAACAATTCGCTCTGCGTTATAAGTTAAAAATTGGAAACTTTTCTTAGAAATAAACGAAAGAAATAAAGATACTAGGGATTGTCACAACATCGCAATTGCTAATTTTTATGACATATAAAGAGTTTCATCAATCAATCAAATCACTGGACCCTCATAGGAGATCTTGCCCGTTATTAGAGAAATATATATTGCCTATATTTTACATACGAAGGGCTCGTAGTCCAGTTGCGAGTACACGTTGAAAACGATCGTACAAGTTAAGCAACGCATGTCAGTACCTGGATGGGTGACCGCTAGTGACACTTTCATCTGAGCCCCTCCGTGCCTCGGAAAGCACGTTAGGCAGTTAGTCCCGGTTGCTGTCGCTCGGCAGCAGTCGTTAGGCCACGTCAGAGTGACAAATAGGTTTGGTCACTAAACCACACCAAAAAAAATGTTTTTTTTTATATATTTATTATACCTAGTATGAATTTAAGTCTTGTAACACCACTACAATTACCACTTACAACATTTCCCTTTCGTGGGTTTGCTGGTAAAGATATATTTAATATAATGGAAACAGATTGTCACAAAGAGCGAGCTTCTCTTTGTGACAATCTGTTTCCATTATATTTTATTTATGTATGCAAGTTATACAATGTATTAAGATTAAAACCAAAAAAATATATTTATGTCAAGGGTATACCTCTAATATTCTAAAATAGTTTCTGTTTCGCCTGGAAAAAATCCATTTTAACGACAAGGCCGCCAAAATTGTATTATGATGTTTTGTAGTTTTGGAATTGTTGTGTAATTTTATGTAGAATGAAGTGTATTTGAATTGAATATTACGATTGTGGTCAGTTGATTCCCGAGCATTCAGCGAAACGCAATTGATGAGGCCATGCCAGCACTTATGAGTACCAAACTTTGCAACTTAATTTATAACGTACACATTTCAAACTAACCAAGCGTAATTTAATATGTGATGAAGCTGCACTTCTAACTTAACTTGCAACTGAGAACCGAAGTGAACTGGGGGAGTCGGTATAGTGTTAATGTTGCTTAACTTTGCCCACTGTATCCAACTTAATAATGTTTCTTAGAATTAACTGGAACTGGAAAACGCTAGTTCGCATTTGGGTGTACCTATTAATGGAAATGCCAGATTCTGCCCCACCATCAACCGCAAGTTGTACAAGATAACGAATAAATGTAAAAATATCTCCGTTTTTTATTAAAATTATTGGCTTAAAATAAAGTTTCGTACAAGTTCAAATTCAGAAAATAGTAAGAAATCGAAGCGATTTATTCATTGTTTTTGTTATTCTTCTATAGGAGTTGCGAGAGTAGTAGAAAATGATACTGATTATGATTATGCAATATGAAACCTGTAATAAGTCCCCAAAAAAATGATAGGTACAGCTTAAATGGTCATGTAGTTTTGTAGGTGGGGCAAAGCTCCATTGAAAAGTGGCAATGTCTTTTTTATGGTTTCTTTAGGTTTGTGTGGAAATTGGTTTTGTGGTGCCACGTTTTTGTAATGGTGGCACTTCACTTGGCTATTCGTATTTGTCACAATTGCCATGTGTGGTTGGTATTCTTGACAAAATATTGGTCTTATTTGTATGTACGTCAAGTTTTTGACAAATAGGATAACCATCCAATAGCGAATACGAATAGCCAAGTGTAGTGCCGCCATTGTATGACGATGATCTAGTCAAGGCGCTAGTGTGGCTTTTAGGATTGAGATTATCTCAAAAACTACTGTGTAAGGGAATCCTAATTTAATGTCAATATAAATAAATAATAGTTTACAAGTTTATCATGAATTTGTGAAATTCCGATAATGGGTAAAACTATATTTTGGGACGACATAGACATATTTATTGATAATTGTACATTACACGTCATTAAATTACATTTGAATAATCCAAAAAATATAAATTTGCATATTAGAATTAATTAATACTGATATTAGTATTCAATAATAAATTATATAATATGTAATATTCTAGTTTTTAAAGCTACAATTACGGTTTAAACATGTATTTATTATTATTCTTAACTTGTAGTAAAATAGTCTTAAAGTTGTAGGAAACATTAGCACTTTTCGGAACCGTAACTTTTAAGTTAAGTTAACGTTTCGTTTCCTCTGGCATTTTAGCACTACCTTCGCAATTGCACAATTTGTAATGACTAGCCATTGCAACTTGTATTCCTTTATCAACGTCAACTTGAAGCTGTGCTCAGTAGCAATTTGTTGCCATTACAAGTGACACGAGACACATTCATATTATGGCAAGTCATCTAAAATCAGATGATAGAGCCAGTCGCACTTTTAGCGGTTGCTAATTCCAGTTGCTAATTGCTCACGAATCGCGATTGCGTCGCTGTCACAGTCTTACAAAATACGAATTTTAGAGCTTTGTATGGCTTAGAAGCGACTAAGAAGCAACTTTAGTTCTCGAGTTGCTCTCTGGCGGCAGCACCGTCGGCCGGTCGCCAATCGCTGATACGTAATACGAATTTCACGTTTGACAGCAACTATTTCGAAATAATCGCGATCGCTTAGCGATTGCTAGTTAGAAAACCAGCCTGCGGATAAAAGGGACGACTGACTAGCTAGACTGTAGATCTAGGATGCTGTTGTAACATAGATTGCCCTCTGTTAAGACTGTTGGAAAACTTTTAAAGATCTGAAACTATCCAAAAAACTTAACAATACGTAGGTATATCGAATCGTTGCAAAAGATTCAGTAAGTCGTATTTTGATAGTATAATAAACCATAGTCTAATAAAGAATTTTACTTATTTTTATATGTTCAGAAGAACCATGTGACGAACGCAACAGTGACAAAATTGTCACCGGATTGAAAACTGTAGGCGAGACGAATGTGTTAAACCATTATTCTTTAAATAGGTAAAAAATAATGTTACACAAGGGTAAATATCGTAATCGTAAGAAAAAAAATTCAATCTAAAGAACACATAAATAAGGTAGAAACAAGATAGAAAAATAATGTAAAACAAATTAAACTCTTGTCTGTAATAATTATATTAAACAAGAACAAATGAAACATCGAAACGCTGTTGAGTCAAAGAATAGAGAGCGAAAGGTTCACAAAACAGATGACAGGTTCATTCCATTATTTAACAATAACATGATTAACATAAAAGCCATATTAAACGTCTGTGACAATGCGCTAAGTATACACATTAGAGAATACGACTTTCTTTTAAGTAACAGAGAACAATTTAAGATTATACTTATTGTATAAACTAAAGGAAAGTAATATAGGTTCAATCAAGAAACCAACAACAGCAAAGAAGCTGCAGGCCATGATGGTTAATGATAACAGCTCCCTTACCATGAACTCTTATAGCAGGATTACTTTAATATTACTTTGTTACTTCGTACAATGACGACCTTAAAGTAAGCTTATTAAGGTCGTCATTGTACGAAGTAACAAAGTAATATTGAAATAATCCTGTTATAAGAGTTCATGGTAAGGAGGCAGGTCGTCGCCTATAATATGTTATGGTACACAGGGTGTCCGTGAATTCATTCGACAAATTGAAACTGGGGGTTGTACTCATGATAAATATTAAATTGGTAAGGTTTTTAGTAAATCAAATCACCAAAAAAAATTAAAAAAAGTACGTCACAAGTCATTCTATGACCTTAGGTGACCATTAGGTCAAGTTGCAGTGAAAGAAATCGTTGCCAAAAATTTAAAATACCTTAAAATGTAAAAAAAATACTCGAAAGCACGGTAACGATGCACAGCAAATAGTTGAATTTATTGTAAATATTTTTTTTCTTCCAAATTGTTTCATTTACTTAAACGCTATGCAGAATTAATGTATGTCACAAGCCTAACCATCCATTTAATATTGGAGAACGAATTCAAGGTCACTATGTAGAAGATATTTGCCACTCGAGAACATACAATCAATTCAAGAGGGAATAGTCAGGCGGCCTTGACTTCCGTGAACGCTAGTAGACATCTAGTTGAATATAGATAATTTATATAAATGGGATGCACATTAATTGCTACCGAAAAAGCTAGCGCCATACGGTTTTCTTTCTTTTGTATTAGCTTTAACGAAAGTCAAAGCCATTGTGCCAAATTCTTAATCACTCGTAGAAATTACTGGTTTAGTGCAAAACTGACACACAGTCTCATTGATCTCCTATAAAGAAGATACACAGTCTGCCTTATAAAAATGTCCGAGTGCAAAGAAGGTCCAAACGGATGAATGGACCCTCATTTGCTTTATTGGACATTATTTGAACGTTAACAATGGACCCTTATTTGGACATTTTTAAATTGTTTTAGCTTGACCTTTGTGTATCTAGTTGTTTATAGGAGATCAATGCACAGTCTAGTAAATTAGTAATCAGTGCCTTTAAATAATGTTCTTATTCGTGTATGTGAGCAATCTGTACGAGATGTTGCGATAGCACGAACATTGCAAAAATTTGTACGAGACTCACGTACCAGCTTGCAATGTTCAAGATAAGCTGGAGTCAGGGTGCATTGTCCAACACTGTTTAATCTGGAACATGTGCGCTAATTAAAAATGAATCCCGCTCTTTTATCTATGGAGGTTGCATTCTAGCTAAATTAACTTTGAAATTGAGTATGCCGTTCTGTTTTGTTTTCTTGATTATTTTTCTGTAAAGCTTTTTGTTTTAAGAGCCTTCCTAGAGCCAACTAGCGCCGCCAATCTTAAAAAAATCATATCTTCCAATATAATCAATTTTATTAAAAAAGCTACGTTCACATTGTTTATTGCTATAAATATTATTTTTTAAATGCTTATTTGTAACGTGATGCAATGTAGGTAAGTTGTAGTTCACATAATTGCGAAAAACGGCTATTTCTGGCACATTTGTGAACTACAACTTACCTACATGAAATTATATTGGAAGATATTATTTTTTTAAGATTGGCGGCGCTAGTTGGCTCATGTCAGCGCCTTAAGTACACTTCATTAATTTATTTCTTTGAACCCAGAATCCCAATTCCTGTTACTGATACGAGTATAAGTAATTCATTTCTATTGAAAGTTTGTCATATTTCAAGACGATCAAGTTACGGTGGAACACAGAGAAAGATGTACAGAAGAGTTTTATAAGGTTGAGATTATCTCAAAAACTACTTGACCTATTGCAAAAATTGTTACACTGTTTGATAGATAAAAGCTAAATCTACGTAACTGTGTAAGAATTTTTGAATTCGGTCCAGTAGTTTTTTTAGAAAATATCTACCTTATTGAGGCCCTCTGTATACTTATCTATGTCTTCGACTGTATTCAACAATGTATAATTCAAAAATGTGATATAATGCCCTGATCGTAACGTAAGAAACATAGTACATAAGAACCTACCTAATTTGAAATAAATTTTAAGCTATTATGTCATTCATACTTGAATCGTCCCCTAAATAAATTGCCAAAACATATGCTAATTCGTTTCGCATAACCTCCACGGACCCCAAAACAAACTGAACCGTAGTTCTGGGATAATATGGGAAAGTTGTGGCGACTAATTGTTTTTCTCAACTATGTACATTGAAATATATTAGTTCCAGTCGCTCTGGGAGTAGCCTCGTTTAAAACTTCCTCTTTCGTGAGTTACAAACCTGAAATTGGATGGCTGGCCGTGTTTACTTCAGTTACTGTGTTTTTGGTTTGTGGATCAGGTTCGTATTAAAAGTTATTTTTACATTCGGCACTTATTTACCTACATGTTTAGGGGATTAGATAAGATAAGATGACGTTTATTTGACACACACAAACAATGCACAATACACAAGAAAAAGAATAGAATAGTACAATACAAGGTGACGGTGCAGTGTGATTAGGAGCATTTGTGTCTGATATCATTATCATCAGTCTATTTATATTGCCCCATTGCTCGGGCACATGCCTTCCCTTACATTGAAGGAGCCGGGGCCATGATCCACCACGCGGGCCCAGTGCTGATTGGCGGATTTCAACATGCCTTAGAATTTTTTTTCTTAAACGGCATCCAGGTCTCATCACGATGTTTTCCTTCACCGTTTTGAGAGCACTCGGTAAATGTACGTAAGATTTTCCGTAGAAAAACTTAGGATAACTCATTGGTACATGGCTACCCTGACTGGGAATCAAACCTTGGACCTCCGTATCGTAAGTCCATTGACCCAACCTCTGAGCCCTTCTTCAGTTCAGTTCAGAGTACTTATACGTTATGTAATTTTAAAGTATTTCAAAAATGACTCAATAATTTAGGAGGAAATTCCAATCGTAATAATACTCTCTTGTACACATTTCTCTGTATTTGACCGTTACATCATCAATGGCATAATGAGATATTTTATCCATGGAAAGTGAAAATAATCCACCGCAAACAATGACACACGTTCAATTTCTTTTTCTTCACCTCCCAAACCAGTCTGACAAGCCCTTAAGCCTTAAGACCAGCGATATAGTAGCCCAGTAAACTGTTAGCAGACATAGAAAGCTGCTCACTCTCACTGCTGACCACACGGCTTCCACATATCAGATCAAATGATACGGGAAAGTGTAACGGGTGTAATTATTGTGTAAACTTGGCACTGTTTCTATGTAATTTTACAAGTTCTAGAGCATTTAAACCTTAAGGGGGCGGAGAGCTGCCACCCAACACAGGTTGAAACGATCAACGCAGATTGAAACTTGGTCGGTGTAGTTTTCGTTAAGAAATTCTAATATAGAAAATTGGTCTAGGTATGATTAAGAAGTTACACGGAAAGATATCTTTAGCTGTCGTGATCCCGCCGGACTACAACTCGGGTCCAACAGAATACCAGCGTTGTCGGCATCCTGTCGACAACATCATGCTGAGTTGAGACCCTTTTCGCAACGGCAGCACAACCGCTCTTTTTGGTGTGTTATCTTGTTAGTCACTATAATGTACTACAATGTCTTGCTGTTGCAAAATAAACGGATTACTTACTTACTGATTAAGGATTCATCATCAGGCACTGCTGGACGTAGGCCTCTCCCAAAGCACGCCTCTCAATCCGATTCTCGGCCATTTGCATCCAGTATCTGCCAGCCACCTAGCAAAGCTCATCCCTCCTCCCTCCATCTGGTCTAAGTATAGTTAAAATCGTTACTAACTATAGCGACAGCCAAGACTTTTGCTGTTTTGCTAAACTGTCTTCTTAGCTTGTTTAATTGGTTATTGTTTTCAATTATCATAGTAAATAATTGAAAATAATTGGTTTATGAATAACAGCAATAATGTCAGTCATAGTCTATGACTGTTATGGCTGTGGTGGACTTAGCTAAACATTATTGCTGTTATTCATAAACCTAGGTAAACCCCACCAGCTTTAAATCGTGTTGCTATCCCTTTCACACTTCGTTAATAAAGGTTAAGATAGAAAGGGACAGGATGGTTAAACGGTGGCTTAACATTAAATCACATTTATGAATAACAGCTATTAACAGTTCAGTTAAGTTTACGTGCTACAGGCAACCTTGTTTTTTTAATGTAACTGTTTTCATTGTGTGAGGTTTCCAAGATATGTAACTTCTAAGATACGAAGCTAAATTATTTTGCAATCGTTTTCCATATCCATGACATTTGGTAACGAATAAACAGATGTCAATCCCATACATTTCTCTTTCTACTCTACTAGCGTTATAGTCTGCCTTCTTAAAATATCCGAGCGCAAAGAAGGTCCAAACGGATGAATGGACCCTCTTTTGCTTTATTGGGCATTATTTGGACGTTAACAATGGACCCTTATTTGGACGTTTTTTAAATTGTTTTAGTAAGACCTTTGTGTATCTAGTTGTTTATAGGAGATCAATGGCCAGGGTACCTACTTGGCTGTGGGGCAGGTCCGCAAGCATGTTCTCCGTTCCTCTTTATGAACAAAATATGTACTAAATAACGTTAATTGGTCGAAGAAAAATGGCATAATAATAAATGATATAATTTATAATTGGAAGTGCTGTTGAAATCTACATAAAGGCGCCTACATAATTACTGTTAACTCGCTTCGGGTGAAGACGTATTTGTGGATAAAATGTAATTAATGGCCTTTATAACGTTGCGTGTAATGTCTCCACTATTCAAGCGTTTAACAACACGAAAGCCGCCTTTATTTTACGGGGATTTAATTTATGGTACTTAATAGTCATTTGACTTAATATTTTTTTAATTGTCGTACATTTACTTATTTAAGTTAAATGAGCACCCTCAACTTTTTGATTGGAAACTCATAATTAGGTAGTATGTTATTATAGGCAATGATGACCTACCTATAGTAAATCTAAAATAAAGATATTTTTCCCCGGCCGCCATGGCAATTGAGTTTCGAAAACAGTTGTCAAAAATGATAATCTCAAAGGTCTCCGCCATCCTCTTCCATCCATCCCTGTCCTGAGCATCTTCCATCCACCCATCTCTGTATCCAACGATATCGTCTCTCCACCTACGCCGAGGTCCGCCGCCGGGGCGACCGTCCAATGGCATCCATTCTGTGATACAAAAATGATAAAATAATATTTATTATTCATTTACCGAGTAATAAAAAAAATAAGTACATTGAATTCAAAATTAACTTGCCATAGGTAAATTAATAACGAATCTGACATGCTATATACATCTCTGCTGGAAAAACACTTTTAGATGGTTCGATAACAAGTTAACAACTGATAAATAATCATTTCTCTTAAATCAAATATCCATAACAGTGTGTGTTATAATTATAACAACAAAGAAAATGCTTGTTATACTTAATTAAAAGTTATAATTAAAAGCAATTTTCTACAAGTAAAAATCCTATATCGAGGCTAAAAATAACCCCTTAATCTGCTTCATCGCTGCAACGTAAAAGGTATAAAGTCAAGCCTCACGGTTCCGTACCCTCCGCTTTATTGGCGCCCCGATATAGTAATTAAGGGCAAAGGGGTGACCCTGTCGGGGATACTGATAATTGTGGCCCCCTGATAACCCTTACAGTTGAATTCACCTTTTGAGGGTTGATTTTCGCCTCGCTTTTTGCGGTGGTCGGCTTATACGCTTAGGTACTTTTAAACAGGATGACCTCAAATGCGTTTAAAAGCCATTAACAGGTAACTTGATTTTACTCCAATATTAAATAAATGTACTGCCTGCCTCTAGGTCTCATTGCCTAAGGGTCGTATCTATAAACTGTATTTAAAGTATCTTACTGAATTGTGTGTCGCTTTCTACTCGTTTTATTAGGTCTACCATTGTCAGTTCAATTCACTAATTCAATTGTTTCCTTTAACGATTTGGGAACAATCCTACCTATTTTTAATTTCGTTAACCACTGAGCCATCAAGGTCTCTGCTGATAGATATTTTCCCTTTTAAAAATGAACGAAGAAAATATAGAAATGAAGTGAAGTTACCTTTTAATATTTTTATAAATCCTTTCCTTATCTTAATAGATACACTAATGTATTACTTTACAACACTAATTAAGGCGTTAATTAATATTTGATGAAATAAAATTTACGAGGATTACCGTGATATCTGTAGGGAGTTAAGTAAGTACCTGGGTTTACCTACATTTATTTACAAAATGCTTCGAAGGCTTAATGAGGAAGTGAAGGTTAGGTACATAATTTTAATTATTATTTTTCTGACACCTTCTGATACCTATTTATTATTATGATTGTTAGTAAAATCACTACCACCAAAAAATGTATATATCGGTAATTAGGTGTACTCGACACTCCAATGGTAGTAACATTTTAAACTGCAATTTCCACTTATAAACCTTCTGTAATAAGAGAGATACAAAGTCCGATGTATGATGTCATTGATGTGTTTTCGACTATACTTAACCTTAGTTAATATTAAAACGTGTTATCCCTACGTAAATTGCAAACTAGTACTCCACAACTCAAAAACGAGCGTTCAAGTTCTCCACTATTCACATTATTCCACGTTTCACCTTCCCGTTGCCTTGCGGCTGCCTTCACAAATGAGTTGCGGCTTGTTGGAGTTTAGGTAGTTAAGGAAGGGTGAAACGAAAGGGATCACTTTACAGTTGCCGAGTAATACTTCAATCTACTTAGGTAATTGTTGTGCTTAATTCTAATTATTATGCTTAATTAAATTATAATTATTGTTAATTTAAGAAATTCGTGATCACAATTTCATAAATCAAGATTAAAACCTAAAATAGTTTGTGATTTTCATATATTTTATACCACTTATGTCGATGTTTAGGGTACATTTATTTGCTATTTTTTAAATCGCAAATATCGTACGTACAGCTAACAGCAGATCAAGTGTAACACTTTGAACTTTGGACCATTCTTATTATCTGCGTTGTAAGATTTAAAATCGAACTGCAACTATTGTGGTGGTCGTTTATTTTATAGTACGGACAACAGAACAGCAGATCAATGGTATCACTTGCAGTTCGATTTCAACTCTTACGACGCAGATAATAAGAACGGTCCAAAGTCCAAAGCGTTACACTTGTTCTGCTGTAATGTGTACAAGCTTTTAGTGTGGTAGAGAACATTTGGTAATGAATGTGAAAAGATTCCTATATTATTTATGAAAATATTTTCTTCTACCGCAAAGTCGATGACAAGGTGCTAATATTACGTACATTAGATATGTGAGTCTTAGTACATAATCGTGGAAAACTAGTAACATTTAAAACCAGTTCGCACACTTTTAAACTTTATTAGCAGTTCAAAGTTGATGAGAAACAACTGAGCAAGCAGAACTACGTAATACCAGAGAAACTTGCTTTCTGGAAATAAGAAAATTGATGTACGACTAAGCAAGAACTCGCGGCAGTGAAAATTCAATTTCAATTGCAGAAAATTAACTAACTCTTGAAAATATGATTCATTTAAACCTTACTTATTTATTTATTTTTATTAATGGACTCGACAGTTTGTCATTTGCCAATGTCATGTACCGAATATTCAAGATATCATCTTCCCTTTCTCCAGAGGAGTCGCCGCGGCGTCATCACCCTAGAAATTCGCGTCTTCATGTCTTCCTCCAGAGGAGTCGCCGTAGCGTCGTCACTCTGGACGAAGAGCTCGACAGTCTCGTTCACTCCCGAGCTCATAGTGAGACTCTTGATGATTGCTTGAAACTTCAGATCTTGCATGAATTATCCAATAAATTCACCATACTGTCATTCGCGAACATTTTCTAATTAATTTAACGTGACATTAAACACGAGATAACCACTGCGCAGACATTAAAATTCTCAAATAATTTCGTAACCGTCGTTTCCCGCCATTTTCAAAAGAAACCTTAAACTTTACCTAAATAAAACAAGTAAGTATTACCTAACTAACACTCTATCAGTGACTGTACATTGTAAAGCATTTGGGTGAAATTACAACTCGTGTCCAGTTGGCGATAATTAAGTGATATAATTCAAGATAAGCATAGAAATCTAGATCTCGGTGGCGCAGTGGTTGAGTCATGGACTTGCAATACGGAGGTCCCAGGTTCGATTGCCAGCCAGGGCAGCAATGAGTTATCCTCATTTTTTTCGACGGGAAAACTTACGTGCATTTACCGAGCGCTCTCAAACACGGTGATGGAAAACATCGTGATGAAACCTGCATGCCCAAGCCTGCAGCCCGAGCTCCCTAGATGTAAGGGAAGGTGTGTGCTCGAGCAGTGGAGACATATGAATAGACCGATGATGATCCGATGATGATGATAGAAATATTCGCGTGTCCAGATGACGATGTAATAAATGCAACTATTTTGTATTTAACCAACTGGACATACCTACATGAGTCCAGTCCATCGTGTCCAGATTGTGACTAACCCAAGATGATTAGTGGAATTAGATGATGTAAATTAATGATGAAAGGTGTATACCAAACACATAAATGATAGGACAAAGAAACTACATTGTTATTGCAAATGTGACGTTCTTCAACTAAATCTATAAAACTATGTTATAGGACTATTTGCACACGATTTTATAGTTAAAGTTGAACCATAAAATCGTAATTAGAATAGTAACTGCAATAATTACTAACATAATCAGCTAAGTCATAAAGGGTTTATTTGCAAATATTGCGATTTAGATGATAATATTAGTATCTATAGATGAACCGGTTTTATCATACTATAAAATACTATGTTTCCTAGAATCTGTTCTAGGCTTACACATGAATTAATTAAAATATTAAATAAGTATAGTTCACATACATACTTATTTCAATGTATTGGTTGGGTCTATTTCGAAAGCAATTTTATTTCTTACAATCTTGACAATTTCAAATTTACCATAAATGACGATTAACAGTAAACATAAATATTCTTAAGTTATTTATTACTGACCTATATAATAATATTATGTACAGTTATAATCAGGCATCGAATTTTATGAGGCATAAACAAAACGCGATGCTCAAATTTATCATACATTGCTTCCTCGTGTCTCCTTACATTCAGTAAGCGAAGAAGCGAGAACGCCATGAATGTCAATTTAGTTCTGGTTATAAATTTGTAATACCTCGAGGGACGTTATTAAGGTGCTATTTACAAAGGGTTTTATGGGTTTAAGCTTGAAATTAAACAACATATTGTAATTTTACGTCCCACTTATGGCAAAAGGACGAAGGTAGAACGTATTGGGTAATTTATGTAGCCAAGTTTTAAATATGTAGCCGCTTTATCCTCGTAATAATTTTGTTTATTGCTTTTAACTTTCAAATACGGCCTAAACAAAATTAATAAAATATAAGCTGAGCTTTATTAAACTCCACAATAAAAGGTAACACAATACCTATCATGGCTTTTGTTTGATCTTGAATTGGGAATGGGACGGAACCTTTGGAGCAGGTAACAAAAGTGGCCAAAAAAATTCTGCGGCACATCTCTAAAATCATAAATCTGTGAAACCATGTGTTAAATAGTACATTAGGTACCTATATCATTTAGTTTGTCAAGGCACAAAATGGAAACCGAACGATACCGTTTTTCATACGCCCAATATAAGTTATATTGAGTGTATGAAATTCAACACTGCGTTTGATATTGTAGTGCAGAGCTGTCAAACCAATGTCAAATACCTTGTAATAACGTCAGTTTGACAGGTCCATGGCGCTACCCTTAGCTTACATTTTAGATTATTTTATTGGCCCAAACTTACTCTTTCTCAAAGAGGGGATGACATCGGAGGTAGAATAGAATGGGCAAATTTTTCGATATTTATTCGAGGATCATCGAATTCACGCTGCTTTTAAATTTAGACAAGCTGTGTAACATTTTCTACTGTGACCGGATACGTATCGATCGAATCCCTCACAAATTTTTCAACAACATCTGCGACGTATCAATCACGCATCAAAGAATAATTTTAATCAAATATTTCAAATGAATTTTCGTCATAGAGACGTTGTAAAATAAATTTATTCAAGAAAATTTATCAAGTTTCACGCCCCAAATTGGATTGAAGGAAAAATTGTGATAAAGTTAGGGACCTTGTAATGGATTCGAGTGGGAATATTTCGTTGGAAACTTTGGCGACTGTAAAAATAAAATGTTTCTTTGAATTTAAATAAGTTCGTTTAAAAATAGGTATGAACATGAATCTAGGATATTTTTAACTGTTCGCTTTTGTTTCAAATGAGATATAATAAAAGCAAGATTATTTATCTAGTTTAAAAATACTTTTGCCATAATGAACTACTTGTTTATTACGAATGCCTTTGTAAATGAATCCGATAAGTGCCCAAATTAGAAGAAAAAAAACCGAGTTTCCACAGGAACAAGACCGCGAGGAGTAAAGCTATAGTATGACCGTCTAAATCAGTCTTCGCCTGCGCGGTACAGGGACGCGGGGGTATGACGACAACGGGGACCGAGAGAGGTGCGGGCGGCAGGCGCATTTCTGTTACCCCCGCATCCCTGTGCCGCGCAGGCGAAGACTGATTTAGACGGTCATACTATAGTTTTGTAAGTTTCACTGCTTGAAAACCAAAAATATTTAAACAGCCTGACCTAACAAAATGCGTCCTACAAAATTACAATAACAATATCCGAATATTTTGGTAACTTGTGTTTAACTTTTACTACTTACCAATTTCAATAACAAAACCAACGTGGCATCTGCCTACTTGACATTCTAACCACATCTCACGTTCCTTAGATACACAGATAGAAATTAGTTATGGTATAAAGGCGTCGACCTACATTATTGTTTTGCGGTAGCTTAACTTGTATGAGGTCCCATATGTTATTTTTAGGATGGAGGAATGGAACCAGTAGGTCCACATTATGTATCTAACAGAAAAAAAATACTGTAATAAAGAAATAAGTACTTACTTGATATGTAAGTAAGATGATGATATATTCTATGCGAATGTAAACAGTAAAGTTTTGTTATTATTCAAAAACTGATAACCTTCCTTGAAGTACTTACGCCGTTCTAAGGGTTTATATAGTTTTTAGAGACAACTTTGGATTTTTTCTATCGAGGAAACTACAAGTACCTAATCGTGTTTCTAAATCGTATAATTTATAGAGTGAATCCTTAAATAACTTACATATTAATTGCATAACTAAAGCTTTAGTAATAACGAAACAGCAAGGGATCAAACGAATGCAATTATTTGGAAAAAACCATGGCGCCAACCGTTGCTGGGTTTCACTGCAAATTATAATTTTACTATTTAAGCCCACCAATAGTCATAAAAAGTAATTTACGATAGGACAATTGCAAGTTCAAAAATAGTTCAAAATGTCGCGTTCGTCGTTTGATTTCGTTCCGACCACCGACTCCATTATGAAAAGAACGATACTTTATATCTTGTCGAGGAAAACATTGTAAGTTGTATCACGATTTCGTGATGTCAAAGGCAATAGATCGTTGTTGTCTAGGAATGAATATTGAAGAGCAAGGGGTGATACAACAATCAATCAAGTCGGCGTAGTGTCTTCATGTGTCGTCGCAGTTTTTATTATAGGCAGAGAATTAGGTACCTACTTGTTCTGTGTTATTCCCATTATAACATAAATTTTTGAGGGCCTTATAACATGTGATCATTTCATATACATATCTATAGAAAAATGTATACTCCGAAAACACCGAGGATAACTCATTGGTACATGGCTGCCCTGGCTGGGAATCGAACCTGGAACCTCCGTATCGCAAGTCTATTGATTGACCCAACCACGGCGTATTCGGTAGTTATTACTCTCTTAGTACTTACATTAATTTGTATTTTTTGTTTTGTTACAGGTAAGGTTCAATCGTGGATTACTTCTGCAAGCTCTACCTACACTAGACAATGAAATTAACGTGAGTAAGAATTAAAAATCTTAAAAAGAGCTAGTTTTTTGACAATCGTGCACACTTTGAAACTTGTTTTTTTAATGGATCGAAGCAAATAAAATGTTTTTATTTCTGAGCTGTATGTCAAGGAAAACATATTCTGAATGGGTAGGTATTAATCTGTTTAACATATTGCATTTAAGTACTTAAATTGTAATTTAACTATCAAGTAGCACTGTATTTAATAACTAAATAAGTAAACACATTAAAGTTGAAGCAGGTAATGGTCACATTAATTGTCGATTCGCCTTCAATTGACCTATTTTCTAAGGCATTCGACCTCGTAAATAAAAAAAGCTTACTTACGGCTTTTAAAAAGGTAACGTTAAGCCAGTAAATATAAAAAAATATTGCATTTAAGGCTGTTGTAGAGGGTCCTCCGACCGAATCGATATTGAAATCAAAAGTTCCAATTTTCCCCCCAAGGAACAAAAAGAATGAAAATTATTGTATGTAGTAGGTACTATTAAGAATTTCCCGACATAACTCAGACATTTTCACCTACCTATCTTGAATTGTTCTACAATTTCAAACCTTAAATCCTCTCCTATACACCTTTCTCTGTGTTCCACCGTACATTCTTTTTGTGTTTAGTTTTGCAGATAGATTTTCATTCTTTTTTTTGTATTAATAGTTTTAGTAGTATTAAGTACCTTTTCCTTTCATCGTATGTTGCGATGACAATTAATAAGGGGCAGCACCACTCCGTATATCTTACCGTCTCCTTTGCCTCTACTGTTTATGGCTCCATCAACGTCTAAACACGAGTGTTAAGAAGTTAACGTAGAAATAAAGAAATTTGTTACGTAAAACCGCTTAAATTTTATTTTATACTGTGCGCGTAAAAAATCTTCGGATATACCAATACAGTTGAAGATGTCATAGAAATAAAAAAATCCACTCAAAAGTTACGGCTCCACGCACATAAAAATAGACCGATTTTACACCTCACAAGGACTTATATTCGATTTTATATGCGTACATAAAAGTGGCGTTCAATAAAATTTTAACAGCTCTTGACAGCGAATCGTCAGGAACTCCTTGAAGTAGAGGGTTAAGTTAGCGTTCCCACTTAGATACGCTCAGTGGTAATTAACATCTGCAACGCGGTAACTATGAACAGATCTAAATGGCTATGTATGTGCCTACAATTTAGCGGTTGCTACTGCAATATGGTGGTAGAGCACGCTCTTCTTCTACATGTTACCACCTTAGGAGTTAATCGGGGTTTCTCTGCAGCCACTATAGCGCTAGTTTGTGTTAGTAGGAATGTTACAATAACTGCTGATAATAAGTGTATTGGATATTAACAGTATAGAAAAACATAAGACTAAAGTTAAATTCTTTGAGGAATAGGTAAAAAATATGGTAATTTTCGTAGACTACAGCCGAATTATTCCAGGCTAGTTGTGATCGGTAAAAATACCTAAATATTTAGATCGAAGAGTAAGTATACCGCGCTTTGATTCGAAACTCATGGGATTATATGATTAGAATAAGTAATACACTATGTAAGACGTTAAAGTTTATGATTTGGACCAATCAATATTAAGAAAGTTACAGGTTTTGGTGAGGTCCACATCATAGGGTTCCCTTTCATTAACCAATTAGCACCTACTCGTGTGGTTCAAACTGTTCGTTCCACTAATTAAATTACGAAGAATATTCGAGAGCTATTTGCTCGTGCTTATACAATAATGCTGTTATTCATAAACCTAGTTAAACCTCAGTTTCATTAAATCGTGTTTCACACTTCGTTAAAATTGTTAAGGTAGAAAGGGGCGGAAGGCCTAAACGGTGCAATAACTTTGAATCGCGTTTATGAATACGCGCCTAAATGCTTGCCACTGCAATGATAGAATACGCAAGAAATGCACGCAATCACGTTTATATACGGCATTAGCTAGAAATTCTATTAGAATCCTTTCTACGGTTCTAATGAATTCATATTAGTGGAACTTACTCATGCTTCAGATGGTTCTGAAAATTGTGTTAGGCCGCGTTTTCACGTTCAAGAAAACTTCTGCGAGTAAGGTCCGACAGTCTGTCCGACAGCAGCTTGCAAGTGTAAACGCAGCTTTAAAGGCAGTTCTTGGGATTGGGAGTGTAAATGTGAACGCACCTTTACTGGTTCTTAATGTCTACTCGTAGACAGAGAAGCCTATAGACGGAGTGTGGTTTCTGTCTCGCTCTCGAGTGACAAGAACAACATAATATGGATATCGTAAGCGTGAGAGAGAAAGATTCATATATCTTCTGTCCTTATCGGCGTAGGATACTCAGTCTACGTGTCTACTCTACATTAAGGTTGTATTGGTTACAGTGTAACAATTTGATATGGTATATAGTTTTTAATTGTCAGGCAAAACCCGCGTTTGATCTCAATCTCACCTGATGACAGCAGCTGCGGTTCTGTGGACGAATATTTCCCAAAGAATGGTGCCTCTGTTAGTATTACAACTCAATGTATCTGAGACGCTAAATCAAACAAAACATTTAAGAAGATGGTTTCATATCCCTGTTATAAAGATGACAATTTATCGGAACCATTGAACATGTCCTCTTCAATGAGCCGTATTTACCAATTGGTTGAATATTGCTTGGTTTATTTGACATGGACTACTTGGCAATAGTTGGCGATGTTATTAGGATATTGATTTTGTTATACAACTTAAGGGCCTTCCAGGAGCCAACTAGCGCCGCCAATCTTAAAAAAATAATATCTTACAAAATATTTATTATTAAAAAATACGCAATCTTTATTAGGATAAACACTATTTTTTAATATACAATACATGGCATAATTGCGACAAGCAAAGTTGTACTTCTCAAATGTGCCAAAAACTGCCGTTTTTCGCAATTATGCGAACTACAACTTACCGACATTGAATCACGTTATAAATAAGCATTTAAAAAATAGTTTTTATCGTAATAAACATTATGTACTTTTTTAATAAAAATTGATTAAATTGGAAGATATTATTTTTCAAAGATTGGCGGCGCTAGTTGGCTCATGGAAGGCCCTTAAAATAAAATCATTAGGTACCGAAGTTATTTGCGGCTCTCCATATAATATATATTTTTTTATGTTTTTTTTACCTATAGGTAATGGCGGGAATTACTACGTGTAAAAAATTATAAAAAATAGTGACGATAGTTGTGATACGAATTAACAAATCTTCAGTTACGAAGTGTAGGCGGGTCAGGGAAAAGCAGTTTGTTTCATAATCAGCAAACTGAGATATTACCATTAATCTCCTATAAACAACTAGATACACAAAGGTCTTACTAAAACAATTAAAAAAACGTCCAAATAAGGGTCCATTGTTATCGTCCAAATAATGTCCAATAAAGCAAATGAGGGTCCATTCATCGGTTTGGACCTTCTTTGAGCTCGGACATTTTTAGAAGGCATACTGTGTATCTAGTTGTTTATAGGAGATCAATGCCGCAAAATAATTATACATATTAGGGGGGGGGGGGGGGGGGGGGGGGGGGGGTAACAGAAATGCGCCTGCCGCCCGCACCTCTCTGTACCGCGCAGGCGAAGACTGATTTAGACGGTCATACTATAGTCTAATTCGAACGATTCCCGTTACATTTATTATGTAAATAAAATAACTTTCCGAATTCCGATTTCGTCAACACCGCCCTTTGGCACCTTATAATATAACATGGCCATAACTCGGATAATACAATAAATTCCATGAATGATACCAACTGAAATGGAATACCGCGGACGTGACTGGAAAGTTTGGCCACTTTTACCCAAACGCTGGGCGTCTGTTTATACTGGCTAACACGATAACACAGTTAATACATTTCTCCTTTCTATTGTGATGGAATTTTATTGTGTTCAGGCATTCGGGAATATGAGAGCTCGGTGGCTCAGTGGTTGGGTCAATGGACTTGCAATATGGTGGTCACAGGTTCGATTCCCAGCTAGGGCAGCCATGTACCAATGAGTTATCCTCGGTTTTTTCGACGGAAAAACTTACGTACATTGACCGAGTGCTCTCAAAAACGGTGAAGGAAAATATCGTGATGAAACCTGCATGTCGTAAAAGAAGAAAAAAAAATCTAAGGCATGTGAAATCCGCCAACCCGCACTGGGCCCGCGTGGTGGATTATGGCCCGAGCTCCCTCCATGTAAGGGAAGGTCTGTGCCCGAGCAGTGGGGCAATATAAATAGACTGTTGATGATGATGTTCGGGAATATGACTGCTGTTAGGTTACTGTATGTCTCGCGATTCGATTCCTGGACGATACCTATTTATTATTTTATTTTATTAATGGACTCGACAGTTCGTCATTTGCCAATGTCATGTTACAGATAATCCAATATAATATTGCGTAACATACCCTTTAAGTATGTATAAAGCGATGAAGATTTTCGGTGGGCGTGGCGTGGCTTGTGGTGGCTCAGTTGGTAAGAGCGTGTCACGGAATGACAAGGTCGCAGGTTCAAGTCCTGCCCACGGCAAGAATTTTTTCATCATGTTCTAAAATTCAATATATTCAATAGTCTTCTATCTTCCTCCAGGGGTGTCGCAGTAGCGTCTTCACCCTGGGTATCCGCGTCTTCATGTCTTCAGCCAGAGGAGACGCCGTAGCGTCATCACTCTGGACGAAGCAGCTCGACAGTCACGTTCACTCCCGAGCTTGTGGCGGGAACTCTTGATAAAAGCTTGAAACTTCAGATCTTGCATAAATAATCCAATAACTTCACCGTACTGTCATTCGCGAACATTTTCTGATTAATTTAACGTGATATTAAAAACAAAATAGTCCCTGTAGACATTAAAAGGAAAATTATCAAATATTTTCGCAACCGTCGTTTCCCGCCATTTTCAAGAGAACCTGTACCGTCAATTACCTACCTATACCGAACCAAATCAAGTGTGTCTTATTTTGTAAATAAATATGATCGTCTGTAATAATAACTATGCAATAATCACAGATTAGCTTAAAATGTTAGTAGGGTAGGGTACAGTTTTTGTTTATAAAATAAGACACTTGATTTGGGCTTAGGTTTAGCATAATTCTTGAGCCACGAGTATAATAATGAACACACGACGATATATACAAAAAAATGAATTTATTTCGGAAACTAAGTAATTTTATATTCCTGTATGTTTGTACATTGAGATTAAAATGTGTTGTGCAGTTAGACTATTTAAAACACATTATCCTTCCTTGCTGCGCAGTAGGGTAAAATATAGAAACAATAGGTTGTTTGTGATTTAGGCCTAAATTCAAAGAATTATGGGGACGGGGTTAGACCTAGGCAAATTCCATAGACGTATAGTTAGGTATATGAGTAAGCTAATGAATTTTTTTTCATGTTATAAGCTAAATTGTTTATTAAAATAGTAGTTCCATAGTCTACCAAAAATACTCAAATATAGACTGTTATTCTAAAACAAAATAAATTAGAGTGCGCCGAAATAAAATACGTACGTTTTTTCATCGGGTTTCTTTGTGGCCAGCCACGGGTATAAAAGCTGCGGGAATGCCTCACACTGTGCGAGCGGACGCTCAATTTTTTGTCGAACGAACCATGCAAGTTAGACGAAGCACGAAAAATATCACAACGCTTTCAGTGGTCAACAAAGACATAAAGCTTTTCGCAAACCTAATGTTTTTACGGGTCAGTCACCAACTGGACTCGAGGATCTGGACTCACGCATGTCCAGTTGGTTAAATGCAAAATAGTAACATTTGTTATGTCGTAGGTACTCGTCTGTGCAAGCTATCGCAAACAAACAGACATACCAACTGCGAAGTGATCATATAAGGGTTGCTTTTTCCTTCTAAGGGCCTTCCATGAGCCAACTAGCGCCGCCAATCTTTGAAAAATAATATCTTCCAATATCACTTTTTAAACTTTCACGGTTTGTATACATATTTAAAATGTATAAAATGGGGGTACCTACAAATATCAACAACTTTTCTCAACGCAGTCAGCGAACACGAAAGAGGGTAGATCGTTTCGTGTCACCCTTCTTACGTTTAACACTCACCGACTTCAGTCTACTCGTGACCATGATGGCTGCAATGCTGTCGAAATATCGAGACATCAATAATAAATGTTTAACACGGTAATTCCCGTTTTATCTAATTAATAAATATCTTCCAATTTAATCAATTTTATTAAAAAAGTAAATGTACATAATGTTTATTACGATAAATACTATTTTTTAAATGCTTATTTATAACGTGATTCAATGTCGGTAAATTGTAGTTCGCATAATTTCGAAAAACGGCACATTTGAGAACTACAACTTTGCTTGTCGCAAAAAAAGTGTTTATCCTAATAAAGATTGTGTACATAGCTTTTTTAATAAAAATTAACTAATTTGTAAGATATTATTTTTTTAAGATTGGCGCTAGTTGGCTAAAAAACGGTACCTGATTCGCAGAAATAACAATAATTTAAAAAAAATAGTAAATATTTACCGCAATATGCGGATTTTAATGTAGCGTAAAATAAAGTTTGATGAGTTACTTATTAAAAGTTATAAAGAAACACAAAGGAGGAGAATTACTGATGTACCTATGCCTACACACCTACACATGTGATAAGAGAATATAAATAATAATCATGTATGGAAATATTCTGTAGGCACATACGTATACTATATGTACCATACGTATATGTACTTAAACTTTATGACCATTGTTTTATTTTCACTATAAACCCAATTTACACGAAACGAAACCAACATTTACAATTTCGTTATCAAATAGAGGACCTACCGCATCGGTTGAAAAAAAAATCAGCCAGCGCAGTGGCGTATATCCACGTTATCGGGGACCGTGGGGCAAAACGGCCGGAAAATCTCGACAAAAAATTGCCAGCGAGGTGAAATTACACGTTTCCCCTGTTCACCCTATAGGTTCCCATAGACTGATGCGACTACGGAACAACCTGACCGCAGCGACAGATATACCCTAATTACTTTTGTTAAAAATACTGACTTTATCGTCACTCAATTATTCAGAGGTATGAATACCTACAATCAGTATTTCTTTAAATAAAATTTATCTCAATTCTCGTATACTTTTTTATGTTCCATGCAGTCTTTTAATTATAATATACTTAGACGACTTTGTGTTATCTTTCACAGCTTAAATATAACTTAAAATGGTTTGCCGAAATTTACATTGCTGCCGTCGTTGTTAATTCATATTGTTGACGGATACGTTTTATTATTTGATTATAACTATAAGTACAATCAACAACACAGCAATAATAACACTTGAAGTAGAATTTCAACTCTTATGACGCAGAAAATAACAGTCTAACTAAAGAGTTACACTTGATGTGTTTTCGACTAGAAAAGCGTCGCCGCTGCTATACAGCAATGCAGACCACGTCAGTGTGATGGAAGCCTACCGCAGGTGGACTATAATAAGCATTGATTTTATCGAGTGGATCCGTTAATAACATTAGCTCATTTGTTATCTTTATCCAATTGCCTCAGCAAATATAGGATTATGCCCTTTCGAGTGAAAGAATCTATTTTGTTCCTTCGTTCCTTTCATCCCGGAACTATAATCTAGATGAATTGCGTCTAAGTATCGGCGTGTTGTTTTAGGACGGATCGTTATGGTTAAGTGTAGTTTTTCTGTGGCCTCATTTGTAGACTTTGGAAAATTAAGAGGACGAGTGCATTCATTCCAAATGAGACGCTTTGTGAGTGTGTGTAGGAAACGACATTACGTTACGTATACCGCAGCCCAAATCAAGTGTCTTATTTTGTAAACAAATATGATCGTCTAATTACCTGTTGTGTTGTCACTCTGAATGCACCGATTGATTGAACTTTTTCATCATTGTGGGAAAATAACTGTGCCATAATCACAGAAAAGTTTAAAATGTTAGTAGTTTTTGTTTACAAAATAAGACACTTGATTAGGGCTTCGATATACGCATGTATAGGTACATTATGTTCAATAGATATACTGAAAAATAAGCTACTTTGGTATTACTTGTTATTTGGTATGTCATAATTTAAAATAGTTACATTTTGTATATAAATAATTTTAGGCCAAACAAACAGCCGGGTTTTGCAAAGGCATAATTACAGTTTACATATAAAATATTATGGAGAGTATTATTATTTACTCACGACCGGGATTCGAACCAGGGACTTCGCCATGCCGTGGCTCGAATTGGAAAAAGCGTGCTACGGAATGCTTCGAAGCCCGGCCGTGCCGAAATTTTTTCTCCATTTAATATTTAGATTTTCGTTTCGCATAGCGGATTTTTAAGAAAAATTCAAATCGCAAGTTTACACATGTCTTTCGCTTCATCCAATACCTATCATTCGTTCCAAGCTTGAATTTGGGATGCTTTGGGGATGTGTGCTATGTATGTTAAGGCTTACCTGTGATCCATTATAGTCCGTCTAGATCTTCCTTTCAATTTTTTTTCATGAAATTATATTATGAAGTAAAATAACCAGCGGTCTCATTAAAATATTTTGCCCATTAATTTGGAGTTTGGTGTAACACTGCCTACGCAACGCGGTTATTTCTGCTACAGTATTTTTACATGTTCATTGAAATACACCTACGGAACAAAATATTTCATTCCCGTTTTTCATTGAAGTGTTGATACAAAGTGACTTCAACCAACATTGATTTGGTTCCACTGAAATACATCGTTTGTTATTTTAATTAATCGAACTGCCTACAACTTCGTCCCAATTATATTTATGAAGACTTATTTTGTAATATTAGGTAGGTACTTACATTTATTTATGATCTAATCTAATACAGAAAGCATACAATAATATTATATTACAAAGCTTAAAATTATACAAGTAATAATAATAATAAAAAAGTACCTATTTACTAAATATTTACATTATAAGCATAGGTATCGCCTACGTCGCCCCCATGCGGCAGGTTTCCCAGGATGCTGGCGGCATTACCACGCTGAACGGCTAAACTCAGCCATTGAGCGAAGTAAGCGCCAGCCCTGAGATCCCCTGTTGCGAGTACCAGTCGTAAATGGTACGGTCAACAGCAGATCAATGGTAACACTTGCAGTACGATTTCAACTTTTATGACACTGACAATAAGAACGGTCCAAAGTCAAAAGTGTTACACTTGATGTGCTGTCGACTGTACTTACATGGATAAAATATTTATGTTATTTTCTTACTTTTGTTCGTACTCAGGAACCAATCTTAATATAATAAAATTAGCACAATTTATTTGTCATGAAACGATTGAACAATTCGCTATTTACATATTATGAACTCAGGCCTATTTCCCCTATGGGGTAGGCGGGCAGAGACGATGGACTTGGCTTCCTCCACATTCATTAATTGCGGTCCCAGTCGCCGGAAACCTCACATATTATCCTCAGTTCATGTGCTACTGTCACGTCATATACCGCTTCCAATCTCATCAATGACACAATTCTTTTGTACCTGCCTACCTATTATACATTATTTTTATTTAGTTTATTAATAAAGTACCTACTTGGACGCGGTATTCCAGGTGCAGGGTGCCCAAGAGAGCGGCTGCGTTATCCCATTGTATTGCCAAACTTATTCGTTGGCCGAGGTACGCACCCGCTCTCTTGTCACCCGTGACGTCGACCAGTTTATTAATGGACTCGTCATTTGCCAATGTGATGCTTGTAGACTCTTGAATCTAGCTCGAAACTGAAGATCTTGATTAATTTATTAATCAGAAAATTTTAAATACAAATTAGTTAACAAAAATACCATACATTTTTTTACTTAAGTAACTATATATATATATTGTATGAATAACTATTTCGGTTTAGACATAATTTTCATTATAAAAGACATGGAAAGGGTATGTTTGCGATTTTTTTCTATCGAGCGAAGTTTGTCGGTATTCATCAGTCTCTAAATAGACACCCCAAGATTGTTATATAATTTTTTTCAGACGTTTAATCTTAGTAGTTAGTGCCGTAGCCTTCATAGAAAAACTGAAAATACGCGCATACAAAGCCTAAGACATGAGATCCTTTTGATATTCGTATGATTCCATTATAATATTTTGCTCGATAATCTCGAGCTGCCTACGCCGAGGATCGGATCGGGTACAGCTGCAAACCCTAGAGAACGGCAACGTTAATGAGGTTACTGTCACCGATGTCGATAGTAGATTAATTAGTGTCTTATTATTCTGTGTTATTAATTTCTAATAAGTTTACAGGATAGTGTAGTATTCTGTTTAATTCAGCAATGTACGGATTCAGATCCGAAAACTTTATTCGTAACGATACAGATTTCTATAGTAGACGGCAATAGGCTCGTGGACCTGGTGGGAACGACCCGGATTATCATCTGAGTCGTGTGGATATAAATCATTGTATCTGACTATCTCGCTCGCACTTACAGGTCTATGAAGCAGCATAGTGATGTGCGTAAGAATGGATAGATATGCCCGCTGCCTGACGACTCAGTTGATACCTAATGCATCTACTAAATAGTACATTAATTAGGTATACAATTTAGGTTTTTATTATTATTTATAATTTTTGCACAATACGGAATACAAATAGCATATAATCGGATAATGACCTGCAGTCACTGGTTTTAAGGTTTATCTGTGAACGCTTTGAAATGGATCGTAAAAGTGGTTCTAACATAAATCCAATCATTCACCTACCGATATAAGTCTAACTTCTAATCAAATTATAATCCTGCTTGACTACTAAGCCTTCTAATCTTCATTGAGATCTTAAATAGAACTCCTACACATTATGTTACAATTCTATCAACTTAATCCAATCATGCATAAACAATGTGCAAGTTTAGTGTAGTAACTTTGGGGAGCTTGCGTGCTGAATGTATTAAGTGGAGAATAAATTAGAATTCGCTCATATTTCGAATTATTTTCGGTAATACCATACACAAATCGTAATATTTGTTCCCTATGTGGCAGGGGCCTGACCCAAAAAAACCAGACGGACTGTATTTATCATATTATTCTTGTTGTCATCTAGTCTCTTGAAAAAGCAGTGTCATCAATGTAGCATAATATAGTCATTACCATCGAGTCAAAATTTAATGTGCTTACTACCTACTGATAAATAAAAATAAATGAAAGCTGTAATCTATTTCAAGTTTTTATATCTACAATATAGAGCAACACTAAAAATGAACAGAGGGGTTACCTGAATTTTTTTTGCGCTCAAATCCTGTCAAAATCTTTGAACCTTGAACTATTTTACAGGACTTCATCGCTATTAAAAATCGTTACAGTTAATCGATGACACTAAGCAATTAAGAAGTGGCAACGGGAAAAAATATGTCAGAGTCACGAACACGATACGATACGGGCGTCGTATATTTCGCTCGGGGGCGATATCTATGGGGCTGTCGTAATTCGACACCGAGCGAAATGCGCCAATTGGACGTCTATATTTGAATGTGCTCGTTGGTTACTCTTTCTATTTATAAAATATAGTTCAAATAATATAATAGACTTAAATACGCCAGAGTAGCAACCATGAAACGCTGATTATTGCACGGTAAATTTCATTGAACATTTCTATGGTAAATGGGAATAGTTAAGGATAAACAGACATAACATACACAAACGCGCAAATTTCATTGAACATTTCTATGGTAAATGGGAATAGTTAAGGATAAACAGACATAACATACAATAAGTGCGCGACAATTGTTTGTTGTTTACACTATTCTAAGGAAACACTCTGAAATTACATATTCTCCCAGAGAACAGATAAAGAGGCGTAAAGATGTTGTGTGTCTCTCGTGTCCTTTTAAAAATGCTTTTACCCATAAATTCTATTGCTTTATTGGTGACTATCTTTACAATAAAATCAACAATGTCTTAGCAATTTATCCTCTCACCAAAACATCTTGTAAACAAACAGTCACGAAGTGGATGCAATCGATGTCGTATGATGACACTGAAAACTTCCTAAAAGCAGTTATATAAAACCTATCCGTAAAATGAGAAACCTCCACCAATAGTTATAAACTTAATACCGCATTAAACACTCGTCCATTCACACATGCAAAACACACCCTTACACTCGCGCCCATACACCAGATCCACCACACAAAACACACCATCCCTCGCACCAAACATACACACTCTTAAATACACACCCACACTGACTCACCCATACACATGCACTACAAACTTCAATTTTTCACATTGCATGCTTTTCTTCACTTTTAACCTTACCTTAGACTCTTATTTATAATAAACACAAGACAGACTAATTAATCTAACTCAGAAATAATTTAAGGGTTGAGAGCTGGCTCCTAAGATACAGGATTTTATATCCTAGTTTAGGACCAGATGTTATGCGCAATAAATATATATTTTTAAGTAACCATCTAAGCTGCTGTAAACTGTCTAAGTAGTTTAATTTTTTGGTGAATAAAGTTTATTATTATTATTATTAAAAACGAACATAATATGCACCTAAAAATTAAGACTCCTTTTGTTGCGATACAAATAGAGAGAGAGAGAGATAAAGTGAGAAGAGAGTGAAAGAGAGAGGTGAGAGAGAATGTGACACGAGAGCTGCTGTAATGTATGATTTGATGATGTTGGAGAAAATCACGATTGATTTTTAAAGGAACAAAACGATTTTGGAATTTTAATATCCTTCAAAGAGTAGGTGAATAACATCAGCAAAATCAGCATATCAATAATGTGGCGTTAGTTTTAGTTTATCATGATAAACAGAGCACTGAAATTAAAAATCCTATTTGATCTTTATGCTAAAATATTCTGTATTACGCCAGATATTTACGCCAACTAAAAGTATCTACATGACCAAATCTGGGCCAAATAATAATGATTTACGTATCTACATCTCGATATTTGTGCTATTTTAATATGAAAATATTACGGGCTGTTATTTTTGAGAATGAATGATCATCGATGTCAAACATAATATACAGTCATAATTATAATGATATTTATGTAGGTTTATTATTTATCTATTGTATATAATACACCTATTCTGCCTAGGGTTTGTCTTCCTCGTTATATTTTCCTTGTGAAAGTTTAGAAACCTGATAAGAAAATCGGAGTGATACCCGTCTATCATAATCTATTGTACCACTAATGCTCCTAGAACTCATCTCAAGCGCAATTTAATCTTACCAATTCAAAATTTAAAAACCTATAAAACGTAGCTCGTTTCACGAACTGTCTAGTCCTAGACCTTTTTCCAATTCCTGCATAAAACAAGATCTAAGATCGTCTTTTATTCAAAAATAGATAAACCGAAACTGAAGTCACGTAGCCGCCCCTTCATAAAACCGAATGGGACTAAATAAAAGCAGTGGACATTCGATCTCGGCCCAACATCGGATAACCTTTTAAGGAACTTTCCTAACCTGTTATATCGAGTTTTGCCCAAGAAAAATAACGATACATTCCCGAAGATGAATAGGGAAGTTTACCCCGAGTTTGGTGAAATGTGTTGGGTTTAGTTTCGTCAACTGTGTTAGGAGTTCGAACCATTTTGGTCGGTGATATTTTTATTAAACATTGTTTTTAGATTCCTACAAAAATCTGCTACACGTTTTGTTAGACTGTCTACGCAAGAAATGAAAATACTGAGATTTGATTGAATTTATTTTTGAATTATTTATAACGATTATTGTAATAAAACAAGACAAATTTATAATCAATCAGAAAATTTTACTTCATGTTTTAACGTTAAGTAAATAAACATTTTAGATAAAATTTCGTACTAAATTTTACCCAAGCGTCTATGTTTAACTTGTTTATACTTTGGAGAAGCAAATTAACATTTTATCAAGTAAATATCTCCAGGCTAATTTGAATGAATTCAACTGTTTCGGCGAAAGCAGGCATTTCAAACCTTTAAGCCCACTACAAAAATATGAAAATTGATGAGCGTGGATGGAGCGAAGGTTCCATGAAATGGAAATACATAGTACCTAAGTCCAGAGGAACATACCTAATCTGCTCAATTGGACTATGTGCCTTACGAGGTTATATATGACTTAAAATATGCTATAGTGGGGGTATATACATGTTGGGAATGAAACACTGGTACACATTCACAACTATATTTATATAATAATATCTATACAATTTATAAAACATGAGACCTTGTACAGGAGCCAAGCACAGAACCAGAATAACATGGTTGCTAGGCAACGGCGTAGGTGGTGACCAAGGAGGTCGCCACACCACCCCCATAGGCAGAAGGGAAACCCATGGGGTAAAATTGAAGAAAAAGAAAGAAAAATCATAAACCTTAACAGAAATTAAAGATCGAAAGGCTGAGCAAAGCGTACCCTTCGTCCAGATCTTGTAGTGTATGCTGGTTGAGCTGTCGTCACTCCATCAGGAGCAGGAGCCGGCAGCGTGGTTGGCTGAGCCGGGAGTCCACAGTTGATTGGTTTGGTTTTGGTAGGAACAATCGGATCGACTGGAGATTCAATGTGGGCCGGTTTAACTCGATCGATGCTGACAACTACGTCGTGGTTCCTGATATTTAAGGTAATGGTCTTATCTTTGCGGTCGACAATAAGGTAAGGACCGGTGTAAGGTGGTTGTAGCGGTCGCCGAACAGTGTCGTCGCGAAGGAAAGCATGCGAAGCTGTTGCAAGCTCCTTATGCACGAAAGTAGCGCGCTGAGGACCGTGGCGAGATACTGGAACTGGTCGCAAGTCGGACATTTTACGTTTCAACTGCGTAACAAAGTCCGTCACGTCAGGTGTTGTGTCTTGTGTGGAGGGTACTATTAGCTCTCCAGGTAACCGAAGTGGTTCTCCGTAGAGAAGCTCTGCTGAGGATGTCTTCAGGTCCTCTTTGATGGCAGTGCGTATGCCAAGAAGCACGAAAGGCAAAGCTTTAATCCATGTGTCAGACGTGTGACACATTATAGCTGCCTTGAGTTGGCGGTGCAAGCGCTCAACCATGCCGTTGGCGCATGGATGGTAACTAGTCGTCCTCACACGTTTGGTGGCGCAGGTGTTCAAGAGCCGATGGAATAAAGCAGATTCAAATTGTCTGCCCTGATCGGTCGTCACGACACACGGTGTACCAAAACGCGAGATCCACCCGTTTAAAAATGTTGTGGCAACTTCTTCTGCGGTCATAGTGACCATGGGCCAAACTTCGGGCCAGCGTGTGTACCGGTCAACCGCTGTTAAACAGTAACTAAAACCGTTGGCGGGTGGTAACGGGCCGATGATGTCGAGATGGACATGCCGAAAGCGAGAAGATGGAATGGCAAAATTACCTAATGGTGATGATGTGTGCCTCGTTACTTTGGTGCGCTGGCATGGAATACATGATTGTGTCCACGCACGACAATCCTTCCGCATGTTGGGCCACACGTAGCGGTCGGCTACCAAGCGGGCAGTCGCACGTGCTCCGGGGTGACTGAGGTCGTGCAGTTTATCGAAGACGGCACGGCGGAAAGGCGGCGTGAGGTAAGGACGTGGTGTTCCAGTAGACATGTCACAGAGTAGCGTACTGTTCATGCCTGGAATTCGAACAGGTTCGATTTTAAGAGAAGAGCTGGAGCGAACTCTTTGAAGCTCGTCGTCCATTTCCTGTGATTTTGCAAGAGCAATGAAATTTTCCTCGAGTGAAATAGCTTCGACACGAGACATAGTGTCGGCTACAACGTTGTCGACACCTTTGATGTGTTGAATATCTGTTGTAAATTGACTGATGAATGAAAGTTGGTTGAGTTGAGTTGGTGGAAGCTTCTCTCGGCGTTGTTTGAATGCGTACAAGAGAGGCTTGTGGTCAGTGAAAATGGTAGCATGCTGAACCTCAAGAATATGCCTGAAATGTTGGACACTGTCATATACCGCAAGGAGCTCTCTGTAATATGCCGGCCATTCAGCCTGTTGAGCGTTGAGCTTTTTACTGAAGAAAGCAATGGGCTGCCAATCACTGTTGACTTGCTGTTGAAGACAGGCTCCAACGTGAGTGCTGGAGGCATCAGTAAAAAGACCAAGAGGTGCGTTGTCTACAGGGTGCACCAGTAATGTGACGTTTACTAGGCTCTCTTTGCAGGATTCGAAGCTGCGTTCCAGTTCCGGGGTCCACGGAAATGGTTTGGCGCCTTTTAGATTGGAGGCGGCTATGGCGTTTATAAGCGGTGACTGCGTTTCTGCTGCGTTCGGCAAGAAACTTCTATAAAAGTTCACCATGCCCAAAAATCTGCGAAGTCCTTCGACGGTCTTCGGAAGAGGAAAATTCTTCAGAGCCTCGATGCGATCTTGTGGAGGACAGGTTCCAGCTGCGGATATGCGATAACCTAAAAATGTTACCTCGCTGGCTCCGAACACGCACTTCGAACAGTTAATTACGACACCGTACTGCGACAGTCGCTGGAATAGTGTACGTAGATGCTGAGCATGCGTTGCCGCGTCCGGAGAGAAAATGAGAATGTCATCAACATATGGAAAGCAGAAGTCCAGACCATGGAGTATCTCGTCCATAAAGCGCTGGAAAGTTTGTCCAGCATTCCGCAGCCCAAACGTCATGTATGGGAACTCGTAAAGACCGAACGGCGTGATGATTGCGGTCTTGCAAATATCATCAGGGTTCACCGGAATTTGCTGGTAAGCCTTTACGAGATCAATGGTGCTGAAGATGGTACAGCCTGCCAAGTTATGGTTAAAGTCACCGATGTGCCTCACAGGGTAGCGGTCCGGAATAGTCCGCGCGTTTAGAGCGCGGTAATCGCCGCACGGCCGCCACGATGAGTCCTTCTTGGGAGCGAGGTGAAGAGCAGAAGACCATGGACTCTTTGACGGCCTCGTTGTTCCAGCCTTAATCATGGCTTCAAACTCTTGCTGAGCGGCGCGTAATTTAGGCGGGCCGAGGCGACGTGGTCGGCAGGACACTGGAGGACCTTCAGTGGTTTGGATGAAGTGGACTGTGTTATGTTTGATTTCACCAGGAACACCAGGTGGCCTAGTGACACTTGGAAATTCAGCAAGTATATCGCTGAAGGCAGACGCAGTGCTGACGGTAACAACTTTAACGCTCAGCTGATCGATGGTTGCGACCACAGCGAGCGAAGACAGCCCAGTTGTACCATCAAGTAGCTTCTTGTGTCTGCAGTCCGGCAGAAGGTTGTAATAGGAAAGAAAATCGGAACCGATGATCGGTGTCGATACGTCAGCTACCACGAAATTCCAGTTAAACTCCCTGCGTAGACCAAGATTGAGTGAAATTTGTATTGTGCCATAAGTTTGTATGGTAGTAGAGTTGGCTGCGCAGAGGTTGTAGTCTGTTGCTTGGCGTCGACCTTGCACTAGACGACGGGGAAAGCAACAAATGTCGGAGCCGGTGTCAACTAGATACTGTTGTTTCGTAGCAACATCTGTTACGAAAATGCGACGACCAGGTGATATGAATGAGCAGTCGGCTGTCGCCGTACCCGACTGCTTTGTTAGTTTTCCGAATGTGTAGAGTCGGACCACTTGCAGGGTTTGATGCACTTTCGTGCGTTAGATTTGTAATTAATATGATACCAACACAGTGGTGTATCCGAATTATTCGTAGTCGGTGGAGACATGGAGTCTCTAGAAAGCGACCGGGTTCCAGATCGATTACGGTTTTGTGAGATTTTTAGTAAAGCAATCTCCTTTTTCATCTCATCCAAGCGTGTGGAGAGGGAGGATAAAATGTTCGAAAATGTTTGCTCTGCTGTTGGTTGAACAGCTGAGGTGATTACAGAAGAATGTACCTCGAAAATGCGATCCGCAAGGTCAGCTACTTGGTCCAGAGAAGTGTCAGGAGCTTGTGCAGCGAGGATGGCCTGCACCTGTGTTGGCAGACGACGAAGCCACAGCTGCCGGATGATATTGTTGTCCGACAAGGCTGTACCAGCAAGCGACCGAAGATGGCGCAGAAATTGTGATGGCCGTCTGTCGCCGAGCTCTTCATCAGAAATGAGTTGCCGCACCCTTTGCTCCTCAGAAATGGATAATCTGCGGATAAGTTCGTGTTTGAGATAGCCGTACTTGTTCTCCTTAGGAGGGTTAGTTATTAGGTCCTCAGCCTCGCCAGCTAACCGTGAGTCAAGTTGACCAACGACGTAGTTGTATTTCGTGTTGTCTACCGTGATCCCAGCAATCTCGAATTGAGCCTCGATCTGAGCAAACCACACTGCCGGTCTGTCCATCCAGAATGGCGGCAGCTTAACTGATACCCTACAAATCTCAGGGTTTGAGTTGGGAAACTGGACGTGAGAAAAAGAAGGGTCGTTATGCTCAGTGGACGGTAATATTTTTGAATTTAGTTGATCTTTTAAATGAGAATTTTGTTGTAATAAAGCCGCGTTAGTTTCCTGAAGGGATTTAATTGGCGTTGCAAGCTTGAGCAGTTGATCCTTGAGAATATCATTTTGTTTCTCAAGGGCTTTAATTTTGAGCTCAATATCTTCCATTGTTGCGGCGTATCTAGTGATATTAATATAAATTTCAGATAACAAACTAATATAAAATACAAAATAAAATAAAAAAGTAGTATAAAACACTTAAATATCCAACACAGCACTGCACTACAGATGGTAGTAGGATGGAAGTAGTAATCAGGACTCAGGAGTCGACTCTCAGTGAGCCGAAGTTGTAGGCGGCGGCGCGGCGGCGGCACGAGGACGCTGCAGCCAGCCGATGATGCTCGATGACACCTCGGTACCGCGACCACACGGTGAGTCGGCGCCGGCGGTGTTGTACTACTGGACAGTAGCGACCAGGCGGCATGACGATGCCATTGTAGTCGTGCTTTGAGTAGGTAGAGTAAAACCAAAAACCTCCGAAGTAAATGTCCGGGCCTGCAATGCGCGGCGCGGCCACGTGTGGGCGGCGCGGCGGCGGCGGCGGCGCACGGTGAGCGTGCGGCGGGCGGCCGGTGAATGCAGCGGTTATTTCAACTTAACCGCAACGTTGCGATCGATCTTCTGTAGTTATTAGGCGATCGGCAATGACGAATTTGCGATAAACAAAATTGCTTAGTTCTGTTTGAAAGTTTGCACAAATAAATGTGTGTGAAAAAAAACTTCACTTAGGTACGGAATTTCGACAAATAATAAAGTTCAAATCAAACTCGGGGTCACCAATTGTTGGGAATGAAACACTGGTACACATTCACAACTATATTTATATAATAATATCTATACAATTTATAAAACATGAGACCTTGTACAGGAGCCAAGCACAGAACCAGAATAACATGGTTGCTAGGCAACGGCGTAGGTGGTGACCAAGGAGGTCGCCACATACATAATCAATATCATGCACTTATGTGTCGTCGCGTCATCTCAAACGCACAATTTCATATGCGATCGTAAAAAATATACCACTAAAAGGATTGAAACTGGTGAAAGTAAAAAGTATTGAAGCATTGAAAAGTGTTGGTGACAAACTTCATGCTTCCAACAAAATCGGAGCGTAGTGTATCTGGAAAAACGGGGAAAATGCACAAACAAAAAGAGAAATGTGACCCTCATTCGAATGAGGTTGGAGAGCCCTGACGTGAGGGTCGAACTCTGTCTTGTTTACTATAAAATAAAAATAAGTCTGAGAAATAAAACACCTAAATAATAAAAGGAAGTTTTATTGGAGTAACAAAGTTGCTCAGATTCTTTTATTCAATTTCAAAATTTATTAACTTTTATGTAAAGCATTACGAGCCAATGAATAATGAGTTTATGAGCGAACTTAATGGTATTTTCGATCAGTCCTGTTTTACCTTTGTTTTACCGATTATCTGTTACAGATAGTCTGTTAACTCAACAAGCAATTTGACAAGTATCGACAATAGACATTAGCTTATAAAATGTAAAAGAAAAGAATATAAATTCTAAATTGGTTCTCTTGAAAATGGCGGGAAACGGCGGTTGCAAAATTATTTGATAATTTTTGTTTTATTGTCTACAGTGGTTATTTTGAGATTAATATCACGTTAAATTAATCAGAAAATGTTCGCGTGTGACAGTATAGTGAATTTGTTGGATAATTTGAGCAAGATCTGGTGTTTCAAGCTTTTATAAAGAGTTCCCGCTACAAGCTCGGGAGTGAACGTGACCGTCGAGCTGCTTCGTCCAGAGTGATGACGCTACGGCGTCTCCTCTGGATGAAGACAAGAAGACGCGGCTGCCCAGGGTGAAGACGCTACTGCGACTCCCCTGGAGGAAGATATAAGACTATTATATATTGAATTTACTGTAACAAGACATTGGCAAATGACGAACTGTCGAGTCCATTAATAAAAATAAATAAATAATTCTAAATTGATAGAATATTTAAATCGTCACAGGTATTTAGAAATCATGAGACAATAAGTAATATTATTACATCGTGACGTCAAACTAAGTACTCAGGCCGAGATTCGTGCTCAAAATGGTCTGAAACAGCTTTGCTTGAAAAAGAGACGAGGCATGACGGCTGCCTGACTTCATAATATATAACTAGCTTCTGCCCGCAACTTCGTCTTTAGGATCTTTATAAATTATAGCATATGTGTTGTTCTGATTTATGAGCTACATTATTGTAAAGTTTCATTAAAATCCATTCATTAGTTTTTGCGTGAAAGAGCAACAAACATCCATTCATTCATACTTGATATTCTATATTTGAGACGTTAGCTAACTAGGTTGCCTGAGGCCAGAGATATCGAATGCGTAACTTGATACTCAAGAACATGAGGCTTGAATTACAAACCACATTTGTGTAAATCGTATGTTACTTCTGTTCTTAAATTACCTCCATAGTGGAAGTATGTAGTACATCCATCTCAAACTATTATAATGTAGGTACAGTCGAAGACAGAAATAAGTATACAGGGAGCCTCAATAAGGTTGAGATTTTCTCAAAAACTACTGGACTGAATTTAATACTTCTTTTAAAGTTACATAGTTTTAACTTTTATCTATCAAACAGTGAAATAATTTTTGCAAAAGGTCATACATGTAGTTTTTGAGAAAATCTCAACCTTAAAAACTCTCCTGTACACCTTTCTCTGTGTTCCACCGTACCTTACTTGTATAATACTATCGATGGGATTTAAAAAAGATCGAAATGTGAAATAATTTTTACAATCCGTCAAGCAACTGCTTTATGAGAAAATCGCAACCTTAAATAAGGTCCCTGTATTTTTTTTCCGGGGACGTTACAAAAGAATTCAAGAACACTCAAGACCATCCCTGTTTATGGAAAACTATAGGTAACATGTTGTCTTGATCTAAGAAGTTTATTTCCTTTGCTCGGTACGCCCAAGATATTTTAGCATTAGCCATTAGGAAAACTTTATGACCGTTCAGAAGAACTTTATTTATAATATTATGTCGGTTTTCACTATTTTTGGCTTTTAACCCCCACTTTTGAACATTTTATATTTAGATACCTATTCATTACGATCAAATAGTATTGTTTGCTTGTGTTTTATTTTATTTTGTTCGGGGAACTTACAGCGTATGTTACAATATGAGCTTGTTAATAATACCTACATGCCAATAATAAGTTTCCACATATAACATTCAAATAAGTATTAAATTTATATCTTAAATCTACAAAATATAAAAAGACTACGTGATTAGTGTTTGTTGATTTTAATATCCATGCATACTTCCCTTTATCGTTTTTTTTCTATTCTTATTTTTTGTCAGCATAATACTTCAGGCCATTCTTGAGCATATGTATCTCCAAACTCTACATGCAATTGCGAACATTTAGAAACTGATATGATAACTGATCACGAACAAGCAAGCTATATTTTAGTGCCACTATTCTTATCACAGCGTCTATGCAACACTCCAGACAGTCACGATTTCTTTGTCTGTGCAACGAAATTCAGTGCGACCGCTAAGAGTGATAGCGTTTTCTATTATATGCCATTGAACAACTTTTGGTACACTATAGCGGATTGCAAAAGCCCCTTAAAATTAATATAATGTTAATATTTTTAAATATTTGTATTTCTTTATGTAATAGTAGTTTTAACGCAGGGAATCATTGACTGTGCGAAATTTTGTGTAGTTCTGTTCAGTCGTCGGAGAGTTACTTTAACATCCAACTCCATACCAACTTTTCTATTTGTAAAAAAAGTCATAAGTAGGTACAATATATTCTATCAAAGAATTTTTTTATTTTTATTTATTTATTTATTTATTAAGTAAGCAATATATGTATGTTACACACCATTTATATAGACTCGAATACACGACTAAGTATGCGTTGGCGTGGAAAGTATAGCGGCCCAAATAGACCGTAGCCTGTTCTAGGGCCGACTAATTTGTTGTAGCGAACTTATTCAATAGTCTGGCAGTCATAGATGACGTCCGAGTGCGATGTATAGGTCTTTTCCTTTACAATAGTGTACTATTTTGGATAAACATGTATGTAAACATAAATGAATGAATATAATTATATTTTTACCAACGGTAAATTCTATTTACATAAGCTTGTATACTTGGAGTAGGAGCGGTCCAGAAGTGGGAATCGAATTTGCGACAATTTCGCCACAGTGCCATGGCCTTACATTTGGAAATATCTTATAGTATCTACTGATAGTTACTCGTACATTAGGTCAAGCGTAACTTCCTCATTACTAATAATTTCATTACTGCTAAATTGTATCCTTCGTTCAGCCCAAAGCAGCAACATTCACCAAACTCGGATATTCAAATCAGGTAATCCGTGTAACCTATTGTTGTACTAAATTGAAAACCACGCAATATCCCCAGCGATACTATTAGAAGCCCGAACAATGTGCCTTGTTAGCGCTAACTAGGGTGCCTTTGGGTTGAAGAAAATTGTCTGTAGCGGATCGCGTGTTTCCAGATAACGCGATAACTGAAGACAATTTTGTATCTGAATTAATGATTTCTGTTCGTGTGAAAGCAGTTTTTGATTAATGTTTGTAAGAAAGTCGACGTTACCTGTCAGCATCGCCTTTGTGATAATTCCTGTCTCTTTACATGTTATTATGTACGATGTCGTCTCATTGTGTTTAAATTAATGGAAATTGCTTGCATGACTTATTATTTAGTTTCTTTGGTTTAGAACTATCTTATACTGTACTGACAATGTTGTATTCAGGTCTTAAAAGCGTTATTGTGGGCGCATATTCTTCATCTTCGGGGCGACAACAGCACCTGTCATTCTTATGGAGTTGTAGGTATAAATTCTATATTATACCTAGGTAGGCTTGACCAAATGTCCACTTTTCATTATGTGTGATCTGGCGTCTTGTCTGCAATTTGTTTATTTTATTATAATACAGTACTTCTGTTCATGCTTCTATTTGGTCATGTTTGCGGATTGTCTCTAATTGTTAGAGATTTCAGCTTCTGAACCTGTAAACCTAAGTTACTTATTCCACAGTTTATCCACCTTCTGTTTACCTTCTAGTAGTTTAGGAATGCTCATTTTATCATCGTCCCTTTGCACGTTAAGCGTGGGTGGTTGAAAGGTGTCAGTTTGGGAACATTATTCAGTTTTCCTTCAATTTATACCTCAGACAAAGAGGGCTTTGTGTGCATGCACCTATATTTAGCTGTGAAGTTCGGTCAGTGATCGTTCTTTGTTGCTTTTGTATCATAAGATTACGATAGAGTTAATTTCTTGCACTGATTTATCTCCTTATAAATATAATCATATTCGGTTGTAATTTTAATGGTAGGTAGATATGATTTAGACTTTCGGCTCAGTAGGTAGGTCTACTCCTGTTTCTTTTGCTTTGGTTAAAAGCTGTCTTTCCAATGTAGTGATAAATGACATTGCCACATTTCAATGGAGCTTAGCACCACCTCCAAAACTACGTGACCATTGAACCTCTATCATTTTGTTGGGGACTTATTACAGGTTTCATATTGCATAATCATAATCAGTAGGAGTTGGGAGAGTAGTTGAAAATGATAAGAAAGACCATGAATAATTCACTTCGATTTCTTACCATTTTCTGAATTCTTAATTAAGCTGTTTGTTCGACTCGTTTGATGTACAAAACTTTATTTTAAACCAATAATTTTAATAAAAAACGGAGATATTTTTACATTTATTCGTTATCTTGTTCATCATACGGTTGATGGTGGGGCAGAATCTGGCATTGTCATTTATTTATGTAGTCATATTTCTCTATTAATCTAATGAATGTCTAAACAAATAAACGTAATACTACAGACAACAATCTCATAAACTGAAGTTTACATAAGTAATAAGCCTGCATGGTATTCAACCTGACCACTAAGAATAATGCGAGTTTTGATTTAGCTTTCTTTTTAAGTCTTTGCAGTGTTTCTTTGTAAAGTTGTATTATAATTTATTATTTTACTTTTTGTACGGCTGAGATGGTAAAACATTTTAACCTAGATTGTTGCTTTACTACGCTCGAGCATTTGCAAATGAAAAAGCTGCGAGAGACGACAGATAAAAATGTTTTCCAATAACTAGGTACGGTGGAACACAGAGAAAGGTGTACAGGAGAGTTTTTAAGGTTGAGATTTTCTCAAAAACTACTTGACATATTGCAAAAATTATTTCACTGTTAGATAGATAAAAGTTAAAACTATGTACTGTAAAAGAATTATTAAATTCGGTCCAGTAGTTTTTGAGAAAATCTCATCCTTATTGAGGCCCCCTGTATACTTATCTCTGTCGTCGACTGTACCTACCTACTTGTACTCTAACGAAAGACAAATTAAAATGAAAATTGAATGTATCATTTTCTAGATTTTTAAATCTATACGAATGTAGAGATATATGCAAACTGTTAGTTTAGTTATACAACGTTAAATTTTAGTGGTTGTTTTCCCGCAGCTGATTTACTCTATCGATTTATTAATATACATTTTTGGTAAATAAACAAATGACCGTAATAACTGTGAAAAACTAAACTCGATAGCGATCGCGAATCAATAGTAACACCGCGATATCGAAGCGTGGCAACAGCGCGGAGCGGCCGGCGGACGAGGCACACTGCGAGGCTCGTACGGTTTGGTTTGGTATCTACGTCTAATGAGTTACTATCGTCTCTTAAGTTTTCGTGTTGAAAAAATTATTGTAAACTCAACTTTATATTTTTCAAGTTCAATTCTATAATTAAATAGTACTACTGATGGCAAGCCATTCTGCAGCGGGAAAGCAACGACTAAAATTTCACGTTGTATAGTTTTAGTTTAGTTACGACAGCTTCATTTGAAATTACCATATTCTTAAAGGAGGTTGCCCATACAAGGCCCACCATTTAGTTAACTGTGATGAAACGGCCTTTGTTTTCAGAGAAAAATGTTGGATTAAATATCAGGAATTCAAATACTGACTTGCAGTTCTCCCTGTTTCCATCATCTGAGGGTAGTAATCAAACTAGGCGGGCATTGTCCTCCGGGTAGATGCCGGACAAAGCGTGTGCCGGACCCGGACCCCGACGACTAATTAACCGGACCGGTTTGTGATACCGGATGCTGAGATGTTATGTTTCGAAATAGGTTAGGTTTGGAGTTTGGGATTTGAATTTACATTGAAATGGGTACTCTGCTGATTGGTCTAACCTAGGTTACTACCTGTTAACTGAAAGTGACAAAATGATCGCATTTAATAGTAACAGTTTTACAGTACTGGCCAGACATTATTTTAGGATTTTCTACAATTTATTATGCATGATAATTATATTGGTGGCAAAACCTGTTGCAGTTCTAGCTTTTATAAGGCAATTTTAATATGGTCAATAATAGTCAATATTATTTTATGTATTAAAAAAAGTGTGTAAGAAAGTTTTATTTTTATTACAGCAACTTCTTAATAGTTAGTTTCTCATAACCTGTGAAGAACAGTACATACTATCCTACAATATACGAAAAATACATCTAAAAACCGTGTATAACAATGAGAGTTTAAACTTTATACAAACAAAATAACCTAAAACACTTTCAATAGGCTTAAATAAAGCTTATAAAACCGTGGAATCCGCGTAACCTGTGAAGAAGAGTACATACTATCCTACAATATACGAAAAATACATCTAAAACCGTGTATAACAATGAGAGTTAAAACTTTATACAAACAAAATAACCTAAAACACTTTCAATAGGCTTAAATAAAGCTTATAAAACCGTGGAATCCGCGTAATCAAATTATTTAAAGCTCGCTTAAAGTTTTTAATTCGCAAAACCAACAGACGAGAAAGAATTTACGTTAATTATTAGTACCTATTACAGTGTTCTGGGATTTCGTTCCCAACTTGAAATTAGTTTTTGTTTCCCTAGTGCTCGTGGAATCCTGGAATTAACGAATACATCTCGATTCCAACAAACCAAAGGAAACTCTTTGTAACTTTTCTTTAAATTAAAATATCTAACTACAAACTTCGTAGAACAATGCTCATTGTTCGATTATTTATAATATTAGCTTTGAAATAGTATGTGACCTTAAAAAGAAAATACTGTAGTGGTAATTTGCGTCACGAGTTCTTTGAAAATCAAACCGCAGGATTTTGATTAAACTTTAACCTTAATGAAACCCCTTACATACTTTTCTCTATTTTAAATTGTACAAGCACTTTTATGACCGGAAATTGAACCCAGAACCCCTAGCTAAGAAGGCGTACCGACTAAGCTAAGAGGTCATAAAATCACACATACTCCTAATTTGAGTCACGAGTGGAAAATGTTTTTTTTTCTTTCTTTCATGAAATCTCCATGTATTTAGGCCGATATTCATAGACAGTTTTGAGTGCGAGCTGAGTTGGTCTTTCAATAGTCAGATTTCATACAATTTTGACAGTCGTAAGATCGTTGAGACTCACGTTTCGTCTTTGACTACCGGCCTTAGGAGTATTTAGGCTGTTCATAAAACACGCATAAACACGGTACGTTACCGTATACAAAATATACCGTCCCGGGTCAGAGTGACCCGGAAAAGGAATGTCAAGTGCTGGCTTAATGTCTTACGAGAAGAATTTAATGCCCCTAAGGACGTAACGAGTGACATTTTAATTGCTCTCCGTTTGTCGTCTTTTGTATTTGTAAACATTGTCTGCGTCCTCCATTTACTTGAGTTCCGGGAAATTGATAGCCTATGTGTCAGGCTCTTTGTTTTTTCTAAATTAAAGAGGAGACAAGAAACGTTTACTTATGTGAAATAAACAAATGACAATTTAGCTCTGGAAATCTCTAGAAAAGACATTGCCACATTTCAATGGAGCTTTGCCCCACCTACAAAACTACGTGACCATTTAAGCTGTCAGTTTGTTGGGGACTTATTACAGGTTTCATATTGCATAATCATAATCAGTATCATTTTCTACTACTCTCGCAACTCCTATAGAAGAATAACAAAAACAATGAATAAATCGCTTCGATTTCTTACTATTTTCTGAATTCTTAATTAACCTGTTTTTGTGGAATCGCAACTTGTACACAACTTTACTTTAAACCAATAATTTTAATAAAAAACGGAGATATTTTTACATTTATTCGTTATCTTGTACAACTTGCGGTTGATGGTGGGGCAGAATCTGGCATTGTCATTTATAGAGTGACACATGTGAATTGGATAATGTGACGGGACGAAAAGAGAAGAAGAACACAAATGATTTACCAAGATTTACTTATTATTCTTATTAACTCTTTATTGTATACACACTGGATATTTACATCGTAACATAGACATACATATACAAAGGGCGTAACTTATCTCTATTAGAGATTTCTTCCAGCAAACCCCATGAAGCGACAATTTGAAATGAAAGGTAGACATATTATTCACGTTACAAGAGTAATGTGTTGGACATCATCATGACCATCTTGACTTTGTGGATGGCCTGTTCAGAAAAAGTACATTCTCCTTTATTTTCCCAAGAATTTGATAACCAAAAGGAGATTTCTAAAGCTTTGTCCGAAAAATTTCGCCAGTGAAATCGAAAACAGGTAAGTACACAGGAAGACAGAGATAAGTATACAGGGGGCCTGAAAAGGTTGAGATTTTCTCAAGAACTACTGGACCGATTTTAATAATTCTTTTACAGTACATAGTATTAACTTTTAACTATCTAACAGTGAAAGAATTATTACAATAAGTCAAGTAGTTTTTGAGAAAATCTCATCCTTATAGACTCTACTGTACACATTACATACATGCTGTATTTTGGTGTACTCCTGATGGATACGAGGAATACGGATTTTTACTTCGAACGTTTCTGTTTGTACAACCGCTGTACTTATAAAATAAAAGATAATTTGGAGAGATTTAATTTATTTCAAGAAACCCAGATTCCTTAATAATTATCTTTTTTATTTTGGCATTCATAGGAAACTAAAAGAAAGCGAAAGGTTATCTTAATTAAATTGGTTCCTTCTACGATCCATATCAGAAGCAATACGTTAGAGCCATCGCACAACACAACGCAACGGGGCGCAAAAACTTTACTCTGAAAATGAAGAAAATCTTTACTATAACCTACCTAAAATGGTCGGAAGTAGCGAGTTATTTCAAAACCTATTAAATTGAATTTTATTTCCTCTTACATTCTCAATAGCTGACTCTACAATTCCATTTATTTTCCAGGAAAGGAAAAGCTTCAAAAACTCTGGAGTAGTAATTAAAAGTTAAAAATAAAGGTGCTAATACACAACGTTGCACGAATGTAATGGAATTAATTCCGTACGAGTTTCGAAATTTAGACGTCTCTGTTAATAAGGCCGAGTTCACACACAAAAGAGAGTTCGTGAATTGAATAGTGATAAGCTGAACCGCTTTTTATTTTTCGAAATAATTTGAAATACGATGAGATTTCCTATAATTATAAGTTCAATATGTTGACAACTATTGAAAGTTTTCAAAATTTCTATTTTGAAAACGTTCTATAAATAACTTTCTTATTGATAGAAATCAATTAAGGGAGCCTATTGATGCAATAAAAGAAATGAGTACAAAATACCCATGTTAAAATGAGGATTAACTCTTAAATGTAATATAATATTTCATGTAACTGCTAGTTTGATTCGCATTTTAATTAGCTCTTGCTAGTTGGAATAACAAAACACTGATATGTTAAGAGAATACAAAGAGAAACAGAGAGAGGCGTCTGGTACTGGACAGTTGTGTATTCGCGTTGATGTTAGCAATTTTAATATATAAAAAGATATGTAAAGATCCTAGGAAGTAATTGTAACTATACGAATCTTTGCGAGGTATGACTCTGTTATCTCTATGTAGCGTAATAAAAATATGTACATCTTAAGTAAAGACAGCCCCGTAGCGATAAACACGACTTAAAGTTAGCGGTGGTTTATGTTATACAAAACTGGTGCCGGTGGTTTAGCTAAGTAAAATGTCGCCGTTTAGGCAGTTTTATGCGAAGGGCTTTAAAGATTGGATTTGGATTTTTGATAATGATACAGAATAAACATGTAGGTACTAAACTAAAATGTATGTATAAATAATGTATGCGCGCCGCCCCGTGCGTGCGCGCGCGCAGCAATATGCTGAGTCAGCGCCCGTTCATTACTGCGACACACAGACAGTATGTACCTAAAACACTTCATGTTACTTTCCTTAGTGTAGTATATCTATCTGTTCTCCATGTTTGTACCTTCTTTTGTGTATGTATTGTAGTGTGTTGCAGAAACGAATAAATGTCAAACGAATATCTATCTATCTATCTAAATATTTTATACCTACTACGTGCTACATAAAATGCAATCTTCTATCCGAATAAAATAAAAAATGAAGACAAGTCTGCCATAATCGTAATCCACTTACTGATAAATAAAATATGAACGATAATAAAAACACGAAACAATATTAAACTGGGAAGGCAATTGTAGTTTTTTCTGATATTTATTATTCTATGGAGTCAATCTACTCATCCATAACGAAAATGACTTCTTCTCTATCTATTGTATTATGCACGATGTTTTCAGCTTGTAGTCTTCAAAACGCCGTCATAACGAGCAAGCCTTGACACGACACCGTCCATTGTACTTGATTTTAGAATAGCTTTACCTTTTGCGATTCAAGTAGAAAGCGGGGAAGCGTTTAAACCATGGCGGGGAACAAATTAAAACATCAATATGATGGACGTCTTCAAGATATTTGGTACAAACAAAGCCGGCAGGGATTCTTCTGTTTTTATTTACTACTCATTCGTGTAAACTTTGTGGACTGAAGTAATTTAATTTTAAAGGTTTCATCTTCAATATTACAATACTTACCCAATTAACATTAATTTTTACTCTTTTCAGATATACGACACTCCAGAGAGCACGCGGTCGAAGAAATGGTCATCGAAATTGAAATTGAACACTTCTGGATCTATCAAATCGTCATCGGAGAAGTCTCCAGAGAGCCCGTACATGTACGGAACCATCAGCGGCCCAGGAGGTTCAGCCTTATCGAAACAAATGAAGTATGCTGAAACCTGGCTCTACGGGTCGGTCAGGACCCAAACCCCATCTATGAGGCCCAGTGTCTTCCAGGCATACCCCGAAGTATCTGGGCCCGTCTTGATAAGCACACCCCAAAAACCGACACCACACAACTATGCTGTTATACTATGTTCCTGTCCCGAATACCTCAACGGTACGAAGAAAACCAGCTCTACCAAAGTCAGTATATGTAAGAAATGCAAGGGATCTCGTTTACCGTTGACGATTGCTGAAAGTCCACGGTTGTTAGTGGGAGGTACAGTCAGAGGTCCTCAGGTTAATCGAGATGGTATTGGAAATGGCTTACTGAGAGCTGGCACAGTGAGAGTCCAGGGAAATAAATCTAGGCCTTCTATTCTAAAGCCTAATGGTGAGACGGATCCATATGACTTAATGCGAAGAAGTAGATTGGCACCTCCACATGAAGCTCGCATTGGAAGTCAATTCTCAACAACGAGATCGAGAGCTAAAAGTATTAGCCCTTGTAGAGTAAGAACGAAAAGACCGAGTCCAGAGACGCTCAGAAAGAACAGAAGCAAGTCCGTAAGTCGAGTCAACGATGTATGGGTTGATGAGGAAGTCAATATGAATGAATCAAAAAAATCTATATTGCACTGTGACATAAACCCTTATGATTTAGTAAAATCAAGTGGAAGTTCCAAATCTTTGTTAGAAATTGAATTTGATGACAGTTTTGGAGATGTATTTCAAGAATCTCTAAAAAATAATAATCTAAGATCTCTAAGCAAGTCGAGGTTAGATTCCAACGTGAAAGCTATTAGTGGACAAAGAATACGTGTAGCTGAAGAATCTAAAAGTAATTTAGACCAAGTATTAACGTATGATTCTGTCAACTATGATCTCAAAAACACCGAATCGCAAGGGATATCCCCATCATTGTGTTTACCAAATATTAAAAATGAAAGCAAAAAATCAACGCCTATAAATAAGAATATCAATAAAAAGATTTTAAGTATACCGACATCGAATCGCACAAAGCAAAAAAGTGTCTCACCTAAGCGACCACCGAGAAGAGTTAGAAATATTAAAACTGATGACGACAGTGAAAGTGATAATCAACGTTTACCAGACAGAAATTTCAGCAGAAAACTTAACGAAACTCTACGATATCCAAAATACAAAAACCAAAACGCAGATACAATAAAATCAATACTCAAGAAGCCCAGAAATTATGAATTGCACGATTCAAATACGAAAACAGAAATATCTGAAGATTCGTTCGAGAGTAAGCGAGTAAATTCGTCTCAATTTTATATTCCCAAACCAAAAGATAAGGGACGTTTTAATTGTTCTCAGAATATGTTGCAAAGGAAACGTGTACAATTCCTTGTGGAAAAAGAAGAAACTAGAGTTATATGCACAGCGGAGATTAATTTTGAACAAACAACAGTAAGAGAAGTAAGAGAAGAAGCAAACACGAATGACGAAGACATAGTAGCACAAGGTGATGTTGTGAGCCAGAGTTTGCAAAATGAAAAATCTAGTACTGAAACAAATCAGACAAACGATAACTTTGAAACTAAGAACGCAGATATTTCTGAATTAATTAATCAGGAACTACGTAATGAGCAGGGTGCGTATGAAGATGTACAAATAAATAGTAACAGGTTTGCGAGTGTTGTCGAAGAAAATGCTGAAGCTACCACAAACAATGGTGCTGTTGGAATTACAAATGATTATCCTGCTAACTTAGAAGGTAAGGCTTTAGTTAAAGTTCATAATTATGTGTATCTAAAATTATTATTTTGTGAAGTATGATTTGTCAATAATTTAAGTTTGGAGAAGGTACGTTAGGATTGCAACATAATATGGAATTCAGCCATCTCTGTACACTCTTATGGCTTTATGTATATATGTATGCCGTATATGACACCGTTATTGTTTCAGACAACAACATACCGAAGATACCAATCCTGCGTCGATCGGAATCTGAACGACTAACAACAGTTCTTACAATCTCCCCTCCAAAATTCCTAGACACAATGGCCTTGCGACCAAAAACTAAGCATGGTCATACAAGTCAGATATTTTTAATATCAGGTAATGATTCTGAAATGTACAATAACAATCAAAGTAGTAGTTTTTCACAAGCCTCTAAATCTGGTATAATACGCACAGCTACCTATAACCAAGAATATGAATCAGGTAACCTTAGTGACAGCAGCGATATAACAAAACAAGTTTTGAATCATTTGCGACGTGGATTATCAGAATCACCAGAACCTCCACCTAGACAGAAGTCAAAAGATCGGTTACGATCAAAAAAACATAATTACGTGAAGACTCGCTTTATTCGAAACAATTCGACCAGTTCTACTAGCGACGAATGGTCAGATGCCAATGATTATGAGCAGAAAACTGTGCTACGAGTCAAACAGTTTGATTCCGATGAAACAGACGAACCAAAAGAGGCTTCAAGTGCAATGCGCTTTATGGATAATGAACCTAGAAAAACTTCTATTCAAATAAACGGCAATGAATGTTATTCCACAATGAATGTGAGTAGTGATACTCCTATTTATTTGTCTTCAGTCTTAGTGAATGAGGACTATGGAAACACTTGCAATACATATCAAACTGGGACCACAGTTACTATAAGTGTCGGTACACCAGAAAAAGAAATCAAGAAGTCGAAAAGTCAAATATATATCGGCGCGGTACTGTCTGATGAAAAAGAACACAAAATGGATGCAAACACTTACGAAGAATATTGCACAGACAATAATAGGAATGTTTCTGGAGATTCTAACGAGTCAAATAAACTGTCATCAATATTGAGCGATCCCGTGGAAGCTGTACGCAGAAATCTCATTCCACATGTTTGTGGCAAGAAAAATGAGCAAACTTCAGGTATCCAAAATATGAAAACACTTGGAAACTATAGTTCCAATGACAACCAACCTGAAAACGGAGATTTTGTGACTAAACTTTTCGATGATCCTTTCTTCGGGCACCTTGCAGAAGGTCTTGATTCAGATCTCGTGAAAAAATTAATAGAGAATTCATTAATAAAGCTCCAAGAATCCAAGAATCAAGAGGGAACAGAAAACAACACAATGACTATTGAAAAATTGATAGAAAGCTCCCTTAAGAATTTAAAAGAAGAAGTTTCTAAGAAAGAAAATGCAAAGGAGGAAAAACCAAAGACCCAAGATAATGCCAAAGACGGCGAGTCGGAGAAAGAAGAATCAGTCGATACGTCAGTCTGTCAAGAAAACGATGACAATGGCTGCTCTGCTCCCTATGAAAGTATGGAGTATGAGAGCGGTGCTATGGGAATTTTCTCAGATCTCGAACCTATGTCGGATTGTTATAATGCATCAGCGAGTGAACTGTCCACAGAAGATGATACAAATTCGACAAGATCTAAATTTTACCAAATGCTAGTAGATGCCGCTCTATGTGAAATTGATACAGCAAATAATACAGACGATGACCATCATTACGAATCGATTCGTTTAAATAGTGATCCGATTTATGAAGAAATCGGTGACATGCCACCGCCTTTACCAACAAATCCCCCACCAAATTCTATGTCGCTTATGGATGACGAAAAACGTAGTGGATCACGATCAATATTCGAAGGTGCTTCAAAGTACGATATTTTGTCTTATTTAGTTGATGCTAAGGAAAGAGGTATTGATGACGAGGAAACTTATATTACTAGTTATGTATCAGAGAACGGAACTACCTTATTAGAAAATCCTAAACAAAAAAATATTCGCAATGAAAATATTAATACCCGCCTCAGTAGTCACACGAGTCAGCTTTCACATGCTTCTGACTCAAGTGAAGATAATTCTCTAACAATTAATAATGATAGCCTGGAGAAAACGCTTGTGTGCAAGAAGACATCAGCAGAGATTGAAAGAAACGATTCTGGTGTTGGTTCAGAAACTAGTAAATCTTCAAGAAGCCGGCTACAAGGAAAAACATCACCCTGTACTATAAGCGACAACCCTATTCATCTTTGTGAAGATTGTGACACAACCGTCGAAACTCAAGTCACAGGGCAAGGTACGTTGAGAAAAGTTTTGCTCGTTACATTGTTTTCAACTGAAAGAGATGTACAGTTCATAGGTATTGATTTATTTTATATTTCAGGTTCCATATATTCACCTTTGGTATGCCGAAAATGTGCCAAAAAGCGAGCTGAAAGGAAGGACATCATTACAGAAATAGTGGAGACAGAGGAGAAATATGGTCGGGATCTGCAAATCATTCTAGAAGAATTCTATAAGCCTATGCTTGTGGCTGGTCTTCTCACACAGGAACAACTTAGTGCTATTTTCTTAAATGTTGAAGAACTTATTGAGAATAATCAAGTACTATCAGAGAAATTACGAGATACTCTTGAAATTGCTACAGATCAAGGGGACGAAGTTAGTATTACTGCAATTAAAATATGAACAGGGAAGCATAGAACAAATGATGGTAAAATACTTTCTTTTTTTGCAGGATTTATTAACTGTCAATGTCGGCAAAATTCTCCTGGAGTGTTCAGGAATGCTGGCAGCATTCCAATCCTACTGCGTGAAGCAAGCAGGTGCGGCACTTCTACTGGCTGGTCTCGAGAAGGAGAAGGAACTCCTGAGGATATTCTTGCGCGTCTCGCAGATGGAAAACGCGGTCCTGAGGCGAATGAACCTTAACTCATTTCTCATGGTAAGTATGGACTGGACAGTTTGATAAAAAATCAAAAAAAAATATTATTAGAGCTACGTTATTTAAATGTATTTGACGAATAGATTGAAGGAACACTAAAACCAGGAGTAAGTAGAAATGAGTAAGTACTCATTTCTACTTCCCGTTCTAAGTAGAACGGGAAGTATTTTGCCTTCAGCGTATTCTTCGTTCTATAGAATCGATTTTCAATAAAATGCAATGAAAACGGTCGTTTCAGGTGCCAGTCCAACGCGTGACAAAATATCCCCTCCTTCTCTCGCGGTTGCACCGAGCAACAGCAGCTTGTGCTACGGAACGAGAAGACGTCAAGGCTGCCCAACGCTGCGTTGAATGCAGGCTTGAAGAGATCAACTCTGCGGCAGCTGCGGCGGCTGCAGCGGCTAGAGACGTGCCTCTGTGGCGAAGGTTGGCGGCTGCAAGGAGAACTGCTCATGATCTGCATGTAGCGGACATCAGGCTGAGGAAAATGGCTGTCGATGTTTTAGATTGGAATCACGATGATGCCAGGTATGTTGTGTTGTACTTATTTCATACACGGGTCTACTACAATCATCGGGTCATACTCTGCAACGTTGGACGAAGAAACCACTCATTTTCGACCCGTCATTAATAAGGCCTAATTTGTTGCAAACCACCTCTAGTATCACCCCTTTCAAGGAATGTATCGAATTTCCAATCACCCTGTAGACTTGTCGTTAAGTTTGCGCCGATTTACACTTATTGTTCAATAAAATTAACAACTATAATTTCATAGAGCCTCTGACAAAGACCATAAACATTCCAAGCTTTAATCTAAGCCGGATTTAATTAAAAAAATAAACATTTAGCACTTGGATAATTCGAGATGTTCCCCCAAATTGTAGTCCTGGCGCATCCCTGCTATTGGTGGATGGGACAAATTACCCCATTACTGTAACCGTTGTGGGCCTCAGGTTTATCTTTCGGGTTAAGTTACTAACTTTCTTATCTTTTCGCATTATCGAAAACTTTATTTACAGATTAATCTTTATTATTTGTATCTTTTTATAGACCTCTCCGTCGAACATTTGTTTTTAGATTTAGAAACCTCGTTCTTACTGTACACGTGTTATTGAGTTATACCTACTAAAATATTTTGTACGTACATTGCGAAAACTTTACTAAGGACTGATCCATAGTTAAGTTAAAACTCCAATTGATATTTTAATAACTTATAATTTATGGTAAAATAATTTCGTAACTTTAGTTAAATAAATTAGTACAATGTGTAACTCAGTCAAAGAAGTTTAAAGTACGAAACCCGAACCAAAATCGCTTACCAATGTTCCCTTTAACTTCGTCTTGTTAACCGACAAGTTGAATCTCTAGCACCCGCTAATTTCTATAACTTAGGCCATAAAGCTGATAATCGCTGCTTTAGTGGCAGTAACAGCGCCAAGTGCTATTCCCCAGGACTCTTTATTGCTGGAAACCAACACAAATACAAGTAATTATACGTGTAAAAAGGAAATAACGTCTGAGGCAATGCCTCAAGACATTTAGCTCCAATGTTCGTTTAAAAATATGTTATTAGACGTCAAAAATGTTATGGGGTTTCGAAATTGAATCCTAACGTTTAACGAGCGTAGGGAACTGGAAATATGGTTGGATAGGCGTGTAGAGAAATCACATATAATGAGAAAAGGAAGTACCGTATGAAGATATTCTGGATAAAAGTTGGTAGCTAAGTAAATCGTATAAAAATGTACGGTCTAACTAAAGAGAGAAGATGTTCACATGTCATTAGAGTTGAGATTTACTCAAAAAGTCCTTGACTTATTTTTAAAATGTCTTTACAATTACATGTAGGGTGTAATATTTATTTTGTGTGTGAATATCAATATTAATGAGGTCTCCTGTATATTTTTCTCCGTTTTCGATTGTACGGTCAAACACAAAGAAAGCTGTACAGTAAATTTTTGAAGGTTGAGTTTTTCCCAAAACGTACTTGACTAAATTATGAAAATTCTTTACATTTACATAGTGTGTACTCTAAACTATCTATATTAAAAGAATTTTTACAATCGTTCAAGTAGTTCTTAAGAAAATCTCAACCTAATTGGGCCCGCCTGTATACGTTTCTCTGTTTTTGATTGTACATTATGTGATTGTATATTATCTATATCAATCTAGATAGGTAGGTATATAAGGTGTTAACTTCGCTCTCAACTATTCTCGTACAACCGGTGCGCTGCGTCCCAATTTAGGTAGTCTTCAAATTGGAAATACTGAAGCGCAGCAAGTTCCTAGTTTCTACGCTAAAATTAAATTACTCGACGCACCTAAATTGAAATTCCATAGTATCTATGCAGCATCTACCTAAACTAAATATATATCTGACCCTCTAAAGGTATACCTACATATTTACAGGTTATGTTATTATAGTTAAGGGCGCGAATTCAAAAACGCGATTTAAAGTTACGCCACCATTTAGGCCCCCTGCCCCTTTCTATCTTGACCGTTTTTAACGAAGTGTGAAAGGGATAGCAACACGATTTAAAGGAAGTGAGGTTTAACTAGGTTTATGAATAACAGCAAAGAAGTTATAAATGACAGGGTCGACAGCAGATCAATGGTAACACTTTTTACTTTTGACAGTTCTTATTATTTGCGTCGTAAGACTTGAAATCGTACTGCAAGTGTTATCATTGATCTGCTGTCGACGTATAACTGATAATTTGACGATTCCTATTTTGATTCTTGCTCGACACACTTTTATTCATTCAGTGTCATTCGCTGTATTCTTCTTATTTCTTCCGTTTTGTATTAAATTCTCATATACTTCTTATGGGATATGGTTCTCAGAATTGAGGGGTCGCACATAATCTTAAAACTTGAGAAGTTTGTCAAGAACTTGAGAAGTTTGTCCAGGGTCACGTGTTCCAGGGCCGTATGTATAGGCGCTCCTACATACGTTACATACTGGACGTAGACACAATTATAAGTATTGAGCCGACCGCATGAATATTCGACTCGACTGAATGAATTTACACCCTACACCTCATTATTATACTTATGTTAATACCAGCAAAAGAAGAAATGGTCATATTTTATACGAAACTCAACTGCATATTTAACTACCTCACAAGATAGGTATAACACGAAGTTGAATGCAATAATGCAAGCGAGAGATGTTGCACAAATTAAATTAAAATTCGGCGCCGAAAATACATTTCGCTACGAAATATAAAATTAAATACTTGCTCAATTAAAAAAGACGTGTGAGAATTAATATTTCGTATTTAAATATGGGTCGTATATACATTTAAACGTGGGTCAGATGTGCAATTTATACTGTATATTTATTATACGACAACAAGTGACGAAGCTATGGCGACCCCTCTGGAGGAAGAAATTATAAATTACTGTCACATGACACTGGCAAATGTCGAACTGTCGACTCCATTAATAAACTAAACAAGCAGAAGTTATTTTAAAAAAACCGACTGCATCATTACTTTGATAAAAAATTATAGCCCATGTCACTCTTACAATCAAGACGAATCTAAGGACACCTCATAAATTAAAATCCATCAAGCCGTTTAGGCTGCAGGGCGTGCCAATGAATTAGACATATAAACTCGCATTATTACATACACTCGAAAAACACAACCCCTTGCACAGTCTTGCGCAGTAGGGTAATGAATACTGCAATGGGATAACAATACATTTTGCTTACAAGGTTCGCAATGGAAGGCAAGCTGCTGTTCACGCAGCCGAATGACAACAACTGGCGCAAGGGACGGACAATCAAGCTGACGTCGATCAACGCACTGTTGGTGACTAATGGAAAGGTGAGTTATTTAGATACGCAATTTAGATACATACTTTAGGGTCAGTAGTCAGAATATTGGCTATTCGATAAGTAGACAAGACACCCTAGATCGCCCTAAAATAGACAGATTAGGTTAGGCAATTAATTCCCACATAGTTCTAACGTTTCTTTCCACGAAATAGGTACATCGGCTAGTTGTGAGTATTAGTAGGTAGTCGAGAATTAGTCAGAATGATAAATTGGGCATTTGATAAGTAGACCTAGCGCCGGATCGCCCTATAATAGACGGGTTAGCCTAAGGCGCAATTCGTCCCAGTCTAATCCTCGGACCATGAACCAGTTGTACCTTTTGTAATTTGCTGATAAGCAACCTGTCGTGCGAATACCTAAGAAAGTACCTAAAAACGTGGGCCTATTAGTAAATTTAAAAATGTGCCACTAATACCTGGTTTCAGTATTGAACTGGGACGAATCATGCCCTAGGCTAACCCGCCTATTATAGGGCACAATCCGGCGCTAGCTGTCTTGTCTGCTTATCAAATAGTCAATTTATCATTCTGACTAATTCTCGACTACCTTCCTACAACTAGCCTACTTAACAAACAGCCTACCTATTCATGGAAAGAAACGTTAAAACTATGTGGGACTTCACTGCCCAAGAAGCTAATGTGGATTTTCAAGTCAGGATCAGGATTCGAACCCAGGACCTCGCGATTCTGTAGCATGCTCTTTTCCAACAGATCTGCCGTGACTCGGGTCCTAAAGTTTTATCATTATATTTCTTTTGGGTAGCGACTGAAAGTAAAGAAGAAGTAAAGAATAAATATTCCACCTTTTTGTTTCAGCCAACGACCACCCACAAAACGAACGAAATCCGCGAGACGAGAGAAGCAAGAGATCGCGAAGCGCGGGAAAGAGAGGGAGAAGCCCTATTCGCCCGCAGCGGAGTGAGAGAGGCTGCCTTACTCCTCGTGAGGGAAAAGGCTGGAAGATATACATTGCAGAGGGAGCCACTGTTCCTGGATAGATGCGTTGTCGCAGCGGATCATGAGCCGGAACACTTCTTCGAAGTTCACGAGATTACTACTAAGGATTCTTATATTTTCAAGGTAATGTAGTTCCCCAATATATTCTTATTCAAATCTCTTTTTTGCAAGTAAGCACGTTGTGAATTTATATTTACACCACTTTGCAAGGAAAAGGTGCCAACGCTGAGGAGAAAAAGCGGCAAAAACTTTCAGCAGCACTTTTTAATATTTATTATATTCGCTAGTATGGAGGAGAGAAGACTCAGTTACCAGCGTAAGTTCGGTCTCTAGCGACTATGTTAAAATACCTTCATGGTGAATTCAATTCACCGTTGAGGGAGAAAACCATTCTGAACTCATTATCTACCTCAAAATCTACCTACATATCGAAGAAATAAAGTTTCCTTTAACATTATAAAGGAGTTAGAAAAGAGATGATAAAATATTGTCTACAGTAACTTTAGATTTCTAAAGACTTTTGTAAAGATTTTTTTTATATTAGTCATACAAAATGACAAGGTTCTCAAACTGTAGTTCGTGGGCCCTATGAGGGATTGTGACGTCACGTCAATAACATTTGAATTGATTTTCAATGTAGTTTTGTTACTCTATTGTTTTACTTTAATTTTAATTTTTATAATTTTCGTGCACACATCAAAGCACATCAAGTGCACTTTAACACTAACACTTTAGACCAATCTTATTATCTGCGTCGTAAAAGTTGAAATTGTACTGCAAGTGTTATTGATCTGCTGTTGTCCGTATATAAAAAATCAGTCATTTAATGCCTTCGTCTTTTATTTCCAGGCGGAGGAGAGCCCGCGCACGCGCACCTGGTACCGCCAGCTGCAGTACCACGCCCAGGGCGCAGGCGCATGGCGCAAGAGGAGGAACGCTCTCGCAAACATTATGATCAACCCGATGCTTACTAGGAACTAAACTGTTTATATTGCCATTGTTTTCATACCGACATAGGTACACTTTCATAGCAAATGTAAAGAGAAATTGAAACTGTACACATTTCACTCACTGATTCACTGTTTTTGGAAATAGAGATATATTCTTGCGTACCGTACATAATATTTTTATAAACGAAAAACTAGTTACAGTCAGTATATTTTTTTCAAACAATTCCCTTATAGATTCTTTACAATGCAGATTGTAGATAAATCTTATTGCCTGTTTTTGTAGTAGAAAAATATGATACCGATGTCGGCTGCTCGTCCCCACAGAATGATACCGTACGACATGATGCTATGGAAGTAATTGAAATAAACTAACCATACGGTAGCCATATCGGTCAGTTGTCTAATTTTTTTGACTGCATAGGCGGCCGAATTAAGTCTATTAATAATGATGATGGGATGGATTTGCTGCACATATCCACAATAGAGGGGGCGGGCAAAACTGTCGACATAAGATCTGACATCCAAAACCTGTGAGTGAAATATTGGTGTAATAGATTCTTAATAACAAACTTCACTTTAAAAAATTATGTGAGAAAATTATCTGACTTTAATTTTATCGATTTATTACAATTGGAATTGTTATTGATATACCAATTTTCTTCACTGTTTTAATTTCCAACATCTCGTTCTTTAATTACTAATTATAACATCAGACGTAGCCAAGTGGAGTTAAATGCATTTGTGAACTGCAATTTTTAAATTATAATGTTTCATTTACAAAATAAGACATTCGAGAAAAATAAATACGTACTTGTCCTATTTCTATAAATATATTTTTGAAACCTGTTTGCCACTAGTTGTTAGTATTAGCTTTACACCAAAATATAGTATGAATAACATTTGTGTGCCCTATAATAATAATATTTTATTAACTTACTCTAAAGTTCAGAAAAGTTAAGGTACCCTATTACACATATTTTGTTGTACATAATTTAACTTTAATAGCTGTGATATCCCGTCCTTAAATTGAAAAATAAAAAATAAAATAAAAAATACTGCTTCTAATGTTCAAAAATATTGTAAAACTATTTGTAATATTTTTAGCCTTTTATGTTTTGTTATTAACATTACAGCATAATAATTTCCTGACTAGTCTTAAGATTTTTTGTATAAAATAAATAATATTTAATACTTGCTTATATCTACGATGAGTAATATAATATACATATTACAATGTATTTATTGTATGTAGTAGATAATCATAATGTTAAATTTAATTTAAATTTACTAAGATAATTATATAGGATTTAAACAAAAATGTTTTCGCCTTTAAAATTATTTGTATTTGTTATTATTAATTATTACGGTTGTAGTGAAGAAGGAAATAAATTAATTATTAAAAGTATTATGTTTTTAATTTAACTTCATTGGGGTGAAATTAAACACCTATTCGAAATACGTAGGATAACAAACTACACGTTTCCTATTGTTTTTAAAATTCGGTCGTGCGTAGGTAGGCAGTTCATACCTAATTAAAAGTTATGATGTAAGCAACTTTGTATGATTTTGCCTTACAAATGTAACAATATACCTACTGCAAACATTATTATACAGATAAAGCATTTCATCAGAATTTCTCACACTGTTTTATTAATACAATTCTGTTATATGGTAGAGGTATATTTCGAATATACGCAGTCGACAAAATTCTAACACTTAATGCTACGATATTATAGTCTAGATTGAAGGTTTTGTATAGGCTGTGCAATCGACTATACCTATACGATATGAAAACACAATATTAACTCGGATATGAAGCTCCCGAGGCAAATCGTTCGCGTATAGAAGCCTCATTTCCTGCACATTCCCGTCAGGCGCAAATAACGATATAATTACAATATCTCGGTTTGGCCTTCAACGCAACGAATATGATCTAATAATTCGGTATTATGGACATTAGAATAGAATAGGTTTATTTGAGACACATAAACAATACACAAATAAGTTCACAAGAATTAAGACACAGTGCAGTGGGGTGGGTGCGCTGCGTCGATTTTTACTCTTCTTCAATGTCAGATTTTTAGCGAAAATTAGTACAAAAATTTCGTTCGCGCAGGCCAAAAAAGGCCAGCCGGCTAACCCCCCAGTGATGCGATGTCAAACCGCATTGATAAATTGAGGTTAAAATGTACGAACGAGCTTTTGGAGATTTAACACGGGTTAAAACTACGGGGTGTCTAACACTCTGAGGCATAAGCCTTGGCGAAGGTAGGTTGAGATTAATATTTCTTGCACATTATGTTATCATAGCAAAGTTATGCGCTTTTCATCGGTAGACGAGTTCACGAATGGAGGCCTCGAAAACGTAGCGTGGAACCCCTGACCAGAGAGAGGTGAGGAGAGGTGGCTGGCGCAGGCTGGATGCAAAAAGCTGAGAGTCTTGAGTGGCGTGCTTTGGGAGATACCTATGTCCAGAAGTGGACTGATACGGGCTGATGAATGTCCCAACTGTGAACTTATTAGTAAAAGAGGACTAGTTATATGAATAGTTAACCGACCACCACACAAATAGACTGGAAGTGAAAATTAAACAGCGCGTTCGGTAAACGGTGATCCTGTTCTAATTTTAATTGCACGAAATTTCGGCAATAATTATACATATCAGATTTAAGGAAAATTACCCTTCTCATACAGAAGTTAATCCCTCTAACTTCTCGCGTTTCACGCATGTGGATTACACACAACCCCATCAATACGAGGTCTAAGTACTTCCCGCCCTAGTTTTATACTTATACACGTTATAATAATTAGACTTCTAACTGAGTATTTCCCAAAAGAAATGTACGTCAGGAAAAAGTTGTCACGAAATATTGTCACGAAATAGTTGACGTCGTTACGAAAAAGTTAATGTTAGGGTAAGTGTACACTTGTAGGGAAAATTTTTAAAGGAATTTTTTTTTCAACATTATGTAATAGTTTTTAGTTTTTTACATAAGTAAATTAAAGAATAATTTTTTTTAATACAAAAACATAGTATGCCTGCCATAGTATATACTATGAACAGCTGAATTATGGGTATTCCAGCAGCTGGCTAATAGATAGGTTCAAATAGTCCCAGCTTTTATAAATTCAATGTATACTCAGCTTTACTTCGTACTTTTTCCTCACGTAACTAAACGTGACGAAATAGTAAGAGAAAAATAACCTCAAAATGGTTTAGTGAAAAAACGTTATGTCAAAACAATCAACGGATATAATACAATGAACACATTGATTAATCTACATACATTACAGTTAACGAATACAAAATAAAAGTACTTACCTTGAACGAAATGAGATTTGATTTTTTGTAACTAAAAAGTATAACACTCACCAAAAATACTGTGACTCGTTTTACAGTGAAAACAAAATGTCAGTGACAACTGACTATTAGCCAATCAGAAAGATTTTGGTGTTGCCAGTCCAATATACTACGGATGCGTTCGGAAATTAGAATAAATACGAGAAGTCGCGTCAAGAAAAAGTGTGTAACTAAAAAGTGTGAAACGTGTGTCAAATTGTTTTTTGGAATTGATACCCATTTTTATTATGAAACCATTAACAGAGTAACTTTATATCTTAAACCTCATTGCATAAGGTACTAAACAGAAAAGCAGAAAATTAATATTGACTACTTTTAGTATATTTTCTGACACAAAAAAAACGTTGTTGTGTGCAGTGACATTTAGGTTTTTATATGAAAAGAAAAAAACAATGTGGACAGAAAGATGCCTTACACTATTACAAAAAGACTTTTGCAGTATCTGTTGTTACAATTCAACTGTGAAATAGTTTAACTTGACATGTACACCAATTTCTTGAAAAAAATATGCATATTTTTTTTAAAAACTTGCAAAAAAAATTGCGACATATTTTTTTCGCATATTGTACAACAATTTTGAGAAATACTCAACTAATATTACATCTAAAATGTGAAGACGAATAGTAATACTGCCTTAAAACATAGTACTACTCCTTATTGCTTTGAGTTAAAGTTCTTAATAGGCAAACCGTTGAATTTGTTGACGAAGTAACCATTTTGTATTGCTTGCGGAAGAGACAAGTTTGTAATTACGCGTTTCTAACTTTATTAGTTAAAGCACGGCTCCTAAATATTTAGCACCAGTCCCTTTTAAACATAAGCATTAAAATATAAGGTGTTAATAATATCCTAGCAGAAAGCAGGTGCACGCGGGTGCTTCACGTCGCTAATAATAATATCAGCTTAGATTTTATTGGTTTTTGTATGGATATGCGGTCGATTGTAAATTATATTATTTAACTTTTTAAACTTTCACGGTTTGTATACATATTAATTAGATAAAACGGGAACGTCGGGTCAGTCTACTCGTGACCATAATGGCTGCAATGCTGTCGAAATATCGAGACATCAATAATAAATGTTTAACACGGTAATTCCCGTTTTATCTAATTAATATGTATATTATTTAATCTGAAATCTAACATATTTAAAAATAAAGTTATAGAATCAAAAATAATAGTACAGTCGAAGACAGAGATAAGTATACAGGGGGCCTCAATAAGGTTGACATTTTCTCAAAAACTACTGGACCGAATTTAATAATTATTTTACAGTTACATAGTTTTAACTTTTATCTATCAAACAGTGAAATAATGTTTGCAATAGGTCAAGTAGTTTTTAAGAAAATCTCAACCTTAAAAACTCTCCTGTACACCTTTCTCTGTGTTCCACCGTACCTCCAAACATTTACTAATTTTGTAGACCGATTGTAGAATGATTTATTGATAATGAGTGGGATTAACGGGTCACAGTTTGAGAAACTCTGCTTAAGTGTATTCTATGGTAGAGCTTTAATCAAACGCCTAAATTTGCTATTCTGGTTTATATTGTTATTGTTTGTTGGTTAAGCGGAAAAAAAATTCAAATAAATTCAAGTGCAAAATAAATAAATTCACTGTTTACGCACCTGAAGCACTATACAGCCACTCATGCTCATCCAGCTTCGGCTTTAGTAGAGCTTTTGCCGTTTAGTAGACGATACTTACTCGTAGTTTTAAGTACCTACGAGTAAGTATCCTCTACTAATTGTAGTGACGTCAGAGATAATTTGAATAATTAATGTTTTAGTCAGTTTGTGTGGAGGCGTTGCCTATTTCAAGAGAAGGAAAAGGCAAAGTTTTATTCTTCCGACAAGTAATTAGTCGAGTTGTGTGTGCGATAGACCGGAAGTCAGTGCGACGTTCTTTCCTATCTGCCTTAATTACGATTCGTTAGTCGAAAAACTTGTAACCTACTTAACGCATTCGATTTAAGATTTTTGAAGATGGAAACCAAACCGTTTTTTCCCACTAGTTAAGTTGTCCAGTTCAGTTAACTGAACTAGTGAGAAAAAAATTCCCAAACCGCATACTTCAATTGCTATCGTTACAAAAAAACCCAAGAAAATACTCTACGCCTGCCTACGTTACCCGCACTTCGTAACCAGTTGCGAATGAGGAGAAAATTATCTTCATATGTAACCGGTTCGGATTCTGAAGGAAGATCATTTGAATAGAAAATTTTAATATTTAGTTGTCAAAATTTTTTGCTCTTTGACCTTTATAGGTATTGTTTATAATCTAGGATAGTTGAGAAAATAATTACGATAGGTTATTAGATTTGTCATTAGCTCAGCGACAAAATACTTCAATCACTCATGTGGGTAAAAGTAATAGTACGGTGGAACACAGAGAAGGAACAGGAGAGTTTTTAAGGTATAACCTATTGCAATAATTCTTTCACTGTTGGATAGATAAAAATTAAAACTATGTAACTGTAAATTAATTATTAAATTCGGTCTAGTAGTTTTTGAGAAAATCTCAACCTTATTGAGGCCCCTTACTTATCTCTAGTCTTCGTGTGTACCTAGTACCGCGGATAGTAGATGTTTCTCGAAAAAAACACTGATTTTCAACAGCTTTAATCGATGGCCTACATTGTAAATTAAACTACACTTGAACGAACCTGCAAAGTTCGCAACATAAAAGCAACAATGGATGAAATGAATGCAAATTGATTCTATCGTTCCCGTTAGTTGAACCTACGAGGATCTTGCTAAGATAACAACATGCTATATCGAATATACCGTGTTTTCACAGGCGGCTTTCTATGGAAAAATTCACGTTATATTATTTTTCTTTATGTGAGTTACCTTTGTAGATACAACGTCATTTCTTTTGTTATTTCGCTTGCTTAACTTAACACAACAAATATGCCAGTTTAGGAGTCGTAGACTGTTGTACCACACTCTTATAGCAATGCACATTGAAACTGGATCGTCTCAATCAAGTACCTATTTGGTAAGAAAAATTTACTTCAAATTAAGAACGAAAAACATCTCCTTTTAGTTCACAATCAGTGAAAATTATTAAAATTAACAATTTACAAAGCTGGTAGTCTGTGAATAATTCAATGGTATAAGGAAATTTTCAAGCATTATAACTTCTTAATTATATTTACATTAATTTCCCCTTTTTTCTTGCGGAAACTAAATGTTTTAATTAAATTACTAAATTAAGACCTAAGTCCCAATAAACGAAGTAGTCCTGCTTTGGCTCGGGTCTTGGATCAACCTACTCTGTTTTGGTAGGTAAATAAATTTAGTGATTATCTTTTTCGTCTATCTCTAACATCTATCCTTCGATCCTTTTTTTGCTTAAGGCGCTATATGGTTGTCAAAAGCAAGAGTGAGACACAAGACGCAGCGTAGGAGTGAAGAGCACGGCGCAGTGCCTCGTTATTCATATTTTTATGAATTTTGGATGAATTTGGGAAGGTAAATAAAAATACGCCAACAAAAACCAGATTTTTTAAAACAAGCTCTCGTATTTATAGTACCCTACATTTTGATATATATATTGTATGAATAACTATTTCGGTTTAGATATAATTTTCATTTTAAAAGACATGGAAGGGGTATGTTTGCGATTTTTTTCTATCGAGCGAAGTTTGTCCAATCGTGTCATCAGTATTTGTCTCTAAATAGATACCCCAATATTACTATATATTTTTTTCTGACGTTTAATTTTAGTTGCCGTTGCCTTCGCAGAAAAACTGAAAATACGCGCATACGAAGCCTTAATTTTATAGATGTATTTAGCTCAAAACAATAGAATTCAGAACGTGTTCAGTGTTAACGTTAATAACAAAACAAGACATAATCTGCCGAACAAAGTTAGGATCGGCGAGGTATCGGGAAACCGCGACTGTTCTTGTTGGGAACTCGCTCATAACAGTTCTGACAGAATTAAATCCCGGTTTTCAGAGTAGTAAACACTGCGGAAACCACGTTATACGTCTTTGAATATGCAGAGTGTTAATGAAATAACTCGAATTCTCTCGGGATGGAATGTAGAGTTTCGGAATAACCAGGTTCATTGAATGTGTCAATGGAAATGTCAACCTAAAATTCTTCTGGACTTTCTCAATCATTTTCAAATGTGTGTTGCTGCTTATTGCGGGGTTACCTTCTCTTTATATTTTTTATTAGGATGAATACTATTTTTCAATATACAATACATGTCATAATTGCGACAAGCTAAATTGTAGTTCACAAATGTGCCAAAAACAGCCGTTTTTCGCAATTATGCGAACTACAACTTACCGAAATTGAATCACGTTATTAATAAGCATTTAAAAAATAGTATTTATCGTAATATTTTTTTTGTAAATTTCATTATATTGGAAAATATTATTTTTTTAAGATTGGCTAGTTGGCTCATGGAAGGATCTTAATTCGGGAAATAAAACAAATAACCGACCTTTATACATTGCAGCTCAGTGGCAAAGTTTTGTTTCATCGGGCCCACATATCCTGACTCGGGGGCACATAAAATTATTTTTACGAGGGGTACCCTCTTTATTATACCGATAAAAGGTCACAGAGCTTGTTGTAATTTGAATTTTATAACGTCATAAAATAAACTATCGGTCGATGGATGGATGCTCATGAAAAATCTCAGTAAGAGCCTTGGCAATCTCTACATCGAGTTGAGATTTTAAGCATGGATTGAAAGAATTCTAGGCTCTTTTCTATGTCTAATAGCCATAAACACTTCCCTTAAACCTTAAAGTATGTACTGGGACTATTTTATGCAAACATCTTATTTAGAAATCAAATTGATTCTGTAGGTACACACGAAGACAGAGATAAGTATACAGGGGGCCTCAATAAGGGTGATATTTTCTCAAGAACTACTGGACCGATTATAATAATTCTTTTACAGTACATTGTTTTAACTTTTATTTATCTAACAGTGAAAGTATTATTGCAATAGCTCAAGTAGTTTTTGAGAAAATCTCAACCTTGAAAACTCTACTGTACACCTTTCTCTGTCTTCGACCGTACCAAGAAATTAAATTGCGTGCATTTTAAGCCAGCTAGATCTATTTTTTTGGGATTATATACGAAAAAAACAATTAATGATTTTTTATAACCGGTATTAGTAGTAATTGAATATGAGCATATTTGGATTGTATAAGAGTGTTTAAAGAATCGGGTTGTGTTACATTCTGCCCTCTCTACCTACTCAACAAGGAATATAGAGTATCTAACGATAAATAGGTAGGTAAGATTTAAAATGTTTGCATAAAATCATAAGAAAATACTAAAAAATATTCTTCTTATTCGTAGGTAAAGACGAGACAAATTATCGAGGAAAATTATTATATAAATTTCGTAGAAGCGTTGGAAATATTTGATCATACGCTAACAGCTTTTCATTAATCCAATGAACTTTGCTTTTAATGAGGTGTTTGAAGTGAACAGTTTGACATTTTTCTTCGTCAACTTTTATCAAATTGAAGCAGAGATTTGGGAATGATTGAGGTACAAATTGAGAGGAATATATTATCCCTAGGGCCACTTGCACCAAAATATGCATACATACCTGATACTTTTTCTTATTTAACTCTGGATTAAGTGCTCCGTGGCGCAAGCCACCCTAAGTGCTCATAATCCTAGTTAAACCTCACTTCCCTTAAATCGTGTTGCTATCCCTTTCACACTTAGTTAAAAAAAGTTAAGATAGAAAGGGACAGGGTATCTAAATGGTGGCGTAACTTTAAATCACGTTTACGCGCCATAAACTATAACAGTATTGCATCAACAAATAGAACCCACCTTTATTTTAAGCGCAGAGGCGCGGGCGTCGTTGTTTCGATTATTCTTATAATTAACCATGATAGGTATGTGGCCTATTAATTATCAGAGTTGTACATGCACCTATTCACAAGAGGTATTCCTATGTCATGGTCGAACGTGCTTTCAGAGACACAGAGGCTCATTATTTTGATTCACCTTCCAGAACTCTCGCAAATGTTACATTCTACGACCGTTTTCAATGCATATTCGGAACTGGAGTATGAGCCCCTAAGCAGGTTCGATTAGCAATACCACCTGTTGAGGAAATTGCAATCATTTTAAAACTTTGGTATATTGTAGTCTCCATAACAAGCAAAGTAACTTGCTATAATAATATTTTCGACAGCTCCCATCACCAGCCATGACAACTCGTGACACCAATAATAATGATTCAAAAATTTTCGACAATCCTTAAACAAACGCTTCAATTAATAGTCGAGTGACTTTAAAGGGATTAGAAGGCGGAACTCCGAAACCCTGGATTATGAGAGATTAACAAGATACCGGAGACAACATTACGGCATTACCACTGTAAGGCGATTATGGAACTCTCAAAACAGACAATAGAATTAACTAGTGTTTACCGAAATTAAACCTTTGATAATGATTGCTCAGTTGGGTTTGCAAAGGAATGGTTTGAGAGTTATTTAAAGGATAGAAAGCAATGCACAAAAGTCACAAAAATAATCAAGCTAGACAAGCTAACATTTCACTCGAGCTATAAAATAAATGAGAATGGAGTCCCCCAAGGAAGTATTCTGGGACCGCTCCTCTTCTTATTATATATAAATGATTTGCCTGACATAACATCTCATGACTGTATTCTTTTCGCCGACGATACAACACTATTAATAAAATGTAATAATATTGACAATTTTGAAAATGACATTAATAACGCAATTAAAGATGTAATAAATTGGCTAGACAATAATAATTTAAAAATAAATGTAAATAAAACTAAAATAATCAATTTTAAAACGTATCAATCTAAAAATCTTAATCTTAATATAGAACATGATAATGTCAAACTTGAAGAAGTCGAATCAACCAAGTTTCTTGGTATTACTCTAGATAAGCATTGCAATTGGAAAGATCAGGTTGAGTCAGTTCGCAGTAGGCTGAACCGATTCGTATATCCCCTTAGGAGGCTAAGGCAAGTTGCTCCTCAACAAGCAGCAATGCTCGCTTATTATGGGTATGTGTCGTCGGTACTGAGCTATGGGCTTATTCTTTGGGGAAACTCTGTAGAGGTCGAAAAGGCATTCAGAGCCCAAAAAAAATGTATACGAGCCATATGTGGCGCACATTTCATGGACAGTTGTAAACCGTTGTTCCAAAAACTTAAAGTACTACCCCTACCGTGTATGTACATAAAAGAAATCTGCCTCTTCGTTAAAAGATATCCACATTATTTCAAAATGCTCAGCGATGTATTTACAAGTAATAGGAACACTCGTCACCAAAATGTGTTATGCATACCTTCAATCAAACTAAAAATATACAAAAGAAATGTGTACGGTATGGCAGTATTGTTATACAACAAGCTGCCAAATGAAATAAAAGAGCTACACAACCCCCTCTTTAAAAGAAAATTGCATGAGTGGTTACTTGACAAGCGATTCTATTCTGTTGACGAATTTTTAAATTATAGCTAGGATTATTTTATTAAACATGGATATGACATGAAATTTCAGTTACATTTTAAACATTAAATTCAAACAAGTAATATACTCTATATTTGCATGCCATATGAGTGGTAGAATGTATTAGGGGCTTATTATTGTATCATGACAACTGATTATACATGTACCTACATTCACGCAAATAAATGATTTGACTTTGACTTTGACTTTGACTTTGTAAAATTGGTCATGTTCATTGGGGTTTCGTTAGTATATTTTTGCGTATCGATAAATATAGACGCACGACATTGTTCAACCATACATGGTTAATGTAATCAACGAAAAGAGGGTTTGATAATAGTGATAATTAATTAGTTAATTATTGAACTAATTAGGGCTTGACGAATTATTGACGAAGGTTCAACGGATAATTTTAAGTACGCATGTATTTTAGATGTAACTGGATTTTTTTTATTTCGATACCAAATAAATTATTATTATTATTACGTATCTCTCTAGGTTTCACGGGTTTAAGAAAACCCGGTCCTTTGAAAGGCTTGTACGGAGACATAGGTCCAACGCTTATTATTATTTAGTTTTAAGCTTGACAAAAAAAATATATATAAATAGACTGATGATGATTGCAGAAGCTAATTGAAGTTATTGTAGATACTAATAATAAACTACACAACTAACAAAAAAAATCAGGGGTTTGAACCCCATAAATAATGTGTATAACACAACTTGCGTGGACTATTTGTAAACAACAAATCATAATAGGATCTCTGGAATATCTTGCATAAGGCCGATGAGTCCGTAGGTATCTGAATCACCTTGCAAACAATTTCTAGTTATATAAGTAAGCAATGTTATATAAGTTTCCTTCAAATCTATATCCCAAAATGCCCCAATTTAGTGGTTTAACTAAATCCTGTTCGTATAATATAATTCGAGATGTGGTAGACGCCCGAGGCTGGTCTCAAGTGGCTTGTTTAATTTAGAGAACAACACCTAAATTTGGCCTTTCTCTCGAGGGATTGCCTTAAACTCTGTCATCTATTCTAAATAAGTTATTAGACTTTACATTCCTGGGATAACCTTGACCTTGAATTTGAGTAAATACTGTTAAATTTTTGGATATTCCAAGATTCAAATGGAAATGGATTTGAAATCGTTCCTTCGATAAATATGTTTTATGGATATGTCATGCACCTTAACCTAACCTAACCTAACTTTATAATTATCGAAGCTAGATTGCATTCAAAGACAGTACCAACATTATTATTTCTTTTATTATAAAGTCTCTTGTCAACGAAAGACTCACACTTACTCAACTCACCGCTTACATCTTATACAAATGTGTAATAATGAAAGCATTTCGCCATTTTCATTCTCGTAAATCTCATCATACAAATATCACTTTGAAAATAAGAATTTTAGATCTCTACAGGGCAGAAGAGGTAAATTTGCAAGTCAGAACAGAAATAAGAGTAGTAATGGATCTCCTCTACTCCATACTACTTAAGTGAAATAAAAGTTCAGGCTCTTTAGATTTTTTCTTAATGCTTATGCTGTTTACCTCAAGTTGCGCAGTAATAAAATTTAAATTGCCAAGTAGTTCGGTACTTCATTGAATATTCTGCCTTCTAAAGTAAAGCTTTTAAATGTAGTGAAATATACGCTTTGATATCTTTTCTTTATCGTAATACAATTTTAATTTAATTTTAGTTCAGCGTCTTCTACCTCATCATCATCATCAGTCTATGCTACACTTCTAAATGCACATCTACTTCTCCAAAGGCATGCCATTGCACCCAACTTTTTATGTCATTCCTGAAACGTGATTATTCGTTTCCAGTCTCCGTTAGTTATCCTGTGATGTGGTCGTTACAATTGCATAAGGGACATCACGTCACGCACTTCGTATATCCATTGTGGTATCAAGCTCGTCTATGTTGCCGGTCGTCGATTCCAAGACTGCATTCTAACTTGATTATCCTTGGGCAGAGTCATCTAAATTGGTAAGTTTATTCTTGAAAATCACACGCTACCTACTTATTCAAGTCTCCAACAAAAATGTTGAATTTGAATTAATACTAACCTACCACATTATGTAATACATACTCATGCTTATGCATTCATAATCCTAATACGTAAGGTTTCTAAGAAACCGAATACAAAGCTTCATATAATCAAGACTTGCCAAATCCATTGCAATCAACGTACAATGGAAATTCTAAGCTGAAGCGAGAAGCTGGCTTCATTTCAAGCGGCAGAAAGCGTCGACGGCAAATGAACTCGACCTTTTTAGGGCCGTCAAAAGGGTAAGTGCGAATAAGAACTACAAGCTGAACAGAGCTTTAAGGTTACTAGATGCGTCTGTTATACAATGCCCGGGAATTATCTTGTGCTCACGGACTACTGAATTAAAGAGGAGTTGTCGTAATTTACTTTCCTTGATCAAAATGAGTCACACATTTGCGTGGGTGAAGGGAGAGATGAAACGCTTATATCGCTGACGTCACGGCTCAGTTAGGTCATACACAACCACGGTGGAATAATGAATGAGGAAAGAGTTGCCTCATCTACCCTAGCTGTGTGGCATCATCAAAGTAGCAGGTAGGCGTGGCTAAATTCGGTCCTCGGCAGATCGTTTGAAGAACGGAAATTTTGATCTTGGAAGGAAAAGTATATTATGTTTCCCCTCACATTTTACTAAGGAAAGCAAGCAGAAAAGACCTGACATGACCTAGTAAACATATAGGTATCTTCCTCACTCAACTAACATCAGAGGCGGCATGATGGGGACCGTATGCACTCGCCAAGCGTTGTATTAGCCAGCTAAGCATGCATTATGCGCTCCTCATAGAAGCCGACATAGATAGTAGTTGGTCCATAAGCATTAGAAAACTAGATTTAGAAAAGCAAGCAGCGACATTTACTCTTTGTTTCAGGACTACGGATTCATGACTCTTCCAGCAGAATTCTTATGCCATGAGCTACAGTAGTTTGTAGGTATAGCATTAGGGTGGCATACGGCTCGTGTTACGAATTGCCACAATCAAAGGCCGCGTCAAATCCTGTCTGAATTCAGTTCATTCGCCATCCAGCCCACTTCATTTGTACTAACTCGACTCGATTTGCTTTTGTGTTCCAACTGGTTGACGTTTTAGTGATAATTTTCTTCTGGAATTGTTTTATGTTTTGTAACTTTCGACGAGTCTTGTGGGTTTTATATTCATTCAAAGTTATTTATCTTTTTTCTTTCCTTTTTCGTGTGGTTTTAGTGACCAAACCTATTTGTCAGAGTTTTCCTATGGGCAGGCCTCTGATGTAGCCAGCAACCGGTACCAACTACTTAACGTGCTTTCCGAGGCACGGAGGGGCTCAGATAAAAGTGTCACTAGCGGTCACCCATCCAGGTACTGACCTCGCCCAGCGTCGCCTCTCAAAGTTATTAATAAATGCGATTGATCTTCTAGTCGTGTGGTTTAACTATCAAATCTATTGTCAGAGTTGTTCAATAGGGTTAAGATTAAACCATGAAACAATGTTGTAGCGATTCAAGATTGCGTAAGTTTATTTTAGTTGCCGTTAAGCGAGGCGTCCCGCTCACTCCACGACACGACACGAGTCACGAAGTAGCATATAAACGACAACGACGTTGCGTTTAGGGTTCGAACTAGTGGCCGCTACAGAAATGGCTACACTAATCGTCATCTAATAAAATTGAGTTCCCTATTTTTCAAACCAAAAAAAATCTTCATCAAACTTCAGTGTCACATCACCAAAAGGTATTCAATTATCGGGTCAGTCGGTTTAATTAGGGCACATCACGCCCGCTCGCTCGTCATTTGTCTGCCCTAATCACTCACTCCGTCCAATGACTATCAGTCTTCCGAACTCTGATTTCAGCTATTATTGGATGTCAATGGGGAAAATGAATATCCCTTTCCAGTATTATGAAGGAGAGCCCGGTGACACTGTGGTTAGGATTAAACTTCCGTTACAGAGGTCCAGGTTCTACCCGATAGCCGTAAAATCATCGTTATATCATATAAAAAATGTTCCAGCCACTGCACGCTGACTGCAAGCTAGCAGTCGTTGAAACTGCACGGGCTGCAAGGATAGTTTGCAGTTGAAATGCAGTCGAATACATCTGTCTAGAGCCTTCTGCGCCACCCGGCGTACTCGCGATTGTTGCATGCCGAGGTTTGCTGAGATTTCGAAGCGCGTCGTTTCGGCCGATTTGTATGAAGACGGACTACTGTACTTATCCATATTGTGGCTCCGGGAGTTACGGTACCTAACACACCAGTGCGCTCCTACTTAGTCCTTTCCTAAGAGTTACCGTAGCGTAGTCACCTTGAAAAAGACCGTCGAAATCGGGCGAAAGTCGAAACTGTCGGTATAATCACCGGCTTCAACAATATAAGTGAGTGATATCTGTATAATAATGCTACTACTGGACTTTAAAATCTTGCCGCAAACGTAGGATCCCTTGAACAAAACTAGGTTAAGTCCCGATTTACAAATCCCAAACAAGTAGACGTTTCTGCAGATTCCCAGAGAAAGCGCGCCATACAATGCTATTTATCCTTCAGTTTATTGTTGTTTGGAAATGAGAATTTTAATGGTTTCTGCGTTCTTTCTTGCACAGTTAAAGGAGCTTAAAAATAAGGAAAAGGCTACATTAATTATATATTATATATATACTTACCTATAATAGGAAACTGTATTTATTACAGACAAAGGTATAGCTTTTTATATTATAAATTCCATAATTATTAAAAAGTTGATTGTATGTTAGTAATTTATTACGAATATGAATGTTATAACAATTATTAGCATGTAGTTTAATATCATTAATTTAATAGGTTAATTTAAATAACAATAAAAATTAAAAATAACTATTACCTGTAAACTTAATTAACTGTTTCATAAATGTAATAAAAGATGCTGATGTTTTTGTTTTTTTCCATGGTGTTCTCTGTATAAAAATATATCTATCTATCTTAATAGTAACTCTAATTTACACTAATTTCATTGTATAATTAATTATTTTAAGAATTATTGTAATTAATTATAGTATCCACTGACTCGGTGCTTTGGTGATATCTGTAAACCAGTCAGTTATAATTGAATAAATAAATAAATTACATAAGATTTTTAAAAAAAATGGTAGCGTTTTAGAAGTAGAGCTCGGACTATGTAGTCTAAAGCAGGGTCCGCTGCGCCGTGTATCAAAACACTGTTACATCGGATTTACGGGCGTGGCGATGGCGATGGCATAACAAATTTCTTGCCAAAACATGGCGCAGCGGACCCTGCTTAACAGTTTACCATACCTACCTATTTGTATTTTCTCGTAATAAACAGCCTTTTGGAAATTACAAAATGGGTTGACACTACAAGTAATTCTAAGTAAGTTAATTTATTCATTTGTTCTAACACTTTAGACAAATACATAAATAACATATGAAGAAACAAATTGATACAAAGGGCGAGCTTATCTCAAAAGATTTAAGTAAGTAATTTATTTTCAGTAGGCTTAAGTATTTTTTCTGAACCATGTATTGTCTCGTCCTCTGTTGTAGGTTGCCTGGAAGAAATCGCTTTTCGCGACAAGGCCGGCAAAATTTACAATGAGTACGTAAGTACTTCTTAGTTCTCTAATTTTTAAGTTGTGTATATTTTTGCATTTTTCATGACTGGGACCCTCCATATTAATACTAATGGATAAAAAATTTCGGCACTACCGGGATTTGAACCATAGACCTCGCCATTCCGTGGCACGCTCTATTAAAAGGAACGCGTCATCAATTAAAAACATGATTTACATGAATTTGAGCAATTGCACAATCACTCGATAGATGTCCTAAGACGAACACGGAGAAAAAATTCGGCGACCTGAGTACGAAGTCACGGTGGCTCTGTTGGAATAGAGCGTGCCACGGAATGGCGAGGTTCCTTGTTCGAATCCCGTTTTATCATTAAAATGACAATGCCAGATTCTGCCCCACCATCAACCGCAAGTTGTACAAGATAACGAAAAATTATTGGTTTAAATTAAAGTTATGTACAAGTTGCGAGTCGAAAAAAACAGCTTAATAAAGAATTCTGAAAATAGTAAGAAATCGAAGCGAATTATTAATTGTTTTTGTTAATCTTCTATAGGAGTTGCGAGAGTAGTAGAAAATGATACTGATTATGATTATGCAATATTAAACCTGTAATATGTCCCCAACAAAATGATAGGTACAGCTTAAATGGTCACGTAGTTTTGTAGGTGGGGCAAAGCTCCATTGAAATGTGGCAATGTCATTTTCATTTCGCATAGCGTATAATATGCAAGAAATTATCAAAACATACCCTCCATATTGTTACATTATTAAACACCGAAAACTAACTATAAACGCGAATATCTGGCATCCAACTGAACTGGGTGAGCGGTGGCTTTACTCACAAATCCCGCTGACTGCAGTAAGGTCGTAATTACACCAAACGATATAGTGACGGGATTGAAACGAGATCGTACGGAGTCGTACGGGATTGAAAGTTTTTAAGGTTGAGATTAACTCAAAAACTGCTTGATCTATTGCAAGAATTATTTCACTGTTAGATAGATAAAAGTTAAAACTATGTAACTGTAAAAGAACTATTAAATTCAGTCCAGTAATTTGTATCTAGTACCGTTGATTTTGTATCGTGAAACTTCATGCCGTATCAGGCTTCCAGATGACAAAAGTAAAATTACAGTAGTAAAAAAATCGATCAAAATTATATAAATAAAATAACATTATTTTAATAATGAATTTATTTTCGTTTTAGCTTAGTAAGTGACTACCATAAATGAAGGCGGCCGGCTTATTGTTCCTTCACGGATCACAGCAGATCAATGGTAACACTTGCAGTACGATTTTAAATATACGACGCAGATAATAAGAACGGTCCAAAGTCCAAAGTGTTACACTTGATCTGCTGTTAGCTGTACATACCGACCGAAGAATTTTCGACAAATATTATATAGGTAGGTATTTAAATTATTTTAATAATGAACTAAGTTTCGTTTTATCTTATTACCATAATATGAAGGCGGCCGGCTTATTGTTCTTTAATGTATCTTGTACCTATACTACCTACCGACCGAAGAATTTTATTAAAGTTAAGGTGTAGAAAATGTAGTTATTTCTAATCAATTATAAATAATAATTCAATTGTATAATAAAAGCTACAAAATTATCATTTTGTTCTCAAATCTTGTTTAATATCGTATCTCGTAATAATGACATTTACTGCCGACACTGCATTGCAGCAGGACGGATTATCAGACTCGACTTTTTTCAATTAACAAGCCAAATGAGCTTGCTAAGATTTATATCTGAAAACAATGTTGCCAGTAAACCATCTGACCGCAGAATATGTTGTTGTTTATGTACATTTCAATAGAAGCGGAGCCCGCGATTCACTCTGCCGTTATTGTAGGAAAAATGGTTCCTATTTTTCAGTAAGTAAAATATTTCTAAGTTCATTATTCGTCATCTTTAGCAGTATACTTGGTTTTAATGAATGCATAAGTTATTAGGTCATTAGGGTAAAATTTCATCGCTCTATGGAGAGATCATAGAGTATATTTTATATGGGTACTGGTTGGCCCTTGTTGTTAGGTACAATGCAAATAATAAGAACAGTCCAAAGTGTTACACTTGATCTACTGTCGGCTGTACCTATGAGACTGAAAAGTAAGTAAGAGTTGAATACGTACTGCAAGTATTACCATTGATTTGCTGTTGTCCGTACCTACATAGGAAATATTTGTTTTATATGTTCGACTTCTAATGATAATTTAAACAATGAATCAAATGAGTGACAGGTGAGAAAATAAGAAAATGCATAGACGTTTGTTTGACTATTCTAAGAGCAAGCTCACGCTAAGTTCGTGATCACAACTGGAAATAGTTTATAAATTACCAAGTACGGTTTACGACTAACCGATGACCGTGTATGAAGAGATTAACCGATGTGAAAGAAGCGAACCAAAGTGGCATATGACAAATCGTAGCAAATGGAAGTCCATCGTCTCTGTTTCAACCTTATAGTTAATGCGTGTAATCTAGGACTAAATGAGTCTTAAACAATCTCTAAACGTATTTAATTAACACCACATTTATGAAATTGAATTACGCTCCGATTTGAAACTTAAGAACGTTCAAAGAAAACTTATCTACTTAACACCAGGATGGTTATGATAATAGCGCAGGAATCCTTTGCCAAGTGTAAAACGAGTGCAGTTAATTAGTTGCAGGTTACCTGCTCCTCTGGCAATTAATTATATCCAGATGCCGCCAGCTGGCGTGGAACGGGAAACTTCGGAACTGTCTGGCATAGACCCGGTATAGGTAACACTTATGGTGATGTTACATGTACTTATATAATCGACTCACACTCGATGGATACGAATATTACGAAGACATCTTATTCACGTCCATCAATTATAATTATGGGGGTCCCGAAAATTTCACCAAAATTCATTTCATAGAGATATCAATAAAAATGTCACCACGTCTCGTCGACATTTTCCGATTCCATTTCGACTTGAGGTCAAAGTCGGTACTAATAGATAAGAAGGTATAGATAGTAACAACGGATGATCCACAATTATCCTTGATCAAGAGATCTGGCCACTGTTATTTTATAATAGCAACAACTCCTTTCATTATCAAATCCAAATCAACATTTCGAAAATCAATCTTATGACCGCCTCGATTGTCGCTCGATGGTCGAAGATGGTCGCTCGATTATCGCTCGATTGTAGCTATTGTAGAAGAATCTACCACAATCATGGTCTAGACCATAGTCTAGACTCTAGAGGTTGAAATCGAATCTGCTTCATCTAAAAATCATTGGGTGTGTAATTAAATCAGGTAGAAATTTGGTAGAGTAACTTTCGCACTGAGTGGTTGGATTTACTTGTCACTTGAATTTACGAGGATCGTAATATATTAAAATATTAGGAAGACGGATACGTACTTCAAAATACTTACGTACATTTAAACTCAAGTTGAAACTAGCTTTGAAATTCATTTTAATGAAATTTGCAAAAGAATCCTTCAAAGAGAGCTGCGAGCACTCTCAAATGTCTAAATGTCAATGCTAAAAAGCACTCAGTTTTATTTGCTCTTTTAGCAATGTTTTAGCTCACTAGAACTCACGAACATTTTCTGATTAATTTAACGTGACATTAAACACAAAATAACCACTGTAGATATTAAAATAAATATTATCAAATAATTTTGCAACCGTCCTTTCCCACCATTTTCAAGAGAACCCTCGTATAACTTAAATCAAGAGAAAAAAACAGTTAATGCGCTGAGATTTCTTCACGTCTCCAACATTGAGCGCGACATTCCAAGTTACATTAGAGTCTAAAGAAAATTGTATCGCAGTGAATTTTGTATTTGTGAAGGCTATAGCATTAAATGGAGTGGAGATTTCACGGTGTCTGCCTCGCGCTACTTGACATGGATAAATTGAACCGGCTCGCCTTTACTGTTCTCGAGAAAATGTTTTTAGTGCTGCGCAAAGGAAGTACGTAACACCTTTACATGGAATCTTGTAAGTCATCGTGCCGCAAGACTTCTATTAAAAGTCGTTCTCTTAACCTATATTGGAATCTGATCGATATTGGTAGTAATTCTATGCGTCTTTTAAGGCCGGGTGTGCGTGGATTATTAGTTTTTCTATGAAGACTACGGCACTAACTACTAACATTTAACGTTTAAAAAGATAACCTAGGGTATCTATTTAGAGACTGATGAATAACCGATACACGATTGGACAAACTTCGCTCGATAGAAAAAATCGCAAACATACCCTTTCCATGTCTTTTAAAATGAAAATTATGTCTAAACCGAAGTAGTTATTCGTACAAAATATATATCAAAATGTAGGGTATTATAAACACGAGAGCTTGTTTTAAAAAATCTGATTTTTGTTGGCGTATTTTTATTTCCCTGCCAAAATTCATCCAAAATCAATAAAAATACAAATATGGAGTCAGTGTGCCGTGCTCTTCAATCCGCCAATGACATCATCTTCGACAACATCTTCTGTCTCGCGCTTGAGATTGACAGCTGGCAGCCCCTTAAAATAATACTAAGTCTGACACGGTTAGCTGCAAGGCCTTTTAGGTGCTCAAGTCCTGTCAAAGACTGCGCAAACGAAATTTTTGTAAATACTATTTTTCGGCATCAATCTGACTTTGACAGGATTTGGGCGCTAATAAAAATCGTTGAGGCTCACTCCCCGGTCTTGTCGAACTTACAGTGACAGCAAACCAAGACTCATTTCTATGCCTATTACATTGTTGGTTTCATTGGTAACATTATAACTCCTCTCATAGCAGCAACCGAGCAATGGATTATAAAGAAATGGGAATGGGCTTACTATCACTGTCAGATTTACAATTGGGGGGTGGTCTAGAAATGTTGCCGCTATACCAAACTTGGCAGACAGTTGGCTGGTAGGGACTGGGTGCAGAAGGGCGAGAATCGGGTTGAGTGGCACCTTGGGAGAGGCCTATGTCCAGCAGTTGACTGATACTGGCTGATGATGATGACACCAAAGTTATAAAAAGAACTTTTAAGAAGGACAAAGTTAGCTGAAAATTAGAAAACGCACATAATCACTACCATTGGTTATCAAAAGCTACCGCGAATTAAGAATCTAAAATTTTGAAGTTATTACGAGACATAATATGCCCAGGAGTAAGCTGGAGCATGTTGATGAAAAGAAGAGACACCATAGATTGCTCATTGGAGGATGAACGCATGTAACATAAATATATGAAAACAGAAGTTCAATGGTTACTAAACATAATATATCTACCATAATAATCACAAGAAATATTATGAGTACCCTAATATTTAAACCAAGTCACAATTCATACAATCAAAATTCCCATTTCACGAAGATAAAACAGGTAAAACGGTAAATTGGTAAAATAGGCTCGATTTGTTACCGCTGCCCGGTGAAACAAACAGACCCCTTATTAGCCAAAAAGGCTTCTGTAATGAAAAACAAAAACCTTTTCATATAACGGTTACTCGGTTCAATGGAATTATTTTACGGACCATTTTCCTATTTCTGTCCGAGCGCCTTTTGTTTCGGGAAGAAACGAATTGATTGCGGTACCAGGAAGTTATTGCTGGATAATAATAAAATTATAATGTTAAGTCCAGCAAAATATATAATGATACTCGTAGTGGTGGGAAAGTAAGAAAATAACATTTATTTAGGTATAAACTCGACTAGGTCTCGGTGGCAGTGGTTGGGATCTAGACTTTTCTAGTTCCATGTACTTTCCCGAGTTTGATCACTTGCCTTCATTAATCTCCTATAAACAAGTAGATACACAGTCGGCCTTCTAAAAATGTCCGAGCGCAAAGAAGGTCCAAACGGATGAATGGACCCTAGTTTGTTTTATTGGACATTATTTGGACGTTAACAAATGGACCCTTATTTGGACGTTTTTTAAATTGTTTTAGTAAGACCTTTGTGTATCTAGTTGTTTATAGGAGATCAATGCTTGCCTTCCATGTATGCATTGTGTTTTGATTTTTTTTCGATAGAAAACTCGCGTATGAACATATGGTGGAGTACAATTATTTTATCTCTCATTCGTATAATTTTTGAATGATTTCATACGCATTTGCCTGGCTAGCTCATTCTTGGATGACGTAAAAATAATTATGTTTCCTTGTTCAATACGAGCATACTGCATTAATAGCTTTCTTTCCACATTATCCTCGTTCCAAATATCCACATAAAAACCGAGCACATTCTACACTCATAGTAAACTTTAAAAAGAACCACGCAAACTAAAAGCCTAATCTGCATTTTTAGCACTTTATACTGAAAAGCTTATTTGGCGCCCAACGTGGGACAAATTAGTTTTCCATTCAATTCTAAAATCCTCACTCTAAGCCTTGTCTTTTTCACTTTGATAACTCAAAAATAGTACGATCTATGGCTATTACCTATTAAAATGATAGTTATTAGATAAAATATTATTGATTGTTAAATAAAAAAGTACCTACACTTTTACCTACACACGAATTTTAAATAAAGAATTGGTTTAAAAATAGTGTAAGGTATAGGGTATCTTACACTATCTATAAAGCAATTCTTTATTTAAAATTCGTGTGTTGTTCCATCAAGAATTCATTTTTAAATGAACAACATTAGGTGCCTATATTTAATCTACATCAAGACATTTTATATTTCAAGTTATGATTGAAAGCACAATATAATATTGATGAAACAGTTTTTAGTACGTGTCGGTTTAGTATTACAGAAAATATCGATTTTTTTACATATCGATATAAGTCTGTCACTCCCCGACGGGTCAAGAAAAGCCGAATCTACTGGCATTAACATATTAGATACTCTTTCTTCTACTGTTTTTATTATTGCATACGAATAGATAGATTGGCACTCAGCCAGCATGTGACTGCGGCAATCAATCAATGTCCGCGACGCTTTGTAGGCCAATATCCACTTAAGCATGGCTCACCTGCCCTAATAAATGAGACGAAAGCCTTTCCTTCACGCGTGGGCAGGCACTTCGGGGCATTATACGACGTGTGTGACACATTTTTTCAGTGTAAACCGTTGGAAAGGTCGGGTTTTATTGCTTAGCCTTGCCTGTATTATAAAAAGTAGTTACAGAGGCAGCTTAGTGAGGAAAATCTAGGTCATAAAGAGACGTAAAAGCTTTGGTCAACGGACTTTACAGATTGACAAAAAGTCTTAAACAGATGACTGAGACTCTTGTACCTACCTGACTGGGCCACTTGCAATAAAAGATAACCCGAGAGTTAGCGACTTAACCTGTATAAACTCCATATATTTTTATTATTTAACCCGGTTTAACCCTCCTCAACACAAGTCGTCCTGTATTATAGGTTTAGGAACCATTATTTTTTGTTTCGAAAAAAATCAGATCTCATAAATGTCTGTCATGGATATCATTGGCCATAATAACTTAATTGGGGTTATTGCCCGTGGTCCACCTCGGCTGTTCACCTTGGTGGTCCACGGGAAGAATTTTTTTCCCGTGGTACACTAGAAGGTCTATAATATTACACATTGTAGTACTAAAGAAAATTATGGAATAGTCACCGATCGATATACCTACCGAACTGACCAATTTTTTTTAAATAATTCATTTCTTTCCAGAGGGAAAGGCAAAGGTCAGATGTTAAAATAATATCTGTTTTCAAGTAATTGTTACCGTAGCACTGATTTATCTTCTTCTTATTACCTAAGTATTTTCTATACATACTCATTCATATAATTACTTCGCTAGCTGTGCAATTTAGATAAGTAAACTACTTCAATTTAACATTCTATGAAAAGCCTCTTTAATAAATTACTCGTACTTTAACAAACCTACGAGATTGTATGGGAAATACCATTCAAAATAGTAACCTCTGAAAGCGACCCTCACAGTTCGATATCGTTCCAGGTTTAATAGTGTAAACATTAGCAGGAAATTACAAGGGACTAGCATTCTCTACCATTAGCACCGGAGTCTGGACAGGTAAAATGCTGCTGCGCTTAATTTTAAAATAAAATTTAAGGTTATTTGTAAAATTAACTTTATTGTAATTTACCTAGAAATTACGATAACAAGTCTTTAATATCCGATTAGGAACAAAAATACGAATATATTCTAACGAGGAACTACTTAAAAACCTAAATCAAATCAAATTTATTATAGAACTTCAGTGTTAGACTCACTTATAAAGTAAAGATTTTGGTCATTCCTTTTGGAAGTCGATTAAGAATTGAAATTCAATTTAATTTGTCACTGCCATTGTTATATGATTATCTCAGTTTATTTACTATTTATGTGCAATGTGGAATAATATCTAATAAGTAAACACATTCTTCCCCAAATCTATGATAAATTCATTTCCTTGTGAATGACATTTGGTTAACCTTCGTCAGAAGTCAATTTTATATCTTAAAAAAATATTAGGTTATAGACGTTATTTATTTTTGATCGGATAAGAGATTCGTTGTTTTACGAATACTGTTTGATTTATCCCACTGCACAGAAAAATAAAAATCTGACTCATTCAACAGTGCACAAACATTTTCAGTAAAATATTAATATTGTACCTCCTGAATAAAGAAAAAAAAACAGTTCGATTAGGATTAAGATGTTTAGGGTTTTAAATGCGTTTAAGGTACTGCTAAACAATAATATTTTACATAAGACTAATGTTGTACAAAATTACGAGCACTTACAGAAAAATCATTTATTTGACGAGGAAATCTAAGCCTAAACACACAGTCGCTAGGCCAACATTAAATCAAATAACTTCTAATTCATTAAGCAGCATTTTAAAGACGTGTTGCTGGGTGTTACTAACTACCGTCGTTCGTTATTCGCGGTCCTGTCTTAATGATCTGTCCACACAGATGGATGTCTACAGTGCCTTCTATCCAGCTTCTAATGTTGTCTGTAATTTTACACTATTATATGTTATTTTAAAATTTACAAATAAATGGGAAGAAGATGTATATTTTAATTTGAATTAAGGGATTGAGCAGAGGTGATGCAGCACCCTTTAGTCTAACATTTATTATTATTTATTTATTTCAAATTTGTCCAACATAACGTATTGCCCCAAGGCGTAAGACAGTCATACTTAATTACACTTAAAAAACGTAAGTACATAAGGACTTAGAATATTAATTATACATAGACGAATGCAATTTATAATTCTTCTCACAATATCTTGCACACTCTCACTATACTCAACTATCAGCAAACAAGTCACACTCATGTGCTGATTCTAGGAGTGAATTGATGTCGGTAAGAGCGCGCACCAGCGGGGACTGTCTACGCGCAACTGTGTGCTCGTCGGGCACCGCCAGCACGCTGCGCGGGCGCAGGCGCGGTACGTAGTGATCATATTATTAGAGTAGTACGAACAACAGTAGATCAATCAATGGTAACACTTGCAGTATGTTTTCAACTCTTACGATAATAAGAACGGTCTAAAGTCCAAAGTATGCTTTGGGCTGAAAATATACGATACCCTTTTTGTATTTTCGATATTTAATGCTCGCTTCCGAATGCTCACCAACGAATGTTCTTTGTGAAATGTTCGCATTTACACTCTCGCCTAAACGTTTACAATGTATAGGAATTCTCCAAGATCATTCTAATTACACACAAAAATTTAAATCTATACAATGGCCGTTTTGGTCTCAATTCATTTGTCCTGCGATAATATTGTGACGTCATAGCCTACGGCTTCGCCCTCAAGAATGTGGAATTTTAAGGGATACGCAAAAACCACAACAAAGCTTTTTCACGAAAGCTTTGTAGTGAGGACCATTATTTATATTATACAACTAACTGTTGACCGCGGCTTGGCCTGCTTGGATGCATTCCAAAATTCAACGTAACCATAGAAAATGTACAGTCGCCATAGGTACTTTAGTGAATTTAAAATGTTCAACGTCGCTGTTTAAGTTATTGTTGCTTGTATAATTAATATTTATGAAAGATAAACCTTTATTTTACCTCTCAATAATACTCAGTAAATCATATACCTAGTATTTAATACCGTGATCGATACAAATTTAATTTATAATACCTAATATCCATCAAAATCCATCAAGACGTTTTAGTTACAGGATTACAAAGGAACCGATCTACATACACTCGATAAACATTACCTTCCTCCTTTCGCTAGTTGGTAAAAATCATAATTTTCTACATGGTTTATTTCAACTAGAAATAGAAAAAATCTTTAGACTTGTACTTATACAAACAACAAAAATACATATTCTCAAGTAAATTGAAGGAAAAAAATCAATGAATAAGAAATAGAACAATTCAAATATTTTTTCTGCCAACGAGCCAAGACTTCCTAGCATCTGATATAACATCGGCCTCAGTACATTTGATTATCATATTTTTTGTTTCTCCTTCCGTTTTATTTTCCCCTTGTGATTCTGCGTTCTCACATTTGCATATTGAATTCCGATATAGTGCTCAAATTTATTACTCCACGAATATATTGTACTGAGATGTTAGGCTTCTCAACCTTTCACTTTTTATTGTGGCTGTGTAAGTGAGCGATTCTGTAATTCTGTAATTCTTTAATGTACACAAAATAAATACACGTTACATAAAATAAAAATTGGATGTACATAAGGTGTGCTTAACTCTACGATAGAGTTCTCTACCAGCAAACCAGTGTGAGAGAGATACGAGATCTGGAGCAGGCAGAACAAGTGTACACAGTGTCATACAGTAATTATATACTTAGCCAAAATAAATATTTGATAAATTACTTATATAAAGTAAGTATATATATATATACATCTATAGGTACATATACCTATATAACTAAAATAAATAAATACACATATACGTACATGCCATATAGGTACTTAAATAAACTTACAAATAATACACAATAATGATACTGAAAATATAACAATATTGCATACATTTACACAGCAGTAAACAATAAATACGTACATACACACACACATACATCGATATATACATAGATAGATACATACACACATATATCACAGAGATAGGTAATGCTCCTTCACTCTTCCCTTGAAGACCTCCAACGACGGACTCGCACAAATCATATGCGGAAGTGAATTCCACAGCCTTGGGGCGTGGACCATGAAGGAATAACCATAGCTTATTGTATTACGAGAGGGCAATTTGAGTAGAAGAGATGTAATAGATCGGCAGGGCTTTCCTCTGGGGACAACGTAGTCGAAGCGCTCACGGAGGTACGAGGGGCAGGCGGGATTGTTCAGAATATTATAAAGGTATGATAACACATGAGCATCGCGCCTGCGACGAATTGGGAGCCATTTTAGCTGCGATCTGTATTGGGACACGTGATCAAACTTACGTAATCCATATATAAAACGGATGCACAGGTTTTGTAGACGCTCCAATTTGTTTAGCTGTTCCTCCGTGGCGTCGATGAAACAGACATCAGCATAGTCAAGAAGTGGTAAGAGGAGAGTCTGGGCCAGCGTGACCTTAGTCTCAAAGGGTAGGAACTTTTGTAGACGCTTGAGAGATTGAAACGAGTAGTTCACCTTACTACTTATTCCATTAATGTGGCTCTCCCAATTAAGATTGCAGTCAAAAATTAGACCCAAGTTCTTGGCACTCTTGGTATATACTATAGGTACCGCATTGTATATGACAGGAGGAAGCAGTGTGTGATCTAGCAATCTTAGCATGTACGCACTGCCCATGATGAGAACCTGAGATTTGGCAGGGTTAACCAAGAGACCAAATGATTTAGCCCAGTCCGCGATGTTGATGAGATCAGCATTTAGCAGACCTATGGCTGCGTCCATATCCTCGATTTTAAAATGGCGGTACAGCTGCAAGTCGTCAGCGTAGAGATGATAATGAGAGGAGATTACATGAGTTACAGCATTAATAAAAACTGAAAAAAGAAGAGGAGAGAGAACGCCACCCTGAGGAACACCCGCTGTGAGATCACACCACTCAGAGGTAGACTCATCATGGCGGACACACTGCGAGCGGCCTCTAAGATATGAAGCAAACCAATCGATTACTGGTGGAGATACGTTAAGAGATGACAGGATACCTAGGAGGATGTCAAAGTCAACTGAATTAAAAGCACTACTGAAATCTAAAAGTGTTAATACACTGAGCAATTTATTGTCCATGGCCACGCGGATATCGTCGGAGACCTTTAGTAAGGTGCTCACTGTGATGTGGCCAGGACGAAAGCCGGATTGGAAAGGACTCAGTAGGTTATTAGAGGAGAGGTACGTGGATAGTTGCTTGTGAACGACATTTTCTAGGACTTTGGATAGGAAAGGTAAAATGGAGATTGGGCGGAACTGCGATGCAGATGAAGGGTTTGATGTTTTAGGGAGAGGAATAACAAACGCTTTTTTCCAGCTGGTAGGGAAGGAGCTCGAGGATAAAGAGTGATTAATAAGATGGCAAATTATTGGTACGAGTTCATCAAGAATGGGATGGAACATCTGTGTACTGAGGTTATCTGCTCCTACAGCTTTGGAGGAAATGGATAGGAGCGCTCTCTTAACGTCACACTCAGTAACGATTCTGAAAACAAAAGAATTGCACTTGGGTAAGGGCAGATGCGACAGTTTGTCAAGAGTAGAAAGCTTGATACCGTCCTCCAAACGGATGGGAGGCACAGCGAAATGATTATTGAGAGTGTTTAGATCGAAATTAAATGAAAATTCATTGGGTGATTTGCCCACACCAAGTGTCTTCAAAAACTTCCAAGTCTGGGCAGAGTTGTAATTTTTAATGGAGTTATGAATGTGGCGTCTTTTTGCATCTCTACACATCCTACTGCAGCTATTACGAAGCGTTTTGTACCGAGCTAAGTTCTCATCACTTGGGTGGTTTTGGTAACGACGTTTGGCTTTGTCACGTTTACCCATAAAGTTTTTAATTTTAGGAGTGAGCCAGGGTGCAGGCATATGCTTGACCCTAACCTGTTTTAGAGGTGCGTGAACGTCATAGAGGGCAGTGAGAATCTGATTGAAGTGGGTTATTTTGTCGTCTATGACGTCACTACCGAGAACAGGCGACCAGTCGATGCTACTCGCGTCAACCTTCAAGCGCTCCAAATCCATACTCTTGAAACTACGAAGAGAGAGAAGTTTGGGCTTGCGTTTAGGGGGACGGATTTTATAGGAGAGATATATCAAATCGTGATAAGAGAAAGATGCAGGCAGCTGGCCATGAATAGCAATGTTGTCAAGATCGGACACCAGAATAAGGTCAAGAAGAGAGGGAATAGAGTGAGGAGCATGGTGCGTGGCAGACAGGGGGAGAATGTGCATGTTGACGGAAGAAACCAGTGAGTTTAGCTTATGAGCACGCAGATCGTTCTTGATGAGGCATGTATTGAAATCCCCCATGACTATAGTGTGATCATAAAGTGTGGAGAAGTTTTCTAGTTTAGCTTCAAAAGAGGAGAAGTAGTCAATATTGCGATTGGGACTGTAGTACACACCCAATAACAGTTTAATATGATGCACAGTGATTTCAATAAATATATGTTCCGCGAACTCTGCGTACGCACTAGGGGATTGGTCAACAATTTTGCAGGGAAGATCAGCACGGAGATATATTGCCACACCACCGCAGCCCTTGCCGGTTCTGTCATTGCGAAGAAGACGAAAGCCAGGTAGAGAATACTGCGTTGAGGGAAGCGCAGGTTTGAGAAATGTTTCTGAAATGAGTATAGCGTCAAGTCCATCAATGTCGAAAGAAGAGAGAAGATCAGTATAATGTGAAGGGACACTTTGAGCATTGATATGAACTATGTTTAAGTATTTACGAAAAGGGGAAAATGTAGACAGGAGTTTATCGCGTAGATGTGCAGAGTCATCGCTGAAGGCACTTCTGAACGAATCATCAGAGCAAGAGGACGAGCAAGAGAAGAAGTCATCAAAATCATTGTTATTACTATTCATAGACTAAATATAAAAATAAATTAATATATAATAAATAAATAGGTATAAGAAATATTTCACTAAAATTAATAAATATATACTTATAAGTATATAATCAGCCTCCTGTATCCAGCTTCATTCCCCTCCTACACTCAGTTTGGCAATAAAATAATCTAGACACATACAATATTAATAAAAGGAACAGTAATAATCTTAATAATAATAAAATTTAAAAAATCAAAACATTCTATACAACCATTAACCTATTTCATTTCTACCAATTGGCTCAGTCCAAGCAGTCAGGCCAGTTAAAAAATTAAAAATTAAAACCGTAGTCGGATTCGTAAACGCACCACAGCAATCAAACACACACATCGTCATCAGCTGTCAATGTCATGTCAATGCATAAAATAAACAATGGATCAAAAACTTAGTGACCGCAAATTGCAATTAAAACAATTACCGTATTACTTTACCTACAGTATAGCGATAACTTATTCTGGAAATTACTATCTCCACATATGTAGGTACATAATTTACTTTTATTTCTTTTTCGTTTATTGCATTACTTTTAGCTTGTACCGAATTTGTACCTACATAAGCGCCTGACACAATATAAATTATTTAGTTTTTTATTTTTATTTTTTATTTTATGGTTTTATTGGGCAGTCAACAGCGTAGTAGGTTTTATAACAAAGATAATTTACACAAAGTAAGGCAAATAATAGACTACCACATTATTACAAAACAATAGACGTGATTGATAAAATGATGCTAAATTGAATACAAACATTGATTATATCTACTTAATTGATAACCTGTAGGAACGAGCAGTAAAAGTTAGTTATTTGTCTAAATGATAAACGGAGAAAAAATTTCATGCCGTTCGGCCGGGATTCGAACCAGGGACCTCGCCATTCCGTGGCACGCTCTATTCGAGCCACCGTGATATCGTACCCAGGTCGGAAATTTACTCTCCATATTCGTCTTAGGGACGTTAGCGACATCTATACAGTAATTGTCATAAATATTAATGCAGGTTATTAATTATGTATCAAATATACTATATCGCAAAACACTTGTCTTGCATGATTATGATGTGTTCTAAAAGAAGATAATAGGACGTGGGACCTCTCTGTCCCTTTCAGTCTTGTGGTATAAAATATACATAGTCGAAAACACATCTGTCACATTTGCCAAAAATAATAATGATAATCCACAATTGCTTGTGACCGCCAAGGATAAAACTTACAGACGAGTTGGTCTCACAAGATTTTGCCATGGAAAAGAAGATGCCATGAGAGAGAGGTTACAACCGACCCTCAGCAATAGAACATGGCTCACTAAGGAAGGTTTAAATCACGATGTTCTAGGTTTCTTATCGATTCATAGTGATAAATAATGTCACCCATCTAGGAAATAAGGCAACCAAACACTTGCTAAAGCCGTAAGGAATCGATGGCATTCCGACTACTGTGGGCGGTCGTATATCAAGGCACGGAGCGACAGCGTTGAGCGATGCCCTAATATCCGCCATGGAATAGTATCTGCTAGAGACGTTAGGCCGTCTGAATATCGATTTCTTAGTTCACTAAGCAAGAATCGATTTTTGAAAGAATGGTCTAAGTAGGGTTAGTTGGCAGGAACTGAAAACAAAAAGCCGAGATACTTATTGCAAATTGATAGAGATCCAATAATGATAAAGATAACAATTTCACAGAATTTGTTTTATGCATTATGCCATACCCGGCGAACAAAATCCGTGACAAGGTCACAGGTTCAAGTCCTGCCCAGGGCTAGAAATTTTTCATCATGTTTAGATTTTAAAACAATTTCAATGAATAAAATAAACATGTTTACAAAGCGTGTTTAAAATACAAATAGCGCTCATGAGTGGTGTAATCCAAGGCACAAGGCTTGTGTGGTGATCATGGCCCGAAGGCCCTCGATGTAAGGGAAGGTCTGTGCCCGAGTAGTAGGGACATAAAAATATACTGATGGTGATGATAGCTTCCACACCGGATATTTCTAAATGTTGATAAACGTTCTTCACACATGTGGAATTTTAAGATACGAGTACCTATCTAACAACAGATTAAACATCCGATTGATATATCGATTACACTCTTGATGTAAAACCTCTCGATTGTTTTACATCAGCTCTAGCATCGACTGAGTAATATGAGGGCAGAGTATCAGAATCGGAATGCATGCGTGCAAGATGCAGGAAATATAAAGGGGGAAATTGCATAGGAATCAATTTCTGAATGTAAAATATGCGGAAAATTTCACGCTTTATGCAGAAACTAATGTGGCGGGAAATATTGGAGAGGTAACTTTATGATACAATGTCGGGAAGAATGTTTCGATTTACTTGCAAAGATAAAAACCTTGTTCGGATTTGCGATGGAATGTATTTTCGGATATACTAGCTCTCAATTGACATCATAAGTTGGTAACATTTGCAATTTTGCACCTAAATGTACTTGTACAGTCTATAAGGCATCAAGTGTAACACAGGGGATCCTAGCTATCCTAATATTATGGTCTTCATTGCGAAGTTTTGTCTGTAGGTATTGTAATTTACATAATAATTTATATTATATTTTATTTATTTTTATGTGTCTTATGGTTATTCTAATATTTAAAAGAGCTTGGTGTCTCTGTTATTAGGGAACTGGGCTTCCATTACGGAGGTTCAAGTTCAAACGCCAGCTCAGCTATATACCAATGAAATTTTGCCGGTTAAAAAACACTTTATTCGCCTCAAAAACTCATACAATAATAAAGAATTTGTTACCTAATTTAACATACTAGTAAGTAGTAAAATAACTTTACAGTCGGTCATGGTTCTTGAGAAAAGTCTGTTATCGACTATACGTGCGTTTACCTCTATGCAGAAATCTGCATATACGGATTATTCTTATGTCTCTGATATATGGCGTAAAAGAAAGAACGTAAAATTTAGCTCTTAAAAAATAAGGATACGAATGCACTACCTAATAAGAAAACCTAGGTAAAATGGAGCAAAACCGTAAAGTTCATTTCAAAATGACGTTGTAATTAGCGCAGTAGCGAGGCCACAGTGCAGAAGAACCAACTAAACGCAAGTATAGTTGCGAATAACCGCTATAATAAATAACGGAGCACAACCATTTGTCGGACTACAGCCACTTCTTTTTCACTGTCAGCCCAACCGTCTCTATGTTTACAGCCGTTTCATGAAATGTTTATTATTTCTTTCATAATTTATTTCTATTTTTGCTGACTGGAAAAGAATGAGATGCGATGAATGAAAGTGCTTCTTGGTCGAGTAAATAAAATCATCGGTATACTCGTATAGTGAACGCAACGTCAATGTTAACTCTTGAAGATCTTGATGAGAAGTCAACTCCTGTGACGTCGACAATAAGAATCTGTAGAAAATACAATGTATGTACCTACTTTGCGACATATTAATTCCATCAATTAAGAGAATTTGATTGTTCTCCTGAAAATCTGAAACCTTTAGCTAGGTAGATCCTAATGTTACAGTAAAGTTGTTAATAACATTAATGTCTGAATAAAAACGGCCTGTAATTTTTTCGTAACCTAACGAAAAGAGTTTATCAGAAATTTTACACCCCGTTTAACGAGTTACGAGGCTCTATTTCACTAATCTACGAAACACAAACAGGAACCAGTTAGGTTTTTGCTCGAGCCTTAGTTAGCTTTGTTGGAAATGAGCCAAATTCAGGCCGCAAGAAGTCCCTAACAGATTATAACTTAAATGGTTGTAGCTACGCCTTGCTAACTAGCTCTTTTAAGGCTTTTCATTGTATCATTTATTTTCGTAATTATATTTGAGTTCTGGATGTTATGTTGGTCTTGTATAGTGTTTTTTTGGAAAATTCTTCCTAGACTGAAAGGCAAAGCCAACTATATACAGCCTGGTCTGATGTTAATAGAATGTCTGGATTCTTATAAATACACACATATATACAAAGATAACCTACACACAACCCTGCCAAACACCTTAAACGAAATAACTCAACGATCCACGCAATCATTGAGTTATGCAAGGAATCCTTCCTAGAGCATAAAACTTCACTAACACGACTTCTTTCGAGCACTCTAATTAATAGGAACGTTCGCGGACATCTTCTGATTAACTTAACGTGATCATTAATCACAAAAAACTTTATTTTTTATTAATGGACTCGACAGTTCGTTATTTGCCAATGTCATGTTATAGAATATTCAAGATATCATAGTCTTCTCTCTTTCTCCAGAGGAGTCGCCGTAGTGTCGTCACTCTGGATGTTTGTGTTTTCTAATTTAAATTAACACGTCTAAATGTATTGACATCATTTTCTTTTAATAATGTTAGGAAAGTGATAGCAGCTACTTTGAGAATCGCTACAACTATTGAGTAAAACAAAACTAACTACGTCTAAAAATATACACATTACTTAAAATAAAATAAAACTAAATACTAAAGAACGAACACGTCGTCAAGATCGCCGTTCTGTGGCATGCTATTGAGTAATTTTCTCAATTTAAAGCAATTTTACATCTTTATTATTAGCCTTGTAAAATAATATATTTCAGTAATACAATATTTAAGCACAGCATTTAAGTTTAAACAATTTGGAGAAAAATAAAAATTACAATCAATTCAACTAAAAAAAGTAATAATTTGATTTGCTTAGGAGTTTTTACATTTTAGGTTTTTTTTTGTTTTGCAGCGATTTATTTCACTGGAATTTGACCCAATGGTCATTTCTTAGGTCACTGTGTGACTTGTGACGTACTTAGTTCCAATTTTTTGCAGTTTTGATTTACTAAATAACCTTACCAATTTAATATTTATCATGAGTACAATCCCCAGTTTCAATTTGTCAAATGAACTCAAGGACGCAATGTTATAAACCTCAGTCGAATATCCTATTCTGTCTCGAGTTCACGCATACCTACATCCTAATGGGTTTTTAGTTCCGGAGTCCAAGACGATTTTCATTTCTGGATTGATTCTCCAAAATATCACCTTAAAGACTGGTAAAACAATTTACCAGTTCATAAGAACAGTTCAAATTGAAATAGGTTCTTTACAAAGTTGTCTAAAGAAATATTGACAATGAACTCAATTTATTCTCAGTATTTCAGACTTAGGCGACTTAGAATTTAATTTAGGGCTTTCAATACCTAACAAAATTTTGTTTAGCTACTTCTGAATTCATGAATGACATTATTCCAGGTGTATTTAAATTTACTCGATCTCGAACTTAGTTGGCGTCAGAACCCTCTTTAACAATAAAATATTTTACGGAGCCCTAAAAATAATCCTAAGAGTTTCTATTGTAAGTGGGATTTTCGTCACTGGCCGCCAGGGGTGCAATAAATGTATCACCAACCACGAACGTTGCAGTTACATCTTTTACATGCTAGCAAGCGCATAATAAGTTCAGCGAGATACGCGAGTCTGTAATCTTCTATTTTCTTATAGCTATATTCTTATGCTTATACCTATCTAATACGTTTTCTAATCAATGAATCACACCAGCTAAGTTTAAGGCTTCAGTTGTGGTATACTAAATTTAATCGCAAATAATCGAGGTGTCCCACTCACTCGTACACGATGTAGCATATAAGTGACAATGTCAGTTGCGTTTAGGGTTAGATTTAGATACAGAATCACTCCTCACTCACCAGTACTTTTATCAACTACTCAAATGTTGACTCACCAGTACTTTTATCAACTACTCAAAGGTTGACTGGAAGAAATCCCCTGAGCGGGATAAGTCCGCCTTTGTACTAATTTAGTTTCTGTCTGTATTTTGTCTAGTGTTACTTTTATAAAATTTGTATAATAAAGCGTATACAAACAAACAAACCAACCAACCAACCAACAAACAAACAAACAGTACCAAGGAGTGATTCTCAACAATGTTGAGCGTTTTAAGCAAAAATCGCAACAGCAATCGCTAAATTATGTCTCTATGATGGAGGCTTTATTCTTGTCTATTGAGCCATGCCATTATTGAGAGCCTTATGTTTAGGAATAAATTGAATCTGAAGTCCTTGTCAAAAGAAATGAGCTGTCACATACACCAAATTATTATAAAGGCCTTAATACCAGTCAATAAGACGTTTTTTTAAATTCATGATGAATATTACATTATATTTATATTATACTAATATTACTAAATGGGTATAGGTAACCTATCCTCAGGACTCTTCCGAGGCGCGTCACCCTACCTGATTATTCGCTTTTTGCATTACTTACGCACACGTAGGTCATCCCTCCATCTGGTCTACAACAGATGAGACCTTATACCTAATTATGTAATAGGTAAATTACTACTTATTAATATACTTACACATAAATTGCTGATCCATTGAGGAAACATATGTTAAGAATAACATAGTTACAGACATATAAATAAAAATCAGAGATTACCTACCAGCATTTTGGGCACGTTGACGGACAACGGGGATCGGTTGAACTATCTGTAATGCAAGCCATTCGGATAGTTCAACCGACCTATTTTGATATAAGTAGTTTTATTTTATTTTAGATCTATTTTAGTATCATCATCATCAGTCTATTTATATTGCCCCACTGCTCGGGCACAGACCTTCCCTTACATTGAGGGAGCTCGGGCCATGATCCACCACGCTGAAACCTACATGCCCTAGATTCTATGTCTAGAATAATAAAAATTTGTAAGGTATGTGAAATCCGCCAATATTTTAGTATATTGTTAGTTTAACATTGTAATAGTTAATATATTTTAGTTAAGTATTTGAATAAAATCAGAGATCGGATATACGAGTATCGTAACATCTTTTCGTCTATGGGAGAAACGTGTGAGTTCCTGTGTGAGTATATTTTTAAGCGACCTATGGCTGAGTTAAAATGAATTTCGTAGTATGTCGCGGCTCGTTATATTAAAAAAGTTTTTGGCCTCAACTTCGGCATAAAGTCAGCTTATCCGTTTCTGTTTTGTGGCGTTGTATTTTAAAGAAAACATTTAAAATAATTAGGTTTAAGTACCTAATTATAGTTAGGTACAGTACAATGTTATAGTACAATGTTTTTTATGTTTGAACTTTTCTGAAATCTACCTAAATAAGCCTAGGTAGGTACTTATTTAGGTTGTTTTCAGAAACATGCCATTTCATGTATTCACAGACACGTGACGGTTTTATAATCTAAAAGAAAGGGAATACAATAGAATGTTTGAAATAAAACTTCCGAGAAAATCTTTACGTCTCGAAAGTAATAATTAAAATTGTTTATGAAAACACTTCTCATTGACTTTTAATATATTCTTCGCAGACCGAACTACAAAAATGTAGGGATTGTAAAGTTTACTTCGATTCGGTCTTTATCGACGCACTCCGTATATAGTTAAGAAAATTCCCATTCGAAATAATATTTATGAATTTTTTACCTAATTTGTTTCTCTGTGTAAATTATTTAGTGGTCCTGGCATGCAAAACCAAACTAACAATATCGTCACTTAGTTACTAAGTTTCTGTTTCCACTCTAATAATTGCGAAACCGGGTATTGCACTAAGGAGATTGGTGGTTGGAGAACGGCCAAATTTGAAATCGTCTTACCTAACAATTTAAAGGCTAAAAGTCTTCTCTCCCATTCCATACTTGAACTGGGTTATAATAAAATACTTGAATGTATGAAAGAAAAAATTTCGCCGCAACCCATGGAGAGAGTTTAAAGTATATTTTGTATGGCGGCAGGTCTCCGCCCTTGTCACTAAGCAACAGGAACCATCGATCACGTTAGCCAGATAAACATCACAGACCTTTGCGGCTAGCGTCCGCCCCCATTAAGTACACTTTAGGCTCTCTCAATGAAGTGCGACGATTTTTTTTCCCTTCATGAATAATATCCTAAGCATCCATGTTTTATTCTACAAACGCGTGAATTCCGCTAAAAGTAGTGACAATAATGGTCTGCACATTTGCTTTGTCAGCGGTTCACTACATAACATTGAAACTACCCGACATTTTCCTGCTTTTTGTGTCCAGTTTACACGACATTTTAAACTTTGTTGTTAACATGAAACAAGGGCTTGTCACGCAAAAAGTACTAAAATAAACTTATACAACTGAACTCGGTGACGTTTTGTGGTTAGATACTAGACTAAAATCATAAATCAACTTTTACGATCACGTTTATCGACATGACATGCAATTAACGTCAGAATTTTAAGGTAGTTATTATAAGTAGTTTTAGGTAGTGTTTAAGAATTTTAGGTAGTTTTTAAGAATTTTTAGGTAGTTTTTAAGAACTTTTACGTAAGTAGTTTTTAAAATTCTTAGGTAGTTTTAAAATATTTTAGGTAGTTTTAAAGTATTTAGGCGGTTTTAAAGTATTTTAGGTAGTTTTTAATATATTGTGTAAGTTTAGCTTAAGATTCACATGAAATTAATTAAATAATTAGTAGTATGTATTATCATGATACGTCAGAGACAGTTTAGTTAATGGGTTATAAATGTATAAGTATAAATAACATACAAATCGGTACCTAAATGTAACTCCTCCACTTTGTTCCCACAAAAATGTCTTCCCTGCAAAGTTATAGAGTAAGTGTAATTTTATTCATTGATACGACCCGGGACTTGTATAATGCCTTTGTGTGATTTCATGATCGTTTTGACTGTCGTTACGACTATAATTTATTTTTCTTTCTGTATTTTACTCAGAAATTGAACATTGAACTATTTCTATCGGCAGAATTAAGTTAAGAAGGTACTTATCGATGAAAGCTCTTAGGTGCCCCTAAGGTTGCCCTAGGTTGCCCTTTCGATATAAATAAGGTCATTAAAATGTTTAAATAATGTGGATCATATTTATAAAATATTATTGTATATAACTTATTATTGGTATTCTTAAACCATAATTTTCTTTTAGAATTAAAACTATAGTGAGCCATTACTACAAATTTTATTATATATAAACGGATATCACTCACTTATATTGTTGAAGTCGGCAATCAGACCGACAGTTTCGACCGATTTCGACGGTCTTTTTCAAGGTCTAATTGCCGACTTCAACAATATAAGTGAGTGATATCCGTTTATATATAATAATTAATAATTTTCTTTTCACCATAATAATAAATGTTTCATTTAAAGCTCCATACGTAAATAAATATGAAAACCTTCTGTTATTATCTAATAAAAATCTTCTAACTTAACTTTTCTGTAGAACTTCGACAAAGACCTAACAAATATCCAGAAGTGGCAGCGAGTCCATTGCAATTCCGGCGTAAGTGCTGAAGGTAGGGAATCCCGCCAAGGCGCATTAAAACTGCTCGTTGCAACCGCTGCTTCTAGAGATGGCCCGATTGAGATTTTTTTACTTATAATATTCTAATAACCGTTACTTTGTACCAGGTAAAAACGTAACAAAGTATTTTTGTAAATTTTGTTAACAATCTAGACAAACAATCATCATAATATAGATGTTTCAGCGCGTCTCATCGATGCTTCTGGTGACCAGAGGGCTGGCAGTTACTTTGGTCAGCGCATTAGCCTGGCCATACAAAGAGGAAAATGCTGCCAGTGTTCTGGGCAAGTAGCCTTAATGCGACGCGCTGGAAGACATCTTTTATCTTTGAATTTTGTGAAATAAAGTTTAACTATCGTTAGTCATACTTACAGAGAACTCTATTTCCATAAATTATATTTTTCCTAAAAATATCTTAGGTACCTACTTGTCTTACTATTTGCGAGTCTATTTCAATACTAGATAGTATTTTATAACTTACTTTACTACGAGTAAGGCACCTACCATGTGTCCAGAGTTTCATAGACACAAACACGATCACAAATTATATCCAAATCCGGAAAAAATGATATATGATTTATCTTAATGATAAGTACAACCCGATTAACACACTAAAAATTTACAAATTAGTGGAATAAACTTTTATGGAAGCACACGCTTCATTATGCGCTTGTGTTTGTGATATTATAAGGATATAAATAACAATTTTCTGTTATAAAATATGCAGCTATGTTTTCTAGTGGGTTTGGGAGCACGAACCAGCCAGAAATCAAATTCATCAGGTACGAAAGCAGGTATACCACCGACTATAATATCTATGTAAGTAACCTATTATTTTTCTATTATTCGGCACATCACTAGATCTTATTGCAAATGAGCGCCGTGGCACTCTTGCAGAAACGCTTCAGTTGGGTCTTGGCTATGAATGTGAAAATGACGCTGCGATTGAGCAAACTAATTTTTGGAATAAAGCTTTTTATTTTTAATATTGTTAGAATATTCTAAGAATCTTGAAATTCACTTTGAATTTGAGTGAATAGAATGACGAAGTAACAATGCACTTTAAAAAATGGACGAAGTAAATTGACTTGTGTATGTACCTATGTACAGTCGACAGCAGATCAATGGTAACACTTGCAGTACGATTTCAAGTCTTACGACGCAAATAATAAGAACTGTCAAAAGTAAAAAAAAAGTGTTAGCATTTATCTGCTGTCGACTGTACCTTACGCATAAGTAATAATAATATTACTTACTTGCGTAAGGTAAGTATCTACATACATACCTACACTCGAAAAAATACCCGCCCTTCGTTCGGCAGTCGGATAAAAATATTATACTTATTTTAATAAGATACTGTGCTTACAGATATAAATTACAGCATGTTAAAAATAAAATACAATATTGATTGACTTGATTGTACATTTTATTTTCATGTTCACTTACGGAGTCTAAGTATTAAATTTAAAAATCTTATAAAATTATAAAACATTATGGCACCGACAATTATACTTAACGATATAAATGAAAACAATAAATAAATTGTGTCAGGATAATATTTTTAATACAAAAATCTTATATTTTAGTCTCACTGAATTTAAAAAAAACTCCAAAATGTATATTTATTGCTGATATACTTTATGATTCTTCAATGTTATGGTACTTATATGTTTAGTTTACATTACTTTATTTTCGTAATAATACAGGAATATCTATTACTTTATCAGCTCTATATTGATTTTACTTTAAAAAGATGATTAGCAATGTTTACACATTACCTACAATTTTCTCCAACAATTCTGACTAAACCAAAAAGTCATTGTGGATAATTTGATTACGATACTAATATTAAAAAGCGTATTTTAACAATAGGTATACTTAGTAGGTTTATCTCTACAATTATCTTGTTTTCAATTCTGTACATTAAGTACAGTCATATTATAAATATACCTATATTTTAATAAAACGTAGCATCCGTAAATAGATACTCTATTAATTTAATAAACTGTATGACGCCAGAAATGTTTACAACATTTTGTTATTTGTAGCACCAAAGTCCATCTCAATTTTGACTGGTTTATTATTTAAAGCTTAAATAATTTAAAGCGCATTCTTATTATATATCCGAGCAACCATCTCATCCAGATTTAGGAGACATCACACATAATCTCATTCACTTAATCAAAGCGTTTTTCATAAATTTTATTGTCTTTATACACTCAGGCCCTTTTTATGGGTAGGTACTATAAACTTGGTATTCGATTTTCTTGCTTCATTTGTGTCAAGTGTGATTGCCTTCTCGACCTGAAATGTGTATAAAATATATTAAGTAATAGGTATCCAGACCAGAAGCGTGTGTACTCTATCCTGTATCTGTGTTATCGATTCGTACCATTATTTTTTTAAATAAATTTGAAAAATGTATCTGTAGAATGACAAAATTCCTACATACAATGGCTAAGAACAGGTGCAATGGTAAATAGTAAATTACATTAAATTTTATTAATGTAATATGTACCTACTTAATACAATAACCTGACAATAACAGAAACTTATAAAATAATAGACATATAACTAATTAAATATAATATAAACTCTAATAATAATAATAAAACCTAATGCAAATAATTAAAATCACACAGACATACCAGCTCCATCTTCACATTCAATCCCTCAATGGTAAATAGTAAATTAATGTAACTTACGTAGAATGTCTCCTCCGTCGATTACTGTCAATATGCGGTGTAGTATCCACACACAATACTATTAATTTACTATCACAACTGTACCTGAAATACATAAAAAGTACACGATTTTTAAATATTCCTTAGAAAGATTTGGAATATGCTGATGTTATAGATAGGTACCCCAAATATTAGGTACAGTCGACAGCAGATCAATGGTAACACTTTCAGTACGATTTCAAGTCTTACGACGACGCAAATAATAAGAACTGTCAAAAGTAAAAAGTGTTACCATTGATCTGCTGTCGACTGTGCAATAGACTGGATATAATTAAGTACAACAGTGTGTAGTTAAATAAACAATTCCAAAAAAATATTGAATGTAAAACAAAAGTCAAAATTTTTAATTTACTGTAAATGTGGTCATATAGATAGAACCATATATTTCCAAGTTTTATAATGTAGAAAACATTTATGCCATTTTTATTATATATTGTAAAAATCTTACCTTTGTTGTCCTAACAACCTGTAACTCTTATCCCTAATACTCTTATTCGACTCTAACTCTAGAGTCGATGCGACCCCAAAGTGTCTACTGCTATCGCTCTGCCACATGTCACAGGAGTCTTCTAACGGTTTGTTGTGACCGATACTGTCTCCATGCCATATTGCTTTCTCTTTCCTGTAAACATATTGATATCATTATCCTCATGTATTCTTCAATATGAATTAAGTACATAAATCTTTGAATTCATTCGACAAATTGAAACTGGTGGTTGTACTCATGATAAATATTAATTGGCAAGGTTTTTTAATCAATAAAAACTGCAAAAAAAAATTGAACTAAGTAACTACGTCACAAGTCACACAATAATAATAATAATTTATTTCGCAACAACAGTTTAACATAAAATAGGTACAAGATACAAGAAAAATGTATTATTCATTTTTGTATGTTTGGTCCCTGGTCTCCACACTAGGATTCCCTGTGTTGTGGAGACCAGACAATGACCTTAGAAATGTCCATTAGGTCTAATTTCAATGAAAGAAACCGTTGCAAACAAATTAAAATTCCTATAAATGTAAAAAAACTCCAAAGCACAGTAACGATGCACATCAAATTAATAATTTTTTTGATACTTAGTTGAATTTATTGTAAATATTTTTTCATTTTTCCTCAAATGGTTTAATTTAATTAAACGCTAATATTATTATTGTTATTATTTTAATCACGTTTTATTTGTTATTATAGGTATTAGTTTTTATTATTATTAGTTTGTATTTTTAGCTTATTACTGAATAAATTGATATTTTTATTAAACGCTGTGCAAAATATATATATTGCACAAGCCTAACCATCCATTTAATTTTGTCGAATGAATTCAAGGACACCTGTATATAAAACATTATAGTATGAGCAGAGTATGAGTTACGTTAAATGTTCTCCGCCCAGAACCGATATTCAACTCAAAATAAGCAAAAATGAAAATTTTAACATTTGTAGTGATTCCAGATTGCGTACTGGCTGCTAAGCGAGGCATCCCGCTCGCTCCTACGCGATATAGCGTATGAACGACAATGTCAGTTGCGGTTAGGTTTAGGATTTGACTTAGGACCGGTAGAGAATTAGCTATACATTGTATAGAAAAAATATATAAAGAAATATCTCCGTTTGTTGATCAGCTTCTATAAAGAAGGGTTAGAAACTCTTTCTTTATCGAAGCTGATCAACAAACAAACGGAGATATTTCTTTATATTTCTTGTAGTAAGCATTATAATTAATAATAATAAATTTAATGGAAATTTAATTTATTATAAATAATATTTTTAAATTAAGAAAAATTAATTATCATGGGTCGATTAAATCAAACCAATTTTTTTTTAATCGACCAGGAATTTTCTAGGGACAATGCTCAGAAATTTGTGTATATATTAATTGTGAGTTTGTCTATGTAGGTAGGTAAGCCTACAGTTTTATACAAAACTAACTAAATTGAAATTTTGAACTATAGGCTTCCTATGGAGTCACACATACATATACTTTTACCACTCGAAAATATCAAAATACAGAGAACTTCACATACAATCCATAATTAGTTTTACGGATTTTATATGAATATATGGAAATGACCATGTTGAACTAAGCTTACCAATTTACGTCAATAAGTACATTTTTTCCTTCGAAGGTGAAAATATTTCCTCGGAACACGGCTCCCGACCCATTAAACATGCTAGACCAGGAGTCAAACAACAGTTCTCCATGCAGATTCTTCACAGGCAAGTCTTTGTACGCTTTACTCAGTGCATATTTGAGTTCATATCTGTGGAAGAAATTGTTACATGTATTTAGTAGAAACCAAATTTCGGCAATTTCCAATGCAGATTATCTATACCAACGAAACTAGCGCTACGTAACAAATGTATCGAGTTAACAAACAACAATACTGCCAACCCTCAATGACGAGACAACGTAATGTCAATTTTTATTATATTTTGTTCCAGGTCCAATATATGATCTCTGATTACAGATATACCTACATACATAGAACGCAAGACAACTATCAAGTAAGATTTTTAATTTCTAATACGTGCCTAACTCAGAGAAAAAGGGAGATTTTCTCAAAAAACTACTAACTTACTCGAAACTACTTAACTTACTTATTACTTTAAGGATTATAAAATTCGGACTCACGCAGACTATTATTGCAAAATAACTTTAAAAAAATTCAATTTGCTTTAAAAAAATCTCATCCTCCTTAAAATACTCAAAGCAAAAATGTACACAACATGCTTACTTGCAATAAATAAATTTGATTTTGACTTTACTCTTATTTAAATTGTATTTATATCAAAATGACTCACCTAGTAGCTAAAAAGGCTTCGAAATTACCATGATACTTGTATTTCAGCGCTTGCCTCCGACATTTGGAGTTGGCAGCAACATGGCCGATATCACCAGGGTTGTGTATTCTTCCAGAATACGGTTTGTTCAGCGCTGCCACTCGAATCTGATAAACATATTATATTTTTGTTACATAAACTCACTCCTGGTCTTAAAGGGTAAGATAGACGACGGAAATACATCTGCTGAAATCCTAACACCCACCTAAAATCATCGTATCTCGCATCCCTTCACTTTACGTGTATTCTTCAGCAAAATGATTACCGCCGTCAGCTTTTCATGGGCCATGGTGTGATGGGCAGCTAACCTTATCCCCGTCTTTTTTTTTAAACATTTTAGATTTACTTGGTCACATAGTGGTCTCACCAGCATACCTCATCAAGGAAATATAACCATGTCATAGCTAAACGACAGGACGCTAGGAAGCAATGAAGGCAGCCCGGCCGGGGCCGGACTTCACTGCTTCATCCGGACGCTATCATTATAACATTTTGATGATGTATAAAAATATATGTTCTCTTTGGACTAAATTACTTACATGAGGTCCGTCTATAGGCATTACTAAACGGTCGGACATTGGGGTCGGAGGTGTGGGGGTCGTAGTAGTATGATGTTCCGTGAAATCTTTGAAGTGACCCATCTGTGAAATAATACGAATAATAATTGTGAAAAAATGGATAAATGCAGTGCTGCCAGACACAATTTTTTTGAGGTTTTGATGACTGAATTAGTGACTATCACTCATACGTTTAGATTGTATTCGTATTGAGTAAGAAGCTTGACTATTTTACAGCACCAAAGGGTCGGATTGTTATTATTTGATAGTTTCATTTTGATGTCACTACCTGTTCCTGAGAAAAGAGCGGACAAATAGCCTAAGGGTTTCAATTTTTCCATTGGAGATACGGAACCCTAAAAATAATTAAATATCGTATTTAGCACTCATTTTACTTACTAGAACATATTGCCAGCCATTTTCGACTCTCAGCAACAACATTTTCTCATCCAATACGTAGGCCAAGGTACCCAATCGTGTGATTGAAGTTCTCTACAAAAATAGTATTTTTTATAGGTAAAGGCATGGTAAAGTATAAAATAGAGGTAAACCCATAGTATTTCTACATTTATAATACCTTGTAGAGAGCTCTTGCTGTTCTGAATATGACAGTCTTTGTTGTGTAAAACTCATCATTATCCGAATCATCTGAAAAATAAATACGTTTCAGGGTATCTAGGAAACATTGATCAGTCCTTGCTCGTATATTATTTATAATTAAAATCAATCATCACCTGATACAATATCGTAAAACAACGTATCGTGATTCCGAGGCCTTCCGTCAGTCTGTGTGGATAATGGCACAGGTGGTCGATATGCAGGTGGGCCGGGCGGTCCAGGTGGACCAGAAGGTCCAGGTATTCCAGGTGGTCCAGAAGTTCCAGGTGGTCCAGGACTACCAGGTAGACCCACAATAGGTAGGGAACTATTGTATTCTGAACATGATCCTGGTGGGCCCGCTTTACCAGGTTCTCCAGGTGTACCCTGATCACCTTTTGGACCTTTAAGCTGTAAAATATATATCAAATTAATTTAAATTTAATTACTACGTTTCTATTTATTTCATTTACTTTTTTAATTTAAACGTTTGCCACTGTAAGTGAATACTTATGGAAATGAAGAAAAAAAAATTATATGTCTTCTGTGTAAAAAAATAAGTACCTTGTCTAAATTAATTAACGGAATTTCTCCCTTTTCTCCTTTAAATCCTCTATCACCTTTATCACCTCGTGTTCCAACTGTACCCTGAAAGTATTTATATTTTAATATTAAAAATAATTATAATAGGTACCTACCTAGTCTCGTATTTTAGTGTTATAGTAACAAACTACTGCACCGTAGACATAGATCATAAAGTACCTATGGATTGTCTGTCTTCAATGCAGTTTTTCAATGAAATACCATTTCTTTTATATTATGATGCCCTATTTTCAAAAATACTTAAATTTTATTTTGCACAATTATATATCTACATAGCGATATAAATTAGGTAAGCATCAAAATTATTAATTCAATCGGTTTTGTACCCTGGCTCCAGTAGAACCTCTAGCTCCTCGGGCTCCAGGTGACCCTCTTTGACCTCTTTCCCCTGTTGTCCCAAAATCTCCTTTGTCTCCTTTTGGCCCCTGTACAAAGTAAAATGCAGTTCGATTGAACTTGAAAGATCAATATAATATGTTAATGTAGGTATTTGAATTATAAATATAACTATAAAAATACCTTAACAAGAGCTATATCAGCTCTGGGAACAGTTCCTGGCGGTCCTGGTTCCCCAGGCTCCCCTTTATGACCCCTTAGTCCGGTCGAACCCGATTCTCCTTTTGGTCCCTGGTATCCTCTTTCACCAGTAGAACCATTTCTCGCAGGTGTTCCTGGGGGCCCTATAGGACCCAAGTCTCCTTTTACTCCCTAGAAATCAAATTTAATTGTAAAATAATACCTATTTAACATTAATTTATGTACCTAAAATATATAAAACTATTTATACTTTTAAATAATAATTAAATTTGTTACTTGTCTTAAGCATGTTAGGTATGTTATATTATTAAATAATAAAGGAGAATGTATGTAATGTATGTTCGTTTGTGTAATTATTTATGTCATTAGTTCTAACGTAACATGCATGAGACAAGTAGGTAACATAATATTAATTCATTGACATAATATGTCGCTTGAATAATCATCAAGTAATCTTCGAATACAACTTCAGATCACGAAATAATGGCACCATAGAAATTAGCAAATCTAGAATTTGGTTTCCAATACGCACTTGGTATGGTTATATTATTATCAACATTTACCTTTTCACCATCCTTGCCAGCTATCCCCGGGATACCTCTTAGTTTTTCAACTAATTTTGCATCTGAAATAAGATAAACAACCAATGTATAATAAAACTAATTTCTATGTAATTTATTACCACAGGTTTTTTTAATTACAATATTTAATATTTAAGGGCACCTTTGCATCGGGAACGATCAGAGGGGGCTTATTCGATTAAGTTTTTATTATTGCAGTTGTTTAATAAAATTACAATATTTATTTAAATCTGACTACCTACTCAATGGGATAGATATAACAATGTTAGTAAAAACATAATGAAACCGAATTCGTGTAAAAGTCTTTTTATAAGGGTTTTTTTCAGTTTCATATATAAAACGTAGTGTCCCAATGATGACAAATACATAATAGTTCTTAAATAAATCTGAGAGCCATCAAAATAGCACAGTGATTATCCAAATAAAACTATATCTTTGTTCCCCTAAATATAATATAACCAACTCTGTGCAAATATTCAAAGCAAATAAATTTATTTGAGCTGGTTTCTCCCCCTTTTCTTCGAGATACAAGCAGAAAAAGACTGGAATATGCCCTTTTGTAGCAAATCTGACAATAGCACAGTACCGCTCTTAAGGATAAGGATCAAAGCCGATAGAACCAATAGCAGCAAAAAATGTTTGGGGATTCAATCTACTTACGTTATTACTTGAACGTGACTAGAATGTTTAGTTTTATATTGAAATTTATTCAGGTTACCTACCTCTAGAACTAAAATAAAGAGCCCCAATATAAACAGTGAACAAATTGTTTGGATGCTTGATGAATTTTATATTATGCCTAAGCCTACTGAATTGAGTTCGGATAATGGTACGTTCCCTAATGAAATCAGAAATTAAATACATTTGAAATACCGGTTTTGATTGTATAAATCATCATCGACATCTAACCCTATGAGAAAGATCCTCTTGTTAAGGCTTCTCCTAAGTCATAAGTATGATCTTTTGTTAATAGGTTATGCTATAATATTACAGTCTGTGTTAGTGCCAGCCAACCTGCTCTGATTGTTACTCCATAGAACTAATTCAGATCTCACTCCAGTATTTTATCTATCGATGAAACATGCTTTATACTTACTGTCTCTAGGGTCCATAAATGGGTCTAGTAAATCTAAAAGCTGCGCCGATCGTCCCGGAGTACCTGGTACACCCTGGTCTCCCATGTCACCTGTATAAAATATATTTATAGATGTATCATATCATAAATATTACTCGTATGTAATACATTATTTACGAGTTTCGTGAGTTGATTTCAATGACAATCACAAGTTTCAAAATCTGAATCTACGTTCTGCAAATTGGATAATGAGTAGCTTCAGCAGTTAAAACCATTATATAATCAGAATTTGAATTACGCATTATCCATGCTCGGTGAATAAATTAGAACATGATGAAAAAAATATATAATTTATAATATATATTACATTTTTGAAATAAACAATTATTTATAATATATTTTATAAATAATATTTGATTTAGTTTTGATGATATAATATTATGTACGAAACTTTGGGCTTCTTTTATAATATACGAGTGCCTTAGAATAAAACCTTCAGTCAGTGCAGTGAAATTAGGTCCAAACATGCTTCAAAATATTCCACAACATTAAAGAGTTAATATAACGTGAACCATTTGTTACATCTGTTGTGCAAAAGTTGATTAAATGGCGGTCTGGCTGATCTAGATAGAATTCAGTGCATACTAACCTTTATGCCCTTTCTCAGCAGGTCTACCGTGGGTGCCCGGCACTCCCGGAAGGCCATCTTGTCCTGATTCACCCCGTTCTCCTTTCTCTCCCCTAGGCCCTTGAGGTCCTGTGTGACCCTTTAAGAAATTACAACATTTGTCAATATAAAGACAATTTTCCATTACTTTCCGTTATTTCTGTTCTATGATGTAGGTACCTGCCTGATTACTAATAGAAATATCGTAAACAAACTGCTTAGTTTTACTATAGCCAAAATATCAACGAAGTGGGATCTGATATAATACTATCTTAATATCATGACTATGACTGCGGAAGGCCTTATTTATAGATGAAAATATTATTTGAGTAAGACTTAAGAGCATAGTCCTACGGATACATTTTACCAGGTTTTTGAACACTACTCTTACCCGATCACCTTTATCTCCAGTAGATCCTAGTTCTCCTTTCTCTCCCTTTTCTCCCTGTTTTCCTTCAGGTCCGCTTAATCCTGGAGTTCCAATAGGCCCTTGATCGCCTTTATCGCCAGGTACTGCCACTTCCTTTGCCGATTCTGTTTCCTGTCAATAAAAGTTCTGACATTCATTGTCTCAAGGATATGGAGAAAACTTGGAATTTTAATAGTACCTACAGGAGGAAGACAACATAATATTAAAATCACCTTTTGAACAGCACCGGGTGGTCCAGGCAGGCCTATAAGACCCTGAGGGCCTTGGGGTCCATGTTCGCCATCCCTTCCCGGTTCTCCTTTAGATCCGGGTGAACCGTCTCTACCCGGTGCTCCATCGTCACCCCGTTCTCCTCTTTCGCCTTTGAAACCTGATGGACCTCTCATGCCCTGTTCGCCTTGTTTCCCCTAAAATTTGCAGGTTATAAAGTTAATAAAGTACATTGAATACGACAATTTTAGAGATTTCTGATTCTGGTCTGAACTGAGCCTAAGGATTAGTGGGTTCGTCTCTCATATATTTTATCCTGGATATTTAAGTATTAGAGTCTAGTGTTCAAGTTATAATTTATTTAAGTACTTATGTAGTGGTAACTTATTTTTTGTAAGTAAATTCATGCCTTCTCGGATCGATGGTGCTTAAAAATATATACCGTTAGACCAGGTTGACCACGTTCACCTTCTTCGCCGCTTGGACCTGCATCTCCTGGAGGACCTCTCATCTCCGGCATAGTCTTCAATAAACTTGAGACAATAGACTGAGAACATGAGCAAGTCTGCAAAAAGATAATCAGATAATGGTAGCGATTGCAGAGTGTTTCACGCAAATTTTAATCGTCGTCTAAGAATAGGCAATAGTAAAAGTTTCGGGTCATTACAGTTAATTTTATTTAGGTATTTATTTTACAGTTAATTCAATAAAGTTTTATTGATGTGTTTTAGTTTGGCTGTCTTACCCCTTTTTCTCCATCAATGCCTGGCAAACCCATTATTCCTTTAAGTCCTTGGGGGCCTTGAGGACCTTGGGGGCCAATTCTGGAAGCTCCTTGTTCACCCTGTTGGATTAAAATTAAGTATCAGAATCTCTTTGTTGCAAGTAAATATATTGCACATGCACATCAATTTTTTTTTAATTTACATTTACTTACACCACTTTGCAAGGAAAATGTGTTGATGCGGAAGAGTGGCAAAAGCTCTGAGTCATACAAGTTTCCAAAGATCATTTTTTTTTAAAATATTTTGTGAAAATTTGAATAGTTCGACATATCTACTAACCCTGTCACCTTTCTCGCCTCTATCTCCCTTTTCACCTTTTTCTCCCACTAGAAATAAGAAGAAAGAAACTGATTATGTATGTAATTTAATTAAGTCGACTAAAATCGAAACTACGTTCATATTAAGAATTAAGTACTAAAATGGTAGAGATTATGTCGTGTGTTTTCTAATTGTAAGCTAAAACGATTTTAAAAGCCATCCTTTACTTAAGTGTATGAAAGCAGCATTTTTAGACGTATGTGATTTAGTTTTTAGTTCTATAACCGCAACAGAATCACCACTAATGTGAATCAAATCACGCTATCGATTCTATAATAACTTTAGACAATTGCTACTCACCTACAGGTGGACTTTGTGTAAACTGAAAAATATAGAAGAAATAATTAAATTTTTGATCAGAAATTATTACACGTTACGCATCACACAAAATCTAAGGCGCTAAACATAATTATTTCATAAGTGTATTTTAAGTAGTTTTTAATTTTTAGGTAGTTTTAATTTATTTTGTTATTTAATTTTAATAAAGAAAATAACTACTAAATTATATATTTACATCAAAAATATATACGCCAAAACAGATTATAGAAGATTAAAACTACTTATAAGTAGAAGTACTTAATTGATTTTTTTTAAGGTTGCCTTAGATATAATGCGTAACGTTTAGGTTTCAGGTTAGATAAAACAAACATTAGTGTCATTTTGTTATAAATATTAAATTCATATTATTTCACAATTGTGTTATTTTTTGACTTGCTGCTGTTACTTTTAGATTAAAACATTGCAAAAGCGTGATATAAAGCTAAAGATAATATAAATTAGACCAATTAGATATTAGTTCAACATGATTAAAATATAATTAGGTAATCTTGAAAAATATAATAAATGTGCCAATGAGGAAAAAAAACAGAAATTTTGTATCCACTTACTATTTCCATATTCTGTGGCGCATCCTAAAATTATTATTTTATTAGTATGTATTCCATATTATATTATGTAAAATTACCAAAAATTTTGAATTTCTTGAAATACCATCCTACCAGGATTCTACTAACTCATGTTTAGAAATAAGAATTTCAGAAAGTAGTTGGTTACTTGTATAAGTATTAAACAAAAGTTGGTATTATAATTTGTTTACTATACGAGTAACAAAAGTTAGGTTAGATAATAGGTTATGTTAGAACATAGTACACAAGAAACACTTACTTCACCCGAATCTGAATCTGTGTTATCCAATTCAGGCTAGGAAAGAAATTAAAAGGGGTTATTTTGTGTAATATAATTTATATAAATAATTTTATCTTGAATCGTAAACAAAAATGGTTTATAATTATATTTCTACATAATTGAAATTATTAGATACCCACGACTTTTGCTTAGATTAAAAATTTAGATAAACTTTACAAACCATTACAAACCATTTTCGTTCACAATTTAAATATACTAACAAAATATAAATGCAGTGCAATATTATTTTATTAATTAGTTCCTGCAAGATTTACCAATAAGTAATTTTACCAAACCAACAATTTTGCCCACAGATTTAACCAAAAGAAAAATTTTGCCCGAAGTTCAATTATTTATTAGTCTATCCATTTTCTTAGTGTCGTCACAATAGGTATAGAAAGTTCTAATGATTGACACCACACAATTGTTCTCATCGTAATGTTCGATATTGTGACTTTTGCCGTCATTTTCAAATGGGTGTACGCCGGCTTTGTCGTTGTGTCGATATTATTTGAAATATAAATGACGTCACCTTTCCAGCCAGTTGCCAACATCATTATATATTTCAAATAATACCGACACAACGACAAAACCGGCGTACACCCATTTGAAAATGACGGCAATAGTCACAATATCGAACATTACGATGAGAACAATTTTATTGTACAAATTTGGTGTAAATCTTTTATTCACAACTATTTTTACTCTACATGTTTAGTGACACATTAAATATGTTAACTGAATATTAGGTAGGTACCTATGTACCGATATATGGCTTGAAACTGTGTCGCAGGCATCGCAGGTTCGTTTCCCACCTCTGGATAAATAATCCAGATAATAGGTAACCACGCCTAGCACAAACTTTTAGCAAGTTGCAATATAAAAAAAATATGAGACAACATTTTCTTTTTAAATCGAAAAACATCCACTAAGACAATGGACAGGCTATACTACTTTAGTCGAGGGACACCTAAAGCCACATGAAGCGGAAGAAAGAATAAAAAGTATATTTCATCGTCATACTAACACTAGCAGGTAAAATGAAATCCTGAAACACATAATTTTAAATATAAATTAACAGCGTATTAACATATAGAGAAAAGGTGTTCATATATTCATGGGTACATAAACTCCCGTATATGACAATAATCTGTGAAATAGGTATTAATAGTATTTCATAACAATGACAACCGATATAATCAGAAACGGTTGTGTGAATTTCTGAAAATATTTAATAAAACTTACGTCAGGGCAAATTTCCATTATCCTATCCACGTTTGCATTTTGAAATATTTTAATTTCTTGCACAGCACCCTGTAACAAAAATAGAATTATAAGCACGAATTAAATTGAAATAATTATGATAAAATATTATTATTTCTCAAATATACACGCATTTTGTTAGTAAAGACTTATAACTGTGATAATACATACATATAGTGCAGATAATTATAATCAACGTACAGCTAACACCAGATCAAGTGTAACACTTTGGACTTTGGACCGTTCTTATTAGCTGAGTCATAAGAGTTGAATTAGTACTGCAAGTGTTACCATTGATCTGGTTTGTCCGTACATTTACGATTGTTCTTAAAACGGTCAAGGAAAACATCGTGAACAAATCTGCACACAATGATTATTTTTAAAACAACTTTTTGCTATTTGTTTTCCTAGCTAGTTTATTTGTTTACAACATTTGCTCTGACTGACATGTCCGTAGTTGTTTTAGCTAGAAATAAACAGCTAATTAAATTTAGCTACTACAGGCAACCCTGTTTTAAAAGGGTATCCCTATCCCTAATTGAGATTGCCTAATTGATGATATATGCAATGAGTATTCTTAATAAAACATCTTAAAGAATTCTAAGAAATATATGCGATTGACTCTGAGGTTTCTAGTTTCAAGCAAGAGAAGTTATTCTGTACACAACCATTTTTTGTGTTCGCTGACTTCAGTCTAGGTATTGTGAACAATACCTAGAATATATATCTTCTTGCTGAAGCAAGAAGATTAAAAATATGACTCTTTTTGTGAGAGATGGAGCGGCGTTTTAATGAAACTGAGCCTGAAAGAGATGTGCTTGCTATCGACACGAACACGAGCTGACTTTATGAGATTGGATTTTTTAAACAATGACTTTTCTCTTTATATCTTGTGACTGTAGAAGAATTATTCCTTTCTCGTAATTGGTTAGGAATCTTAGAGGAGGTTAGAGGATGTGGGGCTTGATTTCGAGAAAATATATTTTCCTTCGAAACCGGTTACGTACCTACGAAGATTATTTTTCCTCATTCGCAACTGGTTACGAAATGCTGTTACACGGGCCGCCGAAAGGGTTTTAACAACTATGTTTGTTATAGGCATAAATTTAGTACCTGACCTAATCATGGGGCAGGCTAATGGGAGAATTAAATGATGGATTATTTTTACCACTTAAAAAATCCACATGTTGGTACGGACAACAGCAGATCAATGGTAAAACTTGCAGTACGATTTTAAATCTTACGACGCAGATAATAAGAACGGTCCAAAGTCCAAAGTGTTACACTTTATCTGCTGTTAGCTGTACATAGTTTTAAAATTCATTACATTTACTTGTTTTTAGGTTATAAAATCTAATTAAATTATCTTTGAAATTATCCATAGAAACTTTCCTAAGACCGACTTTGTATTTCAGTCTATTTCCAACTCAATTCAATTTCTGACAAGCAATTCCCTACATCTTAAGAAGAACTTAATTAAACTTGTACGTCTAGTAATAATTAATAATTAACATGCACATGTTGCAATCAATCAGAAACCTCAGCAAATGTGTGCCAATCCCTGCGAGTTTGCACTTGATTTCAACTCTACATGCTTACCTATATGGTATGCGAGTAGCTGCTTAACACGTTCACAGTCCCCATACAAAAAATGTTTTGATTTCCTTGTAAGTCCCACCTATTATTTCAATCTCTACACAGTTCGAAATACATCAAAAGACATTGCCACATTTCAATGGAGCTTTGCCCCACCTACAAAACTACATAACCATTTAAGCTGTACATATCATTTCGTTGGGGACTTATTACAGGTTTCATATTGCATAATTATAATCAGTATCATTTTCTACTACTCTCGCAACTCCTATAGAATAAAAACAAAAACAATGAATAAATCGCTTCGATTTCTTACTATTTTCTGAATTCTTAATTAAGCTGTTTTTTTGGAATCGCAACTTGTACAAAACTTTATTTTAAACCAATAACTTGCGGTTGATAGTGGGACAGAATCTGGCATGGTCATTTGTTATGTGAGCACTTCAACACTGGGGGAGCACTCTGAGCACTCTTCTGAAGACAATATGACGTGAATGGACAACAACATCCACCAAGGACATCATATTTACTTACCTTCAGAAAAAAATACTCTTAGTTTGGATCTGGTATGCACATACTTTTCCATCGTGCCACATATGTGGGGCATGGATTTGTGAAGCTAGTTCGTCGTGCTCCATATATGGGGCACTGGACTGTGAACGTGTTAAACTGATATGTAGCAAGGAAGGACGTTTACAATCCAAACCGTATCGATTATTTAAAGGAACTAAATACCTAAATTACCTAATTACTGTGGAAAACAAGGATTGTGTAGCTACTAGACACTATTCGTAATTTGACCATTCAAATCTAGCTTCTATCGCAAACTTCAGTTTCAGTTTGAGTCTCTCTGTTGCGAACACGATCAAATTGCGCATAATGCTTAATGTTTCAACAAGTCCTGTGTTAGGTATGCATATTAACTTATTCTAAGTACTTATACGAATTTAAAACTATTTACTAATGTACACACGAAGACAGAGATAAGTATCCAGCTGGCTCAATAAGGTTGAGATTTTCTCAAGAACTACTTGACCGATTGTAAAAATATTTTTCTAATAGATTGTTTAGAGTATGTAATTGTAAAGATTTTTCAAAGTCAAGTACTTTTTGAGAAAATCGCCTGTACACTTTTCTTAAGTAGGTATTCGAGCGTACTACCTATACCAAGTTACATTAGTCTCAAATGTGTTCAATTGAAAATATTAATTGAAGAGAAATCTAGTAATTTACTTCCAAAAATATTTAGGCAGTGTTAGCGATTCTGTCCTGCATTTTCTAATTTTAAGCTATCTTTGACAGTTCTAAAAAGTGCCATCCTTTTCATAACTTTGGTACCTATAGGAAAGGGAGGCAGCATTTTTAGACCTACCCTAATTCAGAAAAAACTCACGTAATTTTAATTCTATCAAAAATTACGTGACAATCATGATTCTGAAATAAAAGCAACCGAATTCCCACAGATTGTTCAGTAATACCTACACGTTATTCCACAAAACCATGTAACGCTAGAACATAACTGGAAATAATGTTCTATCACTATCGAATCTACACAGCTTGCAACCGACAGCCTCGGCTTGCCGTCTAAATGCATTAGCTACAAACTCGGCTCTGAACAGTTTCAACGCATTTGATTCCAAATGGATTTTGGTGCCACACCTCACTTTAGTAAGGGATGTTTCAGAAACACGGCGCAGGAATAAAGGTGAGCGCACAAGTGTGCTCAAACGGAGAAACGAAACCACCTAGTAAGAAGAGAAGAAAATAAGAAAAGATGTAACCTAAGGTGCTCTGTGTCGGCGGTGGCGGCGATTCGTAGCAGTGTTCTACCCACAGTAACAAAAAGAAATCTTTAAATTATTACCTATATATATTTAATTAATTCATATTAATTTATTTTGAGAGATAAAAATACAAATAACAATAAAATGACTAAAATCTAACACTAAAAAACTAAAACTACCTATAAATAAAATATGTCCTCTAGGACATCAGGAGTCACGGTACTGTATTGCCAACGCAATACGTTGGCAGAGGTAGCTGCCAGCCCTCTAGCCGCCGGACTCTTCAACCAACCGCTTGGACAGCTCTTTAACTAGCTGTCGAGCGTCCGGCCCCCACGGCCCCAGTGTCTCGACCCCAAACGGCGTAAATAGTTTATAATAATAAAATTATTATAAATAGTTTTATATATTAATATATATTAGGTATACTATGTTATGGATATTATGCAGCGGTAGTGTGAGAATATCAGCATCTGGACAAACTTCTCAAGTCTTAACATGCTGCTGAATAGTAATGTTTTAAATAGATAATAACAACAAAAATAATAATAGGTTTGACAATTGCTAATAAAAAAATTACAATTAATACATTTTACTTTCTATTCTACTGGCGTTAACGAAAGTCATTGTCAATGTCTAGGGTGGGGGTAATGGATTTACTAATGGTGATTCAGAAGCATGGAGTGTTCGCTGAAACAATAAAGTTTAATTTAAAATTGGTGTCACATTGACTTTATTGCTCACAGAAAAGATGAGTGTGAGACTGATCTTTGAGTTTAGTATTAAACTTTAGCTTAACATGAATTGAGCCTAATGGAGTCTTAAATATTCTGAAAATAGGGACAGCCGAGTGTTTTGCTGTTTTTGCTAACTATTTGCTTCCTAGCTGGTTTTATTGGTTATTGTTTACAATTACTTCCTCTGACTGCCAACGCTGTAGTTGTTTTAACTAGACATAACATCGTAACAGCTGTAACAGGCAACCTTGTTTTTTTTTCAGTGTAGGTAGGTATACCTGTTTGTAATTATTGTTGCTATTCGATTTCAAACTTCTACAGTGGTAACTGACACTTCTTTAGAAATTATATTCAACTACTATAAACAACGACAACTTAAGAAGTGTCAAAATCCCTAACGGAACCACCTTCATTTCCTAACTCCTTGATTCCAGGAGGAAGCAGATCCGAAGCAGCTGCGAAGTTATGACGCGACCGGATATTATCCAACCGAACAGCGTAGGTACTGAACTGGCAACAGTTCGTCCTGAAAGTCGACTTAACTTCCCTAAAAGTACGTAGCTATAGAATCGAATTGTATATTTTTATTATGGCAAATTTATCGTAATTCCAAAAATATATATTTTGAGAGGCACACCCATCTCACACAGCAACACAACACAGACATAGCTCATTTTCACAACACAAACCACACCCACACTTTTACCACCATACAATCATAAACATTGTAAAATAAACCTGGAAAACCTATAATTGCTTGTAACTTTATTTTAAGTTCTACCAATAAGCTGTTGGTTTTCTAACATGAATAAAAAAAATGAAAAAAAGATTCAAGAGTTAAAAGCCGGGAACAATAAAGGGACTGGTCGACATAACATCAAGTACGATACAAGGTACAAACGCGCCAACATTTATGACGTATCTGAAAATAGTCACCTCGCCTCTCTAATATCCGCGGCGATGCAAGTAGTGACTATATTCAGATAAGTCATAAATAATGGCGCGTGCTGTGTTGTACTGTCATTATGCCGTGCCTGTGGGGTGACCACGACTTCCATCGTTATCTTAATCGTTTTCATTTATAGACACATGTACGCTATACATACATTGCTGCTATGTTCCTGCAAGTTTTAACAAACGACAACGAAACGCAACAATGTATATCGTTCAGGTGTAAAAATGAAAACGATATCGAATACGATTGCAGTCGCGGTCACCGACAGCGGAAGTGATTGATTATCCATCAACAGGACGGACGAAACCGAGAACATCTTTTTTAACCCAATAGTAATTATATGGAACATAGGTAAGGAACTTTTAAGACATTTTATAACAAATCATCTACGTATACCCAGGTTTTCTTTTTCAATTTAAAAGACAGAAATACAAATCTTAGTTGAAATTCGGTAGATATTGTATGCTCGAAGTATTACCACAGGGCCCCAAAAATCCCTCGCAATGAAATTATACTAGTTATTGATGGCGTGACGGCGGCTTTTAGACAGTCCAATATTAATCTTCCCAAGGTTTGCCTTCGAACAGGGTCGGGATAACTTCTAGTTCTTGTAATAGGTTTAAAGCTGTTATTAAATTCAACAAAATTCGTTGCCTGTCGTCTTAATTGAATTATATAGAAGGTTGATATGGGGTGTTCTATGAGAATAGAGTTCAAGGTTGCAGCGAAATTAAGAATATTGATTGTATAATATCAAAATTTTATTTAGTAGCCTATGTGTGCCATTAGCACACAGCTCACATGTAAGCTGCTTACAGGATTGAATTTCTAGGAATGAATATACGCAGTCTGCTGTAATAAAGCACCTAGTACGCCTAAAGGGGTTAGAATCATAATCATATGTCTTTTTGCAAGTATTTAGTTGCATTGTGTATATTTTTGTTGCGCAATAATATTAATGGGAGGCCTACAAGATATGGACACCATCTGTATTTACCGAAGTCTAGAGTAAACTTATATAAGAGAGGTTATTTTTGTATGTGCATCGTATTATATAATAATCTACCTAGCCGTATCAAGGATTGCCACTCTAGGCATTTTAAAGCAAAACTTACACAATGGCTAGGAGACAAATGCTACTACTCTGTAAACGAATATCTTAGTGATAAGAACAAATAGCTACTGAGCGTTTGTTATGGTCACTGAGATGTTCGTTAAAAGATTTTTTTGCATGCCGTTATCGGCAGTACATATGATACATATACATATATATTCTTGCTCAACATCTGTTCTGTTAACTATGTACTAGCAAATAAACCATTTCATTTCAATATTTTTCATAATTAAACCACACAGCTACAGAACCGACCAACTTATGTTGTACCACTTTTTACCCGACTACCCCAGCGTAATTTTTTCGGCCATATTTGTACATTCCTTCCTGCCATCCTGTAGACTAAAGGCTTGATGGATTTTGAGGTATCGTTCATCTTGATTACGGGAGTGCCATAGGGTATAAAAAATTAATCAAAAGGGAATATATTTTTGCAGTCGTTTTTTTTTAAAATAATTTCTGCTAGTTCATATTTCAATATGACTTGACTGACGTACACGTACAGAATCACATCCTTGGTATGTATGGTGGCCGCCAAATCTAATTGTAAACCTAAACGCAACTGTCGAGACGAGTTGAGTAACGATTAAAATCATACGTCATTCTGGAATCGACGCAAATGTTTGACCTATTCCGGACGTTATCGGTTTACTTTTGCATTTCAAGCTTTATATGTTTTAGAGCAAATAGGTGTGGTTTTATAAGCACAGCTCTATACCCACCCCTTTAGGCCATTTCTATATACTTAATACATATTGGGTTATTTATAGTAACTCTGTAGGCGTTCAAGTGCTACTCAGACGTAACGGAACCATGCCACGAAACCATATTTGAATTTCATATTATGTTCATCCGTAATTCATAACATGAGACGTGTGAAATAAAGTAAATTGAGTTTTATTACAAATGCTTTCATGTTTAGCTGAGTATGAAATTTGCTGAAAGAAAAAATGGAGAATGCACGAAATAGTAGAGTCGCGAAAAGACTGATTTGTAATTTTAATTGAAATTAAACTATCGACTGAAAAAATTGTGATGTCAAATATATAACATTTAGCTACGTACGTACCTAGTTAAAATCATGCTGCTGTTTACATGATATTTTTAGATGAATTTTAGTAAACGCCCGACCAAAATATTGTCTTCGGGAGTATCATCGTTATGTGTCACAGTTAATAGAATACGTTGAGAAATCATTTAGTGAGCGAGCAAGGCATATATTACCTATATAGTGGACTGGGCTGATATGTTATTACTACACAGGTTGAAAGTTAAGAACTATGTGTATAAAGTAAGATGCGTACTGTGCATTATTAAAAGCCAAACGGTTCTAACTAAAATTGAAAACAGAATACTTTTCTAAGAATGGCCTCTTTACTAAGAGGAAGTGTACTTGAATACGGCACCAGCGAATGAGTACAAACAGCGAGTACTAACCCAACGAAAATCTCATTCAAATTTTACATTTTTATTGTGGAAAAAGGAGAGTAGGGAAAATTATATACGCGCCGCAGTTTCCACCTCGGAATATATCTTGGGCTAATTTGTAAGTGAGCTTCTCGACCGTAAATTTCACGCGTGAAGTTGTAAACTTTTACAAAAAGTACGGTCATATATTCTGAAGATACATCACCGGGTCTGACGTTTGAATACCTCGGGTTCTCAAGTGTTGCCGTTTTCATTTCGCGTTGTACCGTTTGCGGGGATTTTAAGGGTCCGTTTCTGTCCGGGAAGTTGTTTTTGCAGGAAGGTCCGCCCGGTCCGGCCGAAAGTTTTTGTTCTGCAGGTATAAACGTCTAGGAAACCATTTTTTGTTTATTCAAATTGTTTTTGTGACAAGCATAACATTTTGGCTTATGACCAGAAAGGGAAGGATTCAAATTAGACTTTTAAATATGTTCATTGAATATAACAATTGGGAAATCAGTGGCTATTAGTTTCGATGCAATTTCGTAGAACCTATTCTATGAGTTATAACACAAAAAAATAAGGAATAAAAACATAAGTACTATATAACTATAATATCCTTTATAACCAATTTGGAGCCAAGGTGTGGGCTGAAAACCAGCGCTGACGCACTCTGAGTCAGCATCAGCTGAAGCCTAAACCTTTTGCCTAAGTTATATGTTTGTTAATTGTCATTGTAATTTATTAAGACTGTTTTTATTTCTTATATGTATATACTTAATAGGCAATAAATGTTATTCTATTATATTCCATTCTATTCTAATAACGTACCAACGAACAGACCTAAATAATTTTTAACCTGTAACTCGTATTGTAGCCTTAAAACTATTATAATTTTTGTAATCATTGAAGACAATATTTCTGATAAAACCTCAACCATAAGTAACCTATTTTTACTATTCGATTATTATTAATTATTAACTATTCACTTAAAGAAGCTCAATAAGAAACTTGAGACTTTATTAAATATGTATCAATAATAGAAATTACTTTATCAAAGTCTAACCTCAAAGTGTTCTCAAGAGTATAACAGAAGTTGTTAAAGAAAGATTAAAATATATAATCGAAGCTCTTTGCGAGTCCAATTAAAATAATTCCACTGATTTCAGAAAGATATTGAAATTTTAGCTTGTTGCTGCCCAAAGTTTCAAGTCAAAAGTTGGAATAACTTACGTCTGCCGTCTTTTGTAAGTAGGTACATTTATAAAGCTGTAAGTAATTAGTGTAGTTGAAATAAGTTTACTGAGAAAAATATTATTTTAAATACATTTTACATATAATAATAAACCTCTAAATAGCAAAAAGGATACGACTGAGGTCGTAGGTTTAATTGCCAAGGGACGTGCCCTTTTTAGAGATCCTTTTTGGCATGTCTTAAATCTGAGCTATTCTAGTAGTCATTCCGTAATGCTGATATAAACAAACAAACGAGTCGGAGAACGTCCCTGGGAGGACCTCCTATCTTCGACCTCGACATATGACTAATGACAACGCCATTGCCTTCTAAAGCAAACAAAATACAAAGGAATCCTACTAATTACTGTGCCTCTAATAGAGGCCCTAATACAGGAAATCAATTGGCAATAGCCTTTACATATAACCTCCGATCAAGATTAATCGTTTGAACATGGATATCTAGCGCGAGTGGACGGTATTAGACATCAGGGATCAAACCGGAATATTGATGTCCCAAGATATAATGAGGCTCTTACCATGTCTCTATCATATGGATGGATCGACTTAGCCTTTGTGAAGGGTATTACGTTTTTAACAGAATAGAATTTCTCACAGAAAGTAGGATTTGCTTTTAGAAATACGGCAAAAATTGATTCACTTCGCCACTGCAACTTTCATTTAGGTATGAAAAAAAACACAAAATGGATTGGAGATTTTACAATATATTACTGTGACAAACAAAATAACTGAAAATAAGGGGATTGGAACTTTATTTGCACATTATCTAGTATTTATAGAATATTCAAACGTTAGATCTAAATACATTTTCCTTAGATATTATTTATAGCCCATTGCGCACTCCTAGGAAAATTTACTAATGGACCCTAAAAGGAGGATCAATAGTAATTTGAATAGTGAAAATAGTGGATTGCCACAGAGCAAAGCACTAACTCAGCGTGAAATATGAGGGACGTGCAAGATTATGATAAGGCTTTAGCTCGGTAAATCATTGGATTTTCCGCTAGAGAACTGAGGCAAATTTAAGGAGGATCCCGCTTTCAGATCCGCACATTCGCGCGTAATGCGCTCATGGTGTCTACACCTCGATATTTAAGTAAGTACCAGTTTATATTCGGTGAGCCAAGAGTAAAATTAAAAATTGTAAGATATTGTAGACGATATTCACGGCGAAAACATACCTACCATACATACATAAAATCTTCTGGGAACTCGTGATGATTTGAAAATATGTAAACGCATTCTAGGAGTTAGTTGGTATGCGAACAATCAACTAAAATTTAAGGAATAAGCACGTTACATAATATTTTGGCATCTTATATGATACTTTATGCGACAAATTCTCACACCATCTTCAAAGCGAGCGCTTGTAATTTTTTCCGGCTATAAATCTTAGGAGTATTATTGAGGACGTTACATAAAATGAGATCACGTTTATAACGGGTCGTCTCAGAATGAAAATGTCTTTCAATGCCAATGTCCTTCAGAATGTCTAATGGTGTTTAGGCGCCGTTTGTCTTTGTTACCAAATGATTTGTTGTGGAGGATTTGATGTTTTTCACATCCTTCATGCCTTCCAATTAAAATTCCATTACGTTAGTAGCTGGTAGTGTCTTTGTGTGAACATGTGTTTTGATAATTACCTAAAATTATGGGTCTGTTTTATTCAATGATTTGGAAAATTAATGTTTTTGTCTTGTTAATTAGAAGTTGAGGTTATATTGGTACTTTACAAACACTATATGCTATATTGTGTTTGTTTTCATTAGATATGTCGCAGAAATAAATATCTTATTTCAGCTTGCTATTTGCAAAGTGACAGCTTGCAAAATAGCCATAGATTAAATTACTATGATCGTAACCTAAACATATATACATGCTACATTGCGTTAGTGTTTTCGCCAAGTAGTGAAGTAGTTAGTGTACCAATAAATTGTATCGAAATGAAGCGAAACGAATTGAACAAGAAGTAATAAAATTTGGAATAAAAAATATTCCTTACAAACTGTTTGGACAACTTTAAAAGAAAACAAGGAAAGGATTTCAAAAAGAAACCTAACTTCCGTCGACAAAGAGTCCCAAACCACCGTTTGGTCTCTTACTTTAATCTTGTGGCATAATTTACAAGAGGTCGGAGTTTAATGCAATTAAGAATCTGTTGAAAACATGTGTGGACCAATTATAACTTCAATTTATAAAACTAGTAAATATAATAATAATAGAATAAAATCGGGCCGATGGTACAACCCTGGAGAGTTATGTAAGTAGTTTGCACTATTGCTAAGATACGGGTAACGCTGATTTTTCTGTCAGTAGATACTGGTAAACTGAGTTTCTTGTGTCTGTCTACATATCTGACATGACAGTCATGTTTATAAGACATGATCGTATAATGTGAATTGACACTTTGTCGAATGCCTTACCCGAATACATTTTGGCGACCATCTATGAAAACGCGGCACCATGGCCATAGTGCCGAGTAATATTTATTTAAGCTTTTACACATTGTGTACAAAAGGCGAGCTTAATTCCTTGCGGCATTATCTACCAGCTGACCTTTGGGTAAAGGTGTAATAATAATATGTTCTTTATCTCAAGATAATTTTAGTAGAGTATTTGGTTGTCTATTTATATAGTTTTTCAATTGTCTTAGTTAGTGAACACATGATTTATATTTGTTGTTGGTCTACCGGTCAGTTTTTGTTATTATATTTTGGTCGTTTAATGGTATAGATAAAACTAGGTTCTGGTCACAATGATTGAGTATTATCCGCTGACATTGATATCTTAAACCAACCAAAGAGAGCTCGAACTTCAGAGCTACGTGAGCATTGTTCAGACAGGTACTGAGTCAAGTTTTTCTGTCCCCACCCGGGGCACGTGAGCGTGGGGCTAAACTTTACCCCACTACAATTCGTTGGGAAAAGTTCAGGACATTCCTGTTAAGTATGCAACATACACCGACGAGTTTAGTGGGTGGTGAACTGACTTGTCGAACTTTTCCACAGAAAAAACAAATTCCTTTAGTAAAATAAAGTATGGCGGATACGAGTGGAGTTTATTTTTTCATGAAGTTAGTGGGAGAGTTATAAACAATTTGTACAATTTTATCCTCTACGCAACGAAAATGTTTCCTATTTGTTAGACATTGTTTATTTATTTATTTTATTAATGGACTCGACAGTTTGTCATTTGCCAATGTCATGTTACAGAAAATTCAATATATAATATTCTTCTATATTCCTCCAGAGGAGTCGCAGTAGCGTCTTCACTGGTCTTCACCCTGGGTAGCCGCGTCTTCTTGTCTTCATCCAGAGGAGTCGCCGTAGCGTCATCACTCTGCACGAAGCAGCTCGACAGTCACGTTCACTCCCGAGCTTGTAACGAGACTCTTGATAAAAGCTTGAAACTTCAGAACTTGCTCAAATTTTCCAATAAATTCACCATACTGACATTCGCGAACATTCTCTGATTATTTTAACGTGATATTAAACACAAAATAACCACTGTAGACATTAAAATAAAATTATCAAATAATTTGGCAACCGTCGTGTCCCGCCATTTTCAAGAGAACCTACCTAAATACTAGAGACGTTTGGGTCCTTTTAGTTATTGCGTCATGCAATCTTGGCAATATGTAAAATCATGCCTACAAGTCCTACGTCGTATCTGGTATTCAAAACACGTACGAATACAGATGAAAGTACAGATGAAAAGATACTGGCCCAACTTATGTAACACTTATGAATTAACTATTGAAGCCAGTGAATATATGCCACGAGACCAATATTTCCACCTAATGTAAGTAAACAATTTACAGTCGAAACAGAGAAACAAAGTACAAATGTATCATTGAAATTTTCTCAAAAACTGTTTGACCAATAAAATTAAAAAAAATATTTTATAGTAGGCATATAGTTTCGAGTGCATGTAATTCAAAAAACCTACTAAAGAATATTCAAAAATTGTCAAGTAGGTAGCTTTTGGGAAATCCTTTAACTCTTCTTTAGTTAATTTGACCTTTCTCCATACGTACATGAACCACAATCATATAATGTCATATATAGGGTCAATTAAAATAAATAATATTAATTAAATTTGTTGTCCAACTTTACTACGTAAGTCCAAACGGAATATTCACTTTTTGCATTCAACTGTGATTTCACGCTGTCATAATCGAGATAACGAGGCGCATATTCAAGTCGACTTGCGCAAAGATTCCGTAGTTTCCTTGAAGCTAGTTTTCTGACACAAAGGATGAGCTCACTTTGTTTACTGAGGGAAATTTAATTTTAACTTCCGAAGCTTTGGTTTAAAAAGTATTTTTCATTTAAATATTGGTGGAAAATACTTAACTTCTCGTTATGGTTTTCTTCCTTGTTTACTTTATTATTTTCCGACAAACGAATATTCTACGAGCTTTATGCGATTCCAACCGCGAATAGCTAAAGTTGTTTGTGGTATTGTAAAAAAAACGGCCGGTTTTTATTTCAAAATTATTTGAACTACAATTTATCGAAATTAAACCATAATGGGCATTTAAAAATATTTTATCGCAATAAAGATTTGGTACAGTCGAAGACAGAGATAAGTATACAAGAGGCCTCAATAAGGTTGAGATTTTCTCAAAAACTAGTGGACCGAATTTAATAATTCTTTTACAGTTACATAGTTTTAACTTTTATCTATCAAACAGTGAAAGAATTTTTGCATAAGGTCAAGTAGTTTTTGAGAAAATCTCAACCTTAAAAACTCTCCTGTACACCTTTCTCTGTGTTCCACTGTACATAGGATTTTTTTTATTAAACCTATTATTATAGAAGATTGATTTTTTAGGATTGAGGGGCCATTTAGCTCTGTCTGAGATAGCCTTAAAGAAGAAAATATTAATTTGAGAAATCTAATATAGCCGGACGATATGTTACCTCTAGCGTAGCGAACAAGGCACAGATTGTATGTACGAGTAATACTGCCCTATTGAAAGCACAGGCCACAAATAAGAAACGGATCGGGAGAGCGGGAAAATTGGATTTCCTTTGACTCGCCCGCAATCGTTTGTAAAATTGAAACTGTCTCTAATAAAATAACCGTTTGTTGTTTTAATTGGACGATTGGCTTCTTCATTTGAAATGGAGCTATTTGTTTATTTGTCACAGAAATTGGTTGACCGCAGAACGTTGTGCAAAATTTTGCTGCTAAAATGTGCTGCTATATTAGCTGTCCAATTAGCACAATTGTTAACTTAAGCATAATTTCAATTTTATTACTCTTTGCCAGAAAATGCACATCGTACAATGACAGCCTATATTTTTGTAGACCGAAGCCCAAATCAATTGTATTATTTTGTAAACAAAAACTACCCTACCCTACTAACATTTAAAGCTGTTCTGCTATTATTGCATAGTTATTTTCACATTATTAGATCATATTATTTTCACAATGTTTATAATTTAACAGGTTCGATCAATAAGTTCTCTCAGTGTTACACCACAACCAGGTAATTAGACGGTCATATTTGTTTACAAAATATGACACTTGATTTGGACCGCGGTATACGTACCTACCCCTGTGCTACCTATATGATTTAAATAGTGTGCACGACAAAAGTTTCAGATAAAATATAGCAAGTAGGTACTATTATTGCAACCCTATCATTTCTTCCAAGGCTACCAACAGGAACTTTAAAGTAAACTTTCTAAATATATATTTTTAGCGGCAGCATAGTTTAAGTTAGAAGGAATTAGAATATTGCTACAAAATGAAGATGCTCTTTGGATTCTAGATAAATCTTTTAAAAGGCAATTCTTAAAAAAATCAAAAACCAGAGGCTAATTTAACCTATAGGATTCTCGTCCTGAAATTAGTCGAAATTTCGAGAATTGAAACTGAATTCGTAGCTCGAGAATAGAGTTTTATAAAAGTGCTCGACGACGCTCGAGCTAACCTGAATGACATATTTATCACCAAGTGTCAGGCACACTAATCCACAAGCACTCACCGCCAGGCACTTAAAGCAGGTGTGCATTAGAAAATATCACGTCACATTCACTTTATACGTTGCGAATGCATTTAGCTTGATATTCTACAGTATATTTTGCTTAATACTTAAGTATTCTTAAATTTTTTTATCTAAAATGCTTTCAACAAATCTCAAATCGGTTCAGTAGTGCGTTCTCTCTGGACGTATCTAACATAGAGCCATCCCCTTTATAACCCTAATTCTTCTTAGAAAACTCATCCTTATTGTAAGAAAGGAAGGCAGCATTTTTAGATCTGTCAGATTCAGCTTGTTTTTTTTTAACGCACACCAACATAATCTCTACCAATACTGTACTTATTGCGTATATTTTGCTTGTAAAAAGAAAATACAATTTTTGTAAGCTTGTGTGACAAAAAAGTTTTAAAGATATCACTAATTACGCATTCACACTGTATACTCGACTGTTTCGACAATATATGATTTCATCTGTTATGGCGAGGAAGATTTAATAAGAGGGATACAAAGTTCAATGTGCGATGTGCTTCCGACAGGTACCACATTAACTGCCTTAATATAATTTGGACCATAATAATAGTTGGGACTATGTGAACTTGAACATATTATAACATTTTCTATAGAACATAATTCTATAACTAAATTATATAAAGTTTGTTATAAATTATAACATTAGCTTTGATAATTATTTCAGAAACAAAACTATAGATTCAATTTAGATAAATTATTAACCATAATTACTAAGTTTAGCTACAAGTATTTCGTTAATACATTAGCTAATAATATTGCCAAAATACGAATATTAAATCAGACTTTACGAGTTCATTAAGCTAAGCTGCGCTACATTTTCATAGTAGCACGTAACGTAACATGTGTTCCTGAAATATCGTTACAAATTCGGTAGCGTTTAGTTAAATTTACAGTCACCGAGTTTAGTTCTGGGACCCGCTAATTAGTGTTATAGTTTATTACGCATGTGTGCACGGGAATTATCTTTAGCCAAATGCTCAGATTTCTGTAAAATAACTTATTAGAGAAAAGAAAAACATACACAGGCCTCATTAGGCTGTGGATTCATTAGGCAACCAGTATCATATCATGCTGAATGAAACAAAGATACTGTCTAAAAATCTTTCAATACGCGTATGACCGCTCCATCTAAAATATATGGGAGGCAAATAGTCAGCCCGCAAACTATTTACTTCCTTAAAGTTGAGATCTTCTCAAAAACTACTTGGCCGATTTTCAAAGTTCTCTTACATAGTCTGCAATCTGCATACCAAACCATCTACAAGTTTTTGGGAAAATGTCAACCTTGATGAGGTCCCTTGTATACTTTTCTGTAGGTTAGTCAAATTGTACTTATTCAGAAATCTTGACAGTGATTTTTCAGAAAACAGAAAATCTTTTGACGCTGTTTTCATATTATTTCAATAGTTGTTTCATAAAACCTTAACACTGATCAGCTAATGTACTTACCTTGTTTCTAAAGAAGTTCTAAATAAAGTTATTTTATGTTACTTGTAATACTATGAATGCAGAAAATGTCGTCACGATTTTAGTCAAGTCTTTTCATCTCGGAAAATCAAAACGTGCGAACTGCTTGTCACAAAATGACGAATATCTAACAAACAAAGACGACATACAGAATACACATAAAAGATATGCCAAAACACAGTCCTACTGCTTTGTGTCTCAGTAAGACCGTCGTAAATCATGGAAACCATTTTTGTGCCGTCTTTCTTTGTTCCCTTTATTATCTTATTTTAATTTTAAATCATCTGTAACATTGTTGTCTACAACTACGATAGCTTTATACTCTATGATTTCACGTATATTTACTGGGTATTTTACTCTAAGGCTTATAAACGCGTGTGATTGTCTCCATGCCTGTTATACCTTGTTTTATCCAACAGGGATTGGTTGGATCTAGTTGTAGGAGGCATGATATCGGCTAGACCTAGTAACAGCCACTAGGGTTTGGTTGGACCTAGTTCTAGCAGGAATGATACCAGCTAGACCTAGTATTACCCGAAAATAATCGGCTTATACCAGATTTAACCAAGAGTACGTGGCTACACCTAGTTCTAACCGGCTAAAACTAGTGCGACTTCGGGTTCTAGCCGTAGCATAACCTATACTCGATAAATATTTGGTTCGTACGTATTTAATTTAGATACTTACCTCTCCGAATATCAACATGTACAGTAATCTTACCCTGATTATTAAAAAATCCTGTATTTTATATTAGGTATATTAAAATTTGTAAGTGTGGCCTTACAGTATAAGTACCTAATCTCAAACTGATTTACGAATATTTATACGTATAATATCGTATTAATACTTCCGAAATTTCCTAATTTCCTGACTTACTCATTCATGTATACGCACAAGGGATCGTCTGAGTTAACAAAGTTGCTTTAGAAAATTAATACAGGCCCGCTTGCGTCGTAAAATTTAATCTGCCCGTGTTTAGCGAGATCATCCGACGTGTGCGAGTCGCCTACTAATTTACTCCAGTGATGGCCTCATTTTATGAAGTGTCTTATCCGAGTATGTCTCGTCAACCGGTACCCACTGCTGGGTATCATCGAATGTATTAGATTATTTATAATTGTAATGTTTTTCGTAATGATGATATGTAAGTATACAAGCAGAAATTATTTCAAAAACAAATAACCCGCATGCAAATAAAAAAATTGTACCCTATGACCTATGCTTATAAAACTACACCTATTTGCTCTAAAACATATAAGCTTGAAATGGAAAGTAAACCGATAACGTCCGGAATAGTTCAAACATTTGCGTCGATTCCAGAATGACGCATGATTTTAATCGTTACTCAACTCGTCTCGACAGTTGCGTTTAGGTTTACAATTAGATTTGGCGGCCACCACAGAATCACATCCTTGGTATACACGTTTTTGTAGGATTTATGGAAAGTCATAATGGCATATGAACAAGCCGAAATTATTTAAAAAAAAAACGAATGCAAATAAACTGTCCCCTTTGGTTAATTTTTTTATACCATATGACTCCTGTAATCAAGACGCATCTAACGATACCTCATGCACCAAAATCCATCAAGCCTTTTAGGCTACAGGATATTGGAAGGAATGGACATACATACACCCGAGAAACATTACCCTCCTTCTGGGGCAGTCGGGTAAAAAGTCAAACAGTCGAACGCAGAAAACGATACAGGGATCTCAATAAAGTTGACATTTCCCAAGAACTACTTGACCGATCAAGTTCTTTTTCTTTTTCAGAAAATCTTAATAACTCTCCTGTAACACCTGTCTTCGATCGTACATTGTCGTGACCTGTGGTGGCTTCGAAATCGCCAAATTATCAAGGCCTCAATCTTTAATGATAAAAATTCTCGATATTTAGTTCCCGTTACATCAAATGTTACATGGTACATTCAAGATTACACTCACCTGAAAAAATCCATTATCACTTTTCGAATGACCCATAGCCAATTTCAAATCGCCAGATAACTTAATGTCACCTATATTTTCATTAAATATTATTGGTTCTTTTGCATCACAACCGACATAGAACGTTACAAGGTTCTCTTCCACTTGTATAAATAATTTTGTCCACTCAGTAAAAGTGTTAACGTTTATTGATGCGCTCGGTGTTCTTGGAATACTCTCACTTTCAAGCGTTATTCTTATAGTCGTTTTGCTAACTGGTGCAAAAGACAGTTCTAGAATGACTTTATTATCTTTATGTATAGAAAATAGACATGCGTATTTTGTTGGGATACTGTTGAATTTTAGCTGTGCGTATATTATGAATGGACTGCTTAATGTTTTATTCTTTATAGTCATTTCGTTGATAGGTATATTAATTGGATCTAATTCGTTAAATCTGAATGCTATAAATTTGTCTCCTCCATCTGTTTCTACTAATTTCTCTCCAGCAATTGCACTCGTCTCAATCAGAATGTTGTAATCATCTGAAATAAATAAAAACACGCTAAAATTAATCGTCATGAAATCGGCAATTGCCAAATTATCACTTCACCTTAATTTAGATTACGTTCCAGACACTATCCAACTAATTCATTTGCTTTCCTGATGCGTAAAGTAGACTCCCCTAATTGCGAGCAGTGTGGAACAATAGAAGACTTACAACACATACTGTTGGATTGTGTCCGCTACGCGTCTAGAAGACAACATTGTGTTGTAAGCTTGGGACCGAGTCACTTGAATGTGGGAATGTATCACGGCATATTGTCTAACCCAACTTTAAAAGCTGCTGTGATACTTTATAAGGTATTTAATAATAAATAGGAGCAATGTTAGTAATAAGGCACAATGGGATTGACATCGTCAATTGTGACAAAAATCCCTAAACTTATAACATATATATCAAAAAAACAGTTTTGCACCCAGCTAGGTCGCGAGTTGTTATTATATTTCCATCTGGTAAAAGCGATTAGGTATTTAGTCATACGATACCTTTTATCGCAGGAAAACATCGAGTTCCAGTGGGAAACTTGAAAATTGCTTTGCAGGACAGAAGTTAGGTACAGCTAACAGCAGATCAAGTGTAACACTTTGGACCGTTCTTATTATCTGCGTCGTAAGAGTTAAAATCGTACTGCAAGTGTTACCATTGATCTGCTGTTGTCCATACACACACATTTATTTAATACTGGTGTGAAAAAAACCCAGTAAGTATCTATTTTTAAAGTATAAACAACTCCATTAACACGAATTTCTTATCTATCGCTATTTGTCAAAGTGGAGGCAAACAAATTGCTGAATTAGTAGCGCCTCTACCACCCGCAGAGGCTCGTTTGCATGCTTCCAAAGTGGCTCAAGTGTACGCGATTCTAGTGTCCTGCCAGCAATATACATACCACCCTACATACTCTTAATACACATTAAGAGACAGTAGACAGTCCCCTCTCGTGCGCGCTCTTACCTACATCAATGCACTCCTAGAATCAGCACATGAGTGCGACTTGTTTGCTGACAGTTGGTTGAGTGTAGTGAGAGAGTGTGCTAGATATTGTGAGAAGAACTATAAATTGCATTCATCTATTGTATAATTAATATTCTAAGCTCTTCTGTAGGTACTTACGTTTTATATATATAATGTAAGTAAGTATGACTGTCCTACGCCTTGGGGCAACCCGTTATGTTGGACAGAATTTGAAAAAATAAATAAATTGCATTGATTTATAATTTAGATAAAGTAACAAAAAATAAACTATTTTCAAACATTTTTATTCGAACGATTAATGTCATTACTCACACCGAAGTACTAGTCTTATTTTCAACGTTAACTTTCTCGGTCTAATTAATTTTTCAACAATCGCTTTTTGTATAACTCTTTCGTGGCTCTTCTTTCGTTCATTTGCTCTAAATACCCAAGCTAATCTATAACATAGTCTTTTAGATTCTAATTACTACCTACGTCTTCTTTCAAACCACATCGTTCGCTGATACAATAGCTGTGCTTGTAATCAGGTAAGCGGTTCACTTAGTCTAAATGGAGCATCAAGACGCGCCCTTATATTAGTAGCAGCTGTTTTAACTAATCTTGATCGAATCGTAATGGCAACGGTCACGGTAGCCTTTTTAGTGCAAATTAAGTAGGTACAAAATATAGTTTTCGCGTAAACAAACACTCTATTTGGACGAATGCTAATTAGGTATTTTAACTTTGAAACAGTATTTTTTGGGCTAATAGATGGCGGTAGTCAATATTTATAAAGTAACGGAAATATCAGATAATAACAGTGATAGAAGTAGAAAGATATGTCGAAAGATTTTCTAGCGAAAGCAGAATCGCAAGTGTCAGTGTAAATATTATTAGAAAGGTATTATTTTTTAATTTTCTTTTCTTTGCATATTTAGTATGAGTATTTGTTGAGGGGGATACTTGGACTCCTAGAGGGAGACCATGTTATGTGGAATTTTTACCCACTAAAGAATCCTCGATATCAGCATGAATCACTACTTAGATTTGACTTACCCACGTCTGCATTGATGTCATATGCCATTGTGCTTAATAACGTAAAAACAGTGATGTACCTGAAATCGGAAAAGATAAACGTATAATTTATTTATTTATCAGAAATCGAACAGTCTTAAATATAGTTTAACAATTTTAGATTAATAATTATGTATGCCAAAGCAGATTTCATATTTGATTACAATGATTATAAGTAATAACAGCTAGAAGTAGGAATGGAAGGGAGGGGGGGGGGGGAATCTATGTATTATATACTATTTATTGTATATATATATATGTGTGTGTGAGGGTGTGTTTAAAAATATAGATATATTTACATATGATGTGAATAGGGTGTCGTGGTGTGTGCGAGAAATGATGAGCGTGTAGTGTGTGTGGTGTGGTGAGGTTGTCTTTATGTGTGTAGTGCGTGCGTAATTAATGAATATATTGTATAAGTTTCCATCTAGTTCCATCCTTTTTTTTTTACTTGGGCAAATGCTTTTCGCATCTCACCGCGCCAATAAGGAGGGGCGCGCGGTGAGTATGTGGGACTCCCGTCACAATACGGTCCTATACCCACTAAAACCCCAAGGTGTTCAACTCACCGCGTTTGGACGAGGTTGTGGGAACGCAGCGCCAAATACCACAACCTCGTCGGCGGCCGCCCGCGTGGGATCTAGTTCCATCCTAGGTATTAATTATAATTGAATTGAATCAACTAGTTGAAAGCTTTCGGTATAATCACTATCAGTTCATCATCAGCCCGTATCAGTCCACTACTGGACGTAGGCCTCTCCCAAAGCGCGCCAATCAACCCTACTCTCGGCCCTCTGCATCCAGTCCCTGCCAGCCATTTTGCGAAGGTCATCCCTCCATCTGGTCGGGGGGCGTCCCACACTACGTTTACCCGTTCGTGGCCTCCATTCGAGAACTCGTCTACCCCATCGGTTATCGGTTCTACGACAGATGTGACCAGCCCACTGCCACTTCAGTTTACTGATTCTATGAGCAATGTCAACCACTTTTGTCTTCTGGCGGATATACTCGTTTCTTATTCTATCTAACAGAGAAATTCCAAGCATAGCTCTTTCCATAGCTCGCTGAGCGACCTTGAACCTGTGGGCCAGTCTCACCGTCAATGTCCACGTTTCGGCTCCGTAGGTCATCACTGGCAGGACGCACTATCAGTTAAGATACCAAAAACATCACTATTACCACAAATTGGATCCAATGTCGGTACCCCAAGCCCACGGGCTCTATCTGTAGGACAAGTATTATCTAAGCTCAGTAAGCAACGGTTTATCAGAATAAAGCCTATTAGCATAATATCTGATTCAATCGAGCAAAGCGTCGTTTCGCAGCCGTGGTGGTAGGTTTCCACTTCAAGCGATTTATTAGGAAGACTTATTTTTCACCACCAATAATTTTTAAAGTTTCCAGTAACGGGAGATTTTCCAAATAAATTCTATTCCACCAATACTCAAAACGTATACATCCATGCCTTGTACCTATCACTATTAAAACTATTCATAAAAAGTGTCATAAAATCTAAATAAATGTAAGTAGTTTTAAGTGCCCAAACTTCAAATAAAAATGTACTAATGCACCATTAAAGAAATATCATGGTCATATTTATGAAATTTGTCTCTATTGTACGCCCAAAATGGTTAAACTGTCTATAAGTACTAAACTATTTCTAAGATCTGTAATGCACACAGTTACACAATAAATGATTTCTGATTCTGATATCTGCAAATTAAGTGTAAGTAACTAATACTCAACACAGGTATGAATTTGGAATTGCACAAATATCCATACGCAAGAAGCTACTAAACTAACTCTAGAAAACCGATACTGTATCTAATCCAAGGTAGATAAATGACAATGCCAGATTCTGGCCCACCATCAACCGCTAGATGTACAAGATAACGAATAAATGTAAAAATATCTCCGTTTTTTATTAAAATTATTGGTTTAAAATAAAGCTTTGTTCATCTAGGGAGTCGAAAAAAACAGCTTAAGTAAGAATACAGAAATCGAAGCGAATTATTCATTTTTTTGTTATTGATCTATAGGAGTTGCGAGAGTAATAGGAAATGATACGGATTATGATTATGCAATACGAAACCTGTAATAAGTCCCCAACAAAATGATAGGTACAGCTTAAATGGTAAGCCATTGAAATGTGGCAATGTCTTTTATGATGTCGCCCGCACTCGCAACCCAGAGAACCTATTTACATAGACATTATGGACACAACCAAGGGCTTGTACCAACAACACGCAGACCCTTTCTAAGAACTAGATATTGTGTTTAATCCACTTCGCAATTAATTCTCGGGTACACTGTCAAAGTGTCTTCCTTCTGTGTAATTTAAAAGCGTTACGTCATTAGTAACCAAAGACAAATTATACCAACAACCTAAAGCGCGTTGGGCGGTTAGACTCCCCAAGGTATAAAACAAACACAATGAAAGGGTGAGGTCGAGAAAGCTTCGACCATATTGAACTACTTTTACAAAAGTATGAATTTTTTGAATATTTTTTTATTATAAAGGTGATTCATGTCAGATACATTGACATAATGATGACGAAAGGATATGAGATAGTGTTTCTGGTACTTTAGATAGACTTTTCATTACGGAAGTTAAGCTAAGGTTAACGTTAAGTTACATTTTGTTTCGCTGAGCGAACAGAGTAGTATAATCCAAAATACATATATGTTTTAGTTAAACAAGATGTTGTTATTAAATCTATTTATCATTACAATTAAGAATCATTAGTAAAAATTATACAGAAATATGTTTTGTATAATTACATTCTCTATCGACTGGAATCTACAGCAAAAGCTTGCGAAGTTTCATTATTTTGTCTAGATATGTCGCTGTAAAGCTTATTTCCAATTACTCTGGCCCCATGCGATATTATTAACAATTCTGTAAATAATTTATAGATTTAACGAACTTACAATAAGTATCCCTATAAGTAGCAGTATTAGAAAATGATGCAATATCCCAAAATTCTCAATATGTTTCTCCTCAAGCCTTGGTATTCAAAACTCTTTATTTAGTAAGTTCAAATAATTAGGAACAGCCCAAGACAACAACAGAATATAAAAAGTTTAAATCGCATTCCAACATTTTTCACTCACAATCCTAATTACATAACAATTCCATACAAACATTCTCCTTTACCCTTTCTACCCTTCAACAAGTACCTTTATAAAACAAACACTCAACAAAGTTTAATTCATTTATTGACTTGAAAGCTGGGAATTTAATTGTTTATTCAAAACTGTATTCAAATGGGATCTACCAGCGCTTTGTCGCTTCTGGACGAAAACAAAAATATAAATTGTCTCGAAAACAACTCGAAGATCTAAATATTACCAATTTATATCGTAGTTTCGAAATACTCAATAATTTTGTACTTTAGATGGCACTGGGTTGAAAATTTTAAGGAATTTATAGATCTAGCGGGTAGCCTCACTGTTTATTTTAGAGTATTCCAAGGGTTACCTGTTGTAAAGAATATTTCAAATTATTATAGGTAGTCGTCAGCCTGTATCCGTCCACTGCTGAACGTAGACCTTCTCGCCATCCTTCTCCTGTCTTCTACTTCTGGCCGTAAACATCCCTTTCTTTCCACAATTGTGTGCGAGATGTCGTCAGACCATCGCATCGGTGGTATTCCCACGTTGCGATGTCCAGTGCGCGGTCTCCAGACTGTCGCTCTATACGTCCAGCGTTCGTCGTCTCTGCAACGTGCTATGCCCATCTCAACTTCAAGTAAGCTATCATGTCCCTATTATATGTATGTAGATAGTGCATTTGTGCAACTATTCAATCTAATTATTAACGCTTTGTAAATCACAACTTTTATTTCCAATGTTTCTACAACTATTCCATGCCTCAGCATGTAAATCATGAATGGAAGTAATTGTAATTCCAATCCCAACCCCACGATTAGTAAATCTACATGCATGAATAACAAAATCACTGCCATCTCTAATTATACCCTTCAATTAAGTCGTGTCTTGAATGTCAAATTACTACCAACTTCGTCAAATGTCTTATCTCTTATGAGTTCGTTACGTACGATTTCCAACGCGCCTCTTTCTTAATTCACGTCACAGACTGTGATATCTTCTACAGGGATATTTTCTACACTGATTGTTACTCCTATATCGTCTATGAGTTTTCGGCTATCTGTGATCGTCAACTCTTAGACATTAAATGCTAGATAGAATATATACGATACACCTATTGGAATGCAAATTAGATACTAGCTTGTGTTGATATTTTACTCGTACATGAAATTGCTTTCATGTTAAATTAAATTAGAATATTCGAATGAGATTTGACGAAGGATGTTGGTATGGCAGGTATTAATTAAACCTTGTGTACGTGTTTACGTGGATGACGTCATATGTAGCTCCTTTTGGTTTGCATGCCACCTCTATTTCTAGTGCGACACTTACTAATCACTTTAGAACCATGTCGCTTTAACGGATGTAACATGGTATAAGGAATCAAATAATGGAGTAACAAAAGATTGAGTGAGTGAAAGTACATAATACTTGTCATATCTTTTTATATAATTTTCACAGATTGGTGTGAAACGTGCTATCGGCGGTCGGTTATACCATCAAATTGGATTATAAAATCCACTACTGTAAATAAATATAAGTACCTCTACTTATGAATCTGATATGCCATAGTAAATAAAGTAGAGATTTCCAATAAAATGATCTCAATATAAATGGCCAAAGTGGCATTTGTAAATAAATAACTATTAAAGCTTCCATTAATAAAAATAATGACGAACAAAATCAAATAAAACACCTTAGAACTACAACGCTAATCGTGAGTCGAGGGTCCTTCACGTGGTCTCCTTTTACCTGTGCAACTTCCAATACGCAACATCAACCGTCAAGATAAGATAAATTATGGGTAAGTAAAAAATACAAACGAAATCGTGCGTTAGGTCTCAATGTAAATTCAATGGTCTGAATCACCTTCCTAGATTCTAGACACAACAAGGTTACTAGTCTAGTTAGTTCGTGATGTGTTAATGTTGGCTTCTTTAAATATGTTTAATGTTAGTGTGACACGTGCACGAAAGTTTTATCTTACAGTAACATTAATGGGTCTTTACTATCGAGCTTAAAGACTATAGTACGTACGCGTTAAGAAAATAGTGAAAAAAGAGCACGTCTATCCACGGTTGACAAATTAGATGACTTAGACAAATGTGCCATAAGAAGGACAGTTCAATAAAAAAAATTCTTATGGCACATTTGTCATCTAATTTGTCAACCGTGGATAGACGTGCTCTTTTTTTCACTATTTTCTTAATGCGTACGTACCTACGTACTATAGTGACTAATTTATTTTATAAAATAATATCATATCTAAGAGTTAGACCATACGTTTGGTATCCATACACTGAGTTTTTCATCTTCCAAACTCAATAACATTTGATTATACAACAATTTATTGTAATTTTGGATTTTCTTGTTCAAAACTTATGATAGCAATGAGCCTTGAACGTGCCACGCGATATGACTTCTATGTGTCAATTGCGGTAGTAATATGAGCAAAACCTATATGTATGGCCATAGGTGAATCGACACTAATTGTAAGGTAACGAGTTGCTAAATATCAAATAAGGTGTAAAGTTTACCGGTCTCGGTTAGTGTTAACTGTTTCATGTGTGCTATTGCAATTTCTGTACAATACGAACCGGTTAGTCGTATAGCCTTTACGATTACGACAATCTGCGTTTGTCTCAAAGCTGTTTAGCTCTTTTTGTTTATTCAAATCAAGGCCTTTTCTTATTGCAATATTGATTACTGCAGTATTGTTTTGAGTTAAATCAAAATACACCTTTTTTACTGCCATCAAGTCTGTAACAAAATTATTTTTATTGTTATCATTCATTATTTTAATATCAATATTGTTTCCGCATTTGATCAATTAGTGGTAGCGATTCTGAATACGGTTTTATGATTTCTGTACGAGGAGAGTGACATTTGTTAAGGATAAAGCAACTGTCAATCCCATATATTTTTCTTTCTTTTCTACTATTATATTATCGAAAGTCATTGCCACTTGGCTAGGGAGACTGCTCCTGCTAGCGTTGTCTCTTGCTACATCCGTATGTCACAACATTTGTATGATTTCCATCAGAAAAGCATATAACTGTGGATACTTGTCAAATACCGTAGTGAAACAATGCGTCCCTATTACACCATTCATCTTTATTCAAATTGCCAGTGCAGTCGCCAGATCATTGGTAACTAGGTCACTTTTATTCGCGCCCCAGAATAGTTCCACTGTCAGCACTCGTGGACCAGCCCCGACGACTTTGCGACGCGAATGAATGAACGTTATTTCTGGATGACTAAAAATGTTCTATCTCATTTTCAGCCTACGCTAATCAAAGTGAATGCAGAAGTTGATCATTTAGTAGGTTTTGAGCGGAGTGAGATTTTAGATAGGTTTGTTGAGATGAAATGCTTCGTTTAAGAGACGACTAAATGATGTATCATAATGAGATATAATTAATCTTTTCTGAAGAACCACAACAACAGTGGTGTAGTATTCTTGATAACTATATGATAAAGTTCATATTTGTGGCATTTACTCATGGGAATTTTTGACTGAACGTATTATCGACTCAACAAATATTCGATCGTTTGAATTTCGTGCCAATAATATTCGACCCAGAGCTCTCGTCGATAGAATTATTTTCATGGGATCGAATAAAAGTTTTAGTTACAAGGGATTCATTGTAGGTACTTTTTAATGGTCTACCTATCAAAAATATACCGATAACATAGTCGTCCGTTCTCTAGTCAAATGGTACCTAGTATTAGCAATCAAGATTGAAACCAAGACATATTTTGATATTTTAAGTACAATTTCTACAAATTGGCAGCCTATTGAATTATGTATGAAATATTTTTCATTTGTTGTTTGTATATTCGTTGGTACATACATAACCTTTCCTTGCTACACAGTCGGGTAAAAATGTATTATTTAATACACCAATACACGTTGTATAGTCTTACATCTTGTGATCTCCATGTACTCAGTTCAACTTTACTTACTAACTCCAAGTCGCAAAGTGCTTTGAGAAGGCAAATCTCGTCGCGACCGTGTGGAGTAGAGTACCGTCTATTTGCACACTAATTGCGCCACTAGCTTTTTAGTTTCATTGTTATTACTCTTTTAAACTACTTAATTCTTTTCTATAAATATTTAAAGGTATACTTCAATCAAGACTGCTGTTTCCATTTGTAAGAAAAAAATTAGTTGATAAATAATTGTCACGGATCGAAAAAAGCATCATTACCTCAACTAGGTTTCCTAGAGAAATTAGGAGAAAAACTCAGGTTACAGATATTTCTTTCCTAAGTTAACCTTACTATTACCTACATCAATTCGGCTGTAAAGGGAACACAGATTGTATCTTATTTAGCTATTATATAGCCAGCTGGCTATTTATTAGTTAACTGGGTCCATTTCCGTAAGCTACTCTTAGGTACCTACTTATTAACCGGTCTTGTCAGTGGAAGTAACCATTTATATGATGTAAAATGGTCCAATAAAACACCTTAACATCAAAAGGTGCTTATTATGTGGAATCAGGTTTACATAACATAGGCGAGTGTCGGTCACACGACCAGTTAAAGGCAAATATGTTAGTTTTCTTATAAGCCACGTTATATCGGCACATACTCACCATTAGATCACGTTACGTAGTACTTAGGTAGGTTATTATTATTCTAAGGCCCGTATTAAAAATCACTCTCAGCTCAAAAGTAAATCTTAAACGGCCTTAAGATGGTGTTCCTATTAATAAACGTAACTTAGGTTAGGAATCGGGTATCACGTGAGTAACGCCATATTAATAAATAAAACTCAGTTCTCAAGAGAACTGTCAAACTCACACTTGAGAAAGTGTTTGCTGATTGGAAGCGAACCGCGACGTTTACTTGAGTTCTTCCACTTGAGAAAGACATTTCGTGATACGCCCTCAAGATTGGTTTATTAATAAACGACATACTTGAGATCATAATATAGAGATTAAAAATACTTTCTGCGGTACTAAATCTAAATTTCTAAAGAAATCTTCATCGCAAGTAGGGTGTGGTGCGGCACAGGTCGTGGTAGAAATAAGTGGTGTGGTCGGCGATGAGTCTATCGGTGTTGTAGTTTGTAGACAGACACAATAAAGGGACACGGGGTGGGTTTAGTTTAAGGAAAAGGGCCGCGCTGAAAATCAGCGCTCGGCGGAGTCAGCTTCGTCAGCATTATGCTGAGCGTGGGGCCTTTTAGCATCAAAAACCACAATGTATATACCTACCTACTCACATAGGTGGAGTATATACTTACGTATACTAACATATCTGTACAGTTAATTACTCACATATGTTTGTATTTATTTAAGACCGGATTTTGTTGCCTAATAAAGATATTTCTATTCTATTCTATTCATATTTGAGGTGATCACGTCTTGAGAGTGTATCAGCTGAATTTGCTCTTGGGCGGGTTTGAGCTCAGACTATTACTACGGGCCTAAAAGTAAATACCTATCTATTCTTAGTTAGAAATTACACACGCACGATTTTCACACCTATGACTTTTACTTACCTCTTTTAGTTTCGAAAGTGACAAATGTTGTGTGACAGACCGACCTATTATGTAAGTGAGAGATGTTAACGAAGTTTTTTTTAATAAAATGATATCTAGGGAACCGTAGTATAGAATATTACTAAATTTTAGTTACATTGTAATTTCAGTAATCAATTGCAATCGTTATCAAAAGTGAACTTATTATTCTGAACGTCTAACGCCGTACGGTGGAACACAGAGATAGGTGTACAGTAGAGTTTTTAAGGTTGAGATTATCTCAAAGACTACTAGACCTATAGCAAAAATTATTTCGTTATTTGATAGATAAAAGTTAAAACTATGTACTGTAAAATAATTATTAAATACGATCCAGTAGTTTTTGAAAAAATCACAACCTTATTGAGGCCCCCTGTATACTTATCTCTGTCGTCGACAGATAAATACAACTACATACTAAATTCGTTTTATCAAAAGGAAATGAAATACCTACTGATTTTTGTTCAGATATTTTCCACTTATTCCCACTAGTTCTGTTGTCCAGTTTCAGCATGATCACGTGAGTTTATTTCTACAATGAACAAACATTGAGTCAATCACCCGATTGTCTTGATCTAAGAAGTCTTATTTGATCGTCTACATAATAAGAGTTCGTATTTACGTACATATAACGATTCATTCGTGAGCAGGAAGGTATTTAGGTACCTATATCAATATAACTGGAATAAGATGTCAACCTCCGATTTCTTGGAAATTAAATGTCCATCTACTTATTGACATTTAAAACAATAAAATCAATAATTTATGTTCGTGACATGTCATTACTAATGGAATAGTTGTGTTATCAACTATTCTCGGTTTCCGCTTGTGAGCTTGTCTGCTGTCATTCGAATTTCTCATGAGAACCTTATAATCAAACTACGTAAATTAAGAAAACTTCCGTTACAGAAATTCCCAGATTGACCAATAAGTTATCCTGTTTTTTTTTCGAAGGAGAAATTAAGTTGATGTATCGAATGCTCTCAAAACAATGAAGGAAAATATCGTGAGGACATATGCATTCTTGAGAACAATAAACAATCGAAAGCATTTGTGTAATCCTCCAATCCGCACTAGGTATGCGTGATGGGTCAAAAATAAACAAATGGCATAAACTAGGATTCCCTGTGCTATGGGTCTGGAGCAATCACATAAATGATCCCAAATGACACCTAGACTCGGAATTGAACCCAAAACCACTTTACACAGAAAACACTACACACTAGACTAAAGAGGCCATTAGATAATAATTACCTACTTAAATAAATATAAACTTGATAGGCTTATACCAAAAGCCGTTCGATACCTTGTTGACATATTTATTGAGCATTACATTCTGCCTGAATAAGCTTGTCGATTAATAGGCTCAACATGATTTCAAATTATTTCAAGACTTTCCTGAGGGCCTGAGGGAGGAGTCAAGTCGCTTTGATTTTTGTTAACGTACAATAGAGGGGCTCGTATTCCAGTTGCGAGTACACGTTGATAATGATCGTACAGGTTAAGCAACGCTGGGCGAGGTCAGTACCTGGATGGGTGAGTGCTAGTGACACTTTCATCTGAGCCCCTCCGTGCCTTGGAAAGCACGTTAAGCAGTTGGTCCCGTTGCTATCGCTCGGCAGCAGTCGTTAGGCCACGTCAGAGGCCTATGGGCGGCCTGAATAACTCTGACGTCTGGTTTGGTAACTAAACGACACGATAAAAAGAAGAACGTACAATAGTAACAAAATACAAGATTGACATTTGCTTTATCGTTAGCAAAATCTATCCATACATATTTTTTGTTTTGTTTCTATTCTACTAGCGTTAACGAAAGTCAAAGCTGATCAATATTTCCCGAAACCAGCGCATTTTGAGATAAATGTCGGTTTTGGGCCGACATAAACCGGAGCAGACTGTAAACTATGGCCATACATTTTAAATAAGTACGTTACTATAATAATGGCTATATGATTTAAGTAAAATTGTTGTACAATTAAAGTACTTACGTATAAAGAAGAAATTGTACTGCTTATTTCGGAAATAATGGTGCCTCTAAACGTAAGCTTTTCAAGGAGTAATTATCGCATTTGTCTCGCCTCACTTCGCAGTGATAATGTCTCTACTCTGGTACTCCTGTCAAGATATCAATTCCACAGAACGTGTCATGTTTGTTTTGAACATCGCGAAAGTAAACGATTTATCTTCTTCTCGCCAATGAAATTCTTACACATAATAGGTCATAATACGAATTGTAAACCAAGCAGTGACCTAATTAGACGCATGACGTCAAACCCGTCCGCCGCCGCCGTAAAGAAATGATAACGTGTTAGGCAGTGTAATTCGAAGGTGTATGGTTCGATTTCCACCAGCGAATAGTATAGTTTCTCATTATTTTATCATTTAAAATGAGAGAAAACTCTGACAGTTTTGTCAATCTTTGACAGTTCTTGTCAATCTCTGACAGTTCTTGTCAATCTCTGACAGTTCTTATCAGTTTTGGCAGTTCTTGTCAATCTCTGACTGTTCTTGTCAATCTCTGACAGTTCTTGTCAATCTCTGACAGTTGTTATTTTTGACGAGATGTCGTGGTTTGTAACGGGTTTTCCATTGGTACATTTTGAGATTTGTTAAAAAGTGGCGATGATTTTTTTTGGGGCCAGCATCTAGCCAATTTATACGCTTGAGTTAGCTACATATATCAAGGAGATATGCGCGAGTCGAACGACGAGGAACATACCTGAACAAACGAAGTCATTTCAATAAAGTCTGTAATGAATGCATCCAAATTTTAAATACCCTACAGGTAATTATTAACTAACCAGGGTCGGCTAAAGGCAAAGAGAATGTCATCAGGCAGCCTAATTAACTTTGCAAATGGGTTTGCGAAGTAACTTTTTCCACGTCAACACTGTGAAATGTGTGGTCTCATTCAGGTGAAACCGAAGTAAAACTGGCTAAAATTTCTAACTGCAGTCGGGACGGGGTATTAATTTACAAGTTTTAGTCAGTTCATCGGGCTTGTTTATTTGTTACGAGCATCATGTTACACCAGCGCATAAAAGCTCCTTATTTCACCTAACCTGACGCGTGATGCTGGCCGGAAAAAAATGGATGACAGGTTGTAGGTTAGACAAACTGACAAACCCACGTATTTTTGAAATAGATAATTATGGAGAAGATAGGTTTCATTTACAAGTTTTAGTCAGTTCATCGGGCTTGTTTATTTGTTACGAGCATCATGTTACACCAGCACATAAAAGCTCCTTAGTTCACCTAACCTGACGCGTGATACTGGCCGGAAAAAAAGGTGACAAACGCACGTATTTTTAAATAGATATCAAGTAGGTTTTATTAGGTCTTTGAAAAGACACTGAATTAAATTGTTTGTAAAGGAAATATGAATTAGTACTGTTCGTGAATAATATTGATCACCTATTTGTGTTCCGACATAACTAATGAAACGATTTCCTAATAAAAAAAATATTTCGACGAATTGATAACCTCCTTTTTTTGAAGTCGCTTAAAAATGCCTATTCTTCAACCATATAAAAATAAATTAAATTTTCCTTATAGGTTTTATACCTTTAAGTACTTACATAATAACTGTTTTGACAGTCCAAATACTCAAAGTTATAAGAAATAACGATCCAGTGGGATAACCTACAAGTGTGGTTTATTCAAATCAAGCTTAAATTAACTACACTCTACAAATTAAATACAAATAAAGGGAAAAGTAAAGAAAATGGCATTTCCATTTGAACCATCTGATTCTGGTGGTTCTTAGCAAACCGAAAGCTCTTTTGAGAAGGGTCAGAGAGTCTGTCATCTAAAATGGATTTAATCTTAATCGTATGTTTAATGCGCCGTGAAGCTTAATGGGCAGTCGTGATTAGCCAAAAGAAAAGATTTAATGTTAACCCACTTTATTGGGATTACATGGATTACCAACATTGTCTGATGTTGTCATGTAAATTAACATAAGCGTACATTAAAATCGAGATTTTTGTTTTTGGATCGAGCCCTGCAGATTATTCCAGGACCGTATTAAGGGTCACTTGCACCAACGATATAATCCAATATGTCACAATTTTTTTTGTGATTTAACTCGGGTTACATAAGTCATAGATAGGTGCAATATTAGCCCGGTCATCTGAGAAATATATTTTCATCATACTCTCCATCGTTTAGGTATATGTGTAGATTCATCCTTTAATGCTGCAAGTACTCATAAATGGTCATCGCATCGATTACCGTGTTTAAAAGCTCCTTGAGTTAAAAGCCCACAGACATACGTAAAGTTATTAGTCTTAATTTGCTATCGCGAATGGCTTTTAGTTAGAAAACAACTGTAATTTTGCAGGAATTCTAATTGTGAAGTCATATTTTGACGCAGATGATATTTGTTCTAGCACTTAGTACTCAGACAGAAACCATTAATCATTGGCATTCAAAAGCTTAATTGTGACAGTTAAACAAAACGGATGATTCCAAACACAAAAGTAGGTTGGTGGTTCATGGTCATGCAAAAAAGTTTCAAATGTCATTCACAAGAGCGGGTTCCGTAGTCTGATTTTTAAAACTATACATAATTATATTATAGTAGATACGAAGTCGGCCGGTCTACACTGAAAAAAATAGAGTTGCCTGTAGCAGCTTTTACTTAGCTGTTAATTTCTACGTAAAACATCTAAGTACGACCTTGTTAGTCAGAGCAAATAATTGTAAACAATAACCAATCAAACTAGCTAGGAAAACAAATAGTTATCAAAAACAGCAAAACACTTGGCTGTCCCTATCTCAGGTCAGGAAATGAGATCTGAGGTCCCTATAGTTTGTACCGGTTTTAGCTGCAGTTGCGAATATTTAACAACCACAACTAATTTTTCTTTTCGTGTAAGTACCGTTGGGTAACCCAAGTCGTGTGATCATACAAGCACATGGTCAATTAACAGTTATTTAAACACTAAAAGCAACGTCAGGTCATAATTTTATATGAGGATCTGTACTGTGCAGATAAGCATTTAACAAGCGTCGTTGTCAGTATTTTCCTTATTCAATGGAACCCTAAGAAACTTGGCCTATATTTTGCAACAAGTGTCCTGTCAGCCTGTCATGCTTCGAGAAACGAAACAGCTGAAAATGCTTTCGAACGCGAAGGGTACTATCGCAAAACAACACTTCAAATGCGATTTCATATCTAAGAGTTTCAGAAATAATTTTGATCGCGTCTTAGCTTAGCGTGAGCCGTCTCTTCAACCGTCTTTCATAGACAGGTATGATAGTTTTAACAACAAGCATAAAGCTGTTCAATATTGTCTCTGAATCATGGCCTTAGGTATTTTTGGTAGGTATTAGTGCTAATTCTAGAATGCGCCCGCTAATGTTGGTCACCTCTAAGCGAAGCGTCCCGCTCGCATAAGCGACGTAGCACAAACACAAGTGACAGTTGCGTTTAGGATTCGACTTAGTGGCCGCTACAGAATTACCTAGATTGTATGACGTCTAAGGGCGGCCGCACAACGTCACGGCGCGGCGTCCGCCGCCGCACAGCGGGCGCCGTGTACCGCGTCTGTGGACGGTGCCGCCCGCCGGCACGATCGTCCGCCGGTAATTTGCGCCGTCCGACATTGTGCACCGGTAGACGGTGCCGGCAGACGCCATGACACGCCGCGCCGCTCCATGCGACGGCACGGCGGCGCCGCGCCGTGGCGTTGTACTAGCCCTAAGGTGGATTCACACGGTGCACGATATTGCGGACGGACGAAGCGGACCGCAGCGCAGCGCAAAATGCTTAGGGTAGTACGATCGATGACATCGATCGACATCGATCGATTGGTGTGGTAGCTTTAACTGATCGACGGATACACTAATCGATCGATGTTAATAAACGGATAGGCACCGGTCGATAAAACGCGACGCGCCGCGCTTTAGAAACAGAGGCCAGAGATACTTGATAAATAAATTATCGACTAAGTGAAATGATCAAAATTCGCGAATTTACGATCTCATCTTCTAAGGTCATCTGAAAATAGTCTTTTTTAAATAGAATGACAGCGACAGAAAATTGATTAAGATATCGGCGTGATATCCGAGAAAAGTTTGGAGTATAGCCAAGGTTGACTAATGCCGATTTGCACGTGGTGTCCTGAATGTTAAGGTCGAATTATCATACGTGAAATCTTATTTAATATATTCTAAAAGCCGTTATTAGGGGATTGACCTGTTCTTATGTAACGCTTACGAATATTAATTTATGTTATTTGGAAAACATACCTACTCGAGATCAATAATTTGCCAAATTGTTCGACAAAATGTTAGTTTTAACATAGATCTCTGGAACAACAATGCTACATCTTTATCACCCAGGAATTTTAAAAGGCAACAACACCATTTTTTGGTTCTGATTCAGAATAGAGATAGCTGCCTTATTCTGAGGTAACAGTAAGTAACCTATAAAATAAAAAATATTGCCCGTGACTATTTACCGGCCAGAAATCAGTTTTACTCTTTTACAGGAAAAAAACTGACGACATAGATAAGTATACAGGGGACCTCAATAAGGTTGAGATTTTCTCAAAAACTACAGGATCCAATTTAATTATTCTTTTACAATTACATAGTTTTCACTTTTATCTATCAAACAGTGAAATAATTTTTGCAATAGGTCAAGTAGTTTTTGAGAAAATCTCAACCTTACAAACTCTCCTGTACACCTTTCTCTGTGTTCCACCGTACCACTTGCAATCGGTATAAATATTATTTATTTATCTTTGCACGAATACAGTGAGATAATGATAGTTACGCATATATTAGCTAGTAGCCGTGCGAAATTATATAAATTATGTAAGTTGTCTTATATTTGTTATTTATGATAAAGTAATAATTAAGTAGACACTAGACAAGGAGTAATTCTGTAATCGTCGCTAAATCTTCAGTCATACCCACAGACCACTTACCCAATAGACATAAAATCGGTCCAAATGACATTGCCACATTTCAATGGAGCTTTGCCCCACCTACAAAACTACGTGACCATTTAAGCTGTACCTATCATTTTGTTGGGGACTTATTACAGGTTTCATATTGCATAATCATTATGATTACAGTATCATTTTCTACTACTCTCGCAACTCCTATAGAAGAATAACAAAAACAATGAATAATTCGCTTCGATTTGTTACTATTTTCTGAATTCTTAATTAAGCTGTTTTTTTTCGTATTTTAAACTAATAATTTTAATAAAAAACGGAGATATTTTTACATTTATTCGTTATATTGTACATCTAGTGGTTGATAGTGGGGCAGAATCTGGCAGTGTCATTTGCAAGCGAAAATTTCTGTCAACGATTAGCACATAGAGACGAAACGGGGGACAGGGGTGCTGTATTAAAGAGATGCGTCTATATTGATAATATCTCTAGGTTACACGTGTCGCGAAGCAATTTTGCGCTCATGTGCGGGCAGACACGGATGCCCTCTTGTTACAGGTCTTCGGGGTAAGGGGTCTATAGTCATACCTATCTCGTAAGAGGGAGCGGGATACGATTGATCACTGAAATCGCCACAATTGTAGATCATATTATAGGAGGAGATACTCTTGGCGCAAGAACTTGCGTGATTCTTTCAGCTGCAGCATCGGCTCCTTGTTCCGGGCAGCCGTCTCTATAGAGGGTGCAGTCGGGTGCATATGTCAATATGCTGTTGTTAAAACTTCGATGAGCTCGGCTTCAAGAGCTCGGTGGCTCAATGGTTGGGTCAATGGACTTGCGATACGGAGGTCCCAGATTCAATTCCCAGCCAGGGCAGCCGTGTACCAATGAGTTATCCTCGGTTTTTTCGACGGAAAAACTTACGTACATTCGAACAATTACATACAGGCGAAGGAAACATCGTGATGAAACCTGCATGTCGTAGAAGAAGAAAAAAAATTCTAAGGCAAGTGAAATCCGCCAATCCGCAGTGGGCCCGCGTGGTGGATCATGGCCCTCCCTCGATGTAAGGGAAGGTCTGTGCCCGAGCAGTGGATAAATAGACTGATTATGATGAAACCTTCGATGAGAAGAGGAACGTCAAGAAAATCAAGTAAATCTAATTATAATATCATATCAATTATGGTATTCTTATTCCCCTTCTATTAAAAAATACCCATTTATTTTATGTCAGATAAACAAAGAAGGCAAGCAACTTTTCACTACAATTGTATGTTAGCCTAGAATACGGCTGCATCTGTCACGAAGTCTTGCCGCTGTCCTCCGTAATCCTACCAGGAAATTAGATCACGATGTCGTCAGGCTACCTATACATGACATCGTCAGAAATTCACGCCAAGGTATTAAATTAGAATACAATTGTATTGAGTACTTAGCGCTGACTCATAGGGGCAAGGTGCAGCAGATAAGATATCTGTTGATGCTGTGTCAATAAGTGAATATAAATCACACATGCCGAATTTCTGAGAAATGTAGCGCAGATTTAACCCCTTATTTTATTGCAACCCACATCGTCCCAGTTAAGTTTCTTGAGATTTATTTTAAAAGTTTACATTTTTTAAGTTTGGTAATTTTATGTTTTATTTTTAACGGAAATATAGTTTGACAGATTGTCTATAGAAATCCAATCCTAGGACGATAAAATAAAGTTATGCCAGTTTCAATCAAACTTTGGAAAAAGGCGATTTTTGCAATTTTTAGGGGGTTTTATGACATAATTTCGATGTAATCTGTATAGAATCGGTTACTATAGTTCTTCATGTGTCCCCAGAAAAAGAAACAACTCCCAATTCACAAATAGTGTCTGAAATATCTCAGGTTTTCGATTGTATCAGACATGGGATCGTATGCAATTGTGGTAAAAATGTTTTAACGAAATGTGAAAGTGCCCAAAACACGGTTATAGGAACTGAGATTAAACTAGCTATATGGTTAACAGCACGAGTATTTGCTGAGCTAAATTAATAGCTAAATTAGCCTATAGTGGATCAAATTCTTATTGATTTCCGGGAAATAAAACGAACAAAATTGATTTAGGATGAGTCATTGCAAAAATAGTTGGCAATAATGTGTAGATGTTTGGACTACTCAGAGTATGTAATCAAATTACTTATTGTATGCTGATTTGATTACTTTTGCGGTTTTATCAAAGGATGGAAATAGGTATTATTGGATGTTGTGAATAGGATTTTAAAATATTGTTGGTTGACTGTCTAAAATCACTAAACTATGTCTTGAGTTCCAGATAAATACTACCCCCTAGATCGCCCTTTGTATTAATTTGTTTCTTCTGTATGTTATTTATGTATTTGTCTGTTGTGCAATATAGTGTTAATAAACAAACCTCCTAATATTCTAAACCCCTCGTTATCTATAACATCACGATTTACGCAAACTTTCTTGCCTCGTATATTCAGAATGTGGAATTATGCCTATGGGCCTTCAAGGGAAACGTGAATAGAGCCCTTCAAGGTTCAAGCGATCCAGCAACCCCTCCGGAATTGCAGGTGTCTTTAAGTGACGATGACCGCTTACCATCAGATGGTTCGTCTGCCTTCGACAAAAAAAGATATGTTCCCTCTTTTTACCCTTACGTCATTTTGTCCCTCCAATCAATCATCATTTAAAACTTCCATTCTGGGTCAACCAGTTAGCCCATTCTGCGGAAAATCTTCAAGAGGCCTGTGTCAACATGCGCGACTCTTGGCCTATTCGTAAACATCTCTGCAAATCCCAAATTCGATAAAAACACCGCTATCACAAAGCAGGACGAGTAATATGGGATGTAACGGAAAGTAAAGTTAAGTTGGTTTTTCTTGAAACAGCCGGTAAGATTGATAGAGTGGCCAGTCAATGAACTAAGCAAATATACGGTGCGGATTGCAGGTGGAAGATAAATCTCTTGGGGATTTTTGGAACAGTTTTCGATTTTTGGTCATCTTATTTTGTTAGGAAACAAACACACAGCTCAAATAAGATATCGGTAAACATAATAAACACATAAGTAAATTAAAACTCGATCGACAATTTGAGTGCTGAATATATACGCCTTGTTTGAATTGGAGAAGTTGAAATTGAAGAAAACATGTTTCCTTGCTTCATGTTAACAGAAATGACAATCATCACTTAGGTAATAACCATAGCAACCGAAGAATTACTATTCGGACAGTGAAACAAAATACTTATGAGCGGTCTACTTGTGGAACTGACAGTGACAGCAAGGCCATTCCCATTTCTACACTTCATTGCTGGCTTTCAATAGAAACATAAAAAATTATTGTCACAGCAACCGAGCAGTGTATGATGGGAATGCTAGCTTATGAAAAAATTTGACAAAAATTATTGTTTATTTGTGCCCTCTAGGAGATGTGATATTTGCTCCATCGGCGGAGCCGGTGATGACGTCACAAAAATATTATCGCAACACCCCACGTTTAAAGCTGATCGATATTGATATTAATAAAAGATTCGTCCAAAATTGTGACGTAAATGACCTAAGACTATGTTGCTAACCGATATCTCAGAGATTAGGATGTTTACAATATTCATAGTTTTATGGTTTATGCATATATCTAGTCACTGATCATAAAATGATGCCATTCACCTTTCCAGACATTGAAATATATATAAAAATATATGCAGTCATAAAACACTGGCCTGTTATAATAGTAGTGGATCACGGTCTCAGCAGGGTCCAGATCGTAATAGCGAAAAACATTTGCTTGACGAACGTTATTTTGACAACTTTTCATTTCGAATACCGTTTATAGCATCCTCGATTGAATGTAAGATCGCTTTAACAGAGGATCGTCATCAATTAAATTTTAAAAGGTAACTTTGTAAATAAACTTTAAGTATAGTCGAATCTTTAAGATCTAAAGTCGTATCCTAACACCTATTAGAATAACTTGTGCAAAAAATAGTGTCTATTATATATTTTTTTAATTATGACTGTCACATTGTTCTTAGGTCTCCCCTTCCTCTTGCGCTGATCTCCATCAACCTAATTGGCGTATACAATAAGGTATCCATTGAGTGACAAGCTGGGCCAATCGCTCCTGATGCATGCTGCAAACGTGGCCTTCCCTAGTTTCACTTTAATATTGATGCCTTGCTAACTGCATCCGCAACGCTGGTCCTAGAGCGAATTATGAGTCTGATTTTTATACCTATTATAATTATCTAATATTATACGTGTATTTCGTCTAATGATAACAACCCTAAAGGTCGCGGTCTCTAGGTTGAGATGTGATATTCAACTTGTCATTCGGATAGCAACATCGTGAGAAGAGCTCTTATCACTCATTAATACGACTACAATGACACGCCGACAGTTACATCCGTTCATAGCTATCGATTATTATAGTACTTATAAATACCCAAGTTAATAGAGATGATATTTATTGTAAAATAAAATAGTAATGCCAATACTATGTTAATTCACTAAATACCATTCGAAGCAAGATAATCATTTTATCAAACCTGTTTCATGCTTGCAATAAAAATGTCTAAATATTATGTTCCAAAGACTATCACGAGACAAGATTGAGTCGCATGTTTTCTATATCCGGTTATAGGGTTTTCCTTGGTAATTTGATATTTTTTTAGTTATGGGTTCGGTGTTTTGATTACAACAATCAAATATTTAAACTTCCATAAAATCGATAAAATCGCTTATCAAGAAATCCCAGCTAATCTAATTAGCAACATTTCAACCATCAATCAATTAATATACCTAATGATGGTAGGTTACCTAGGTAAATGATTTGTAATCCATCGTTCCTCTATAATGAGGATCAGATTATATTCACATGACAGTCATCTATAGGATGGTCATATCATTTTACTCGTGTTTTTTTATGTTTGTTATTCAAGCTAGTCTTCCTGCAATTCTCGGTATCGAATTCCTTTATAAATATGAATAATAAGTATGAGTACTTACCTTAGATAAACATGTCATCAGCAAAATACCATCGCAAGCAACCATAGTGTTATTTTTCTAAGCAGTAGGTAAGTATTGCATATTCGTATGAATGTTTCACATACTTAAGTGTGGATATCACCAAATTATTGATATTAAAATCACCATAGTGTTATACTTGTGTGTGTGTGTGTGTTACTCAAATATCTCTCTCGGTTATATCAACAATAGAATTTTCAAACATGTATCCTAAATAAATCTTTGGATGATATTAGTTAAATACGATTTATCATGAGAAATATCGGATTTATACGAGACTATGACGAAGTCATTGTGTTGATATTAGTATAATCGTGAAAGTTTATAATATGTTAGTACAGTAGGTAAGTTGATTTCTGACGTTTAGATACTTAGAGCAATACCAAATCAAATCATTATGACAATATCTCTGCAGGGTTACTCTCACCTCTTATAGCGATCCAGTTCAGGTTCCTAAACTGAACCGAATCGCTATTAGGGTACAATGACGTTTGACGTCATTGTAGCAAATTGTCAGTTTAGGAACCTAAACTGGATCGCTATAAGTAATAGGAAATTAGAGAAACAGCGGACAACGACGCGAGGTACAAAACTGCAAATAGTGAGCCATAATTGTTTAGGATTTTGTCATTGAAAATCCGTATAAAAGCGAGAATAAGATGGGCCTAAAATCCAGGTAAAGTCATGCGTCACTACTATAATATTCATCGCTGCTACCGTGTGCCAATACACGTCCGATATTGAAAATTTTACTCATGTTATATTAAAGTTTCCTTAACACAACCTTTTCGACTCACAGCCCGTAAAAACAACGAGCAAGGCAGAGTGCTAATTCAGATCTCAAGAACAGAAAAGACTGCTAATTAAATCCGAGTAGAAAATGAAGATTTTTAGTCATTTGAATGAAAGATGGTCCCACAACCCTCCCACGGATTTGGACCCAGCCATTACCAAATTAATAACAAAGGTTGAAAATGTGCACAAAATATATCTGAAATGGTTGACCCTGGGTAACTTAAACCCTCATAATGTTAGTTCACAACACCATAGAATACGAATTTATTGATTGTTGGGTATATTCAACAACTACCAATAGAACCCCAGATTTACTTTACCCCTTCATTTTTCAACCTGAAAAAGATATGTACAGTTTCAGATAATAGATTCCGATCTGTCTTCAGGATTGTTTGTTTTTCCTTTTGCCCGCCCGTGTGTCTCTCACGGAATCTTATTGTGTCTATTATTGCGTATTTGGTACGGTACTTCATAAATTTTTAGTGTAATTCAACGATATCTCGCCTCGAGTACCTGTCGGCCGGCACTGACATCTATTGGATAGATTTTGCATATTTAGGGACTCCACTCGTTACACTGGAAGTAGAAGACTCACTAAAATGGGTTTGGATTCAGTTTTCTACTAATCAAGACTGCTTGTGCAAGATCATTAATAAGTGAAAAATTAAAATTAAATCATTAATAAGTCAAAATAAGTCGTGCTGAAAATAATTTAAAGCTATAAAATTATTAACGTCCGTTGTTGTCCCTTTGTCTTCTTAATCTTCTTCTGGTATTCTTGGTGGAAGCCTCTTTGAACCGTCACCATTTGAATAAAGAGGGTATACTGAGTACTGTATAGGAGTCACTTGGACTAGTCTTTACTGTTCCCAAGGTCTCCATGATCCCACCTAGAGTTATATCATCAAGGTAGCCGAATAGTATATATTATATAGTTCTCATATAGAGTTACAATCTAAAATCAAGATGACTATGTCCCATTGCAAGATCAAGGGCTTAAGTTTCTCAGGTTGGAATTTTGTTTAACGGTACTTAAACCTTCGATGGACGAATTAAGTAACGGAATTTATAAGAGTAATGACAGTATGCAAATGTCCCGTACATTGGCATACTGTCATTACTCTTATAAATTTGTTGATTGCGATCTCTCTTTTAACGCCATCATCTTTTAGAGAAACAAGTTAACGTTAAATTAGGGTCTATAATTATAGGTCCATGTTTTGAATAAGTCGACATTTTATAAATTGTGTATTGAGACAATAAAGGTGCCAAAAATGTGTATTGTATACATAAATTCACGCCTGTTTCCTTAAAGTAGAGAAAATGGACTTCCACCTGTTCCAACCTATGCCAAAAGGTTTTTTATATTGCATTTTTTAAATTTTCATAATGTACTTATGTTGTTATATTAACCTGCAATGAAAAAAAATATACTCACAAAATATACTTCATATTGACGAAATCCTCAATTTTCCTTTTAATTCCAAAAAAATATTTCACATCACTAAACCATCAATAATAATCACCAAGTTGCAGTCACTGTAGAACTTGTATCGTTTTACATTTTGACTAGAAAAAGTGGTAGATGTATCGAATTATTTTTTTTGTTGCGAAAATTCGCAAATTTTATGCGCGCGCGCAGCTGACCGTGGGTGCGACAATTCAATGACTGGCGCCGCGTTGCGAGGAGTTTCACCGACGACGCCGGCGCTTGGCTCACGCCAGCTTTAGCAAGCTGTAGTGATAATGATAATGAAGTTCTGTGAGTAACCTTGTAATGATGTCGCGGGGATACCGCGAAATTGCTTGTTTGCTGATGATTATCGATTAATGACGCTGAGAAGGTGTTACAGAGCATCTTAAGGCCATTTTCTCCAATAAGTTAACCCCGGGTAAGTATTTAATCCAATTCAAACTCGAGTTGAACATGACAATGATCATATTATTCGTTAACAATGGTTAAACAATATTTGAACCTAGTTAATTAACCCGTGTCAAATATAAAAGAGAACCTGAGAGTTGGCGACTTAATCCATCAAAGCGCTATTAATTTTTCTTATTTTACTCCTTGTCGATAGTGGTCATTCATACATATTGTTGTTTGTAATTCTAGTAAACATAACAGCTGATTGCATGTTTCGAATATTTTATTAAAATTATTAGGTAGTTATTGTGTTGTTTCCTAGTGGCGTACTCGTTCACATTTTTGTGGTGTGGTGTGTCGTAGCGTGTTATGATGTCATTTGACGCATACCTATCCAAAATGTGTTTCTATTCAATTCTAGTACAGAATTCTAGTATAGTTTGAGCTTTTGGATGTTTCGGATTAATTACTTAATAAATTATTTTGTTTCATCTACTTTTATAACTTACATACAATTCTCAGAATAGCTTGTTTAATTCTAAGTTAATGGCAATAAATCACAAACATGATATTGTTTAGCATACGATAAAATGCGGTTCATTGAACATGTTCTAACAGTAAAGTGTTATCCAATTAATTCGTAGACATATCGTTGTGATGATGCAAGCAATCATAATAAAATAATAGTACTTGATGATAAAATGTGGGTGGGTGTGTAATGATCAGTTTGGATGATTGTAATACATGTATACCTGAGTAATATACCTATAAGGAAAATGTATACGTAGGTAGGTACAATCTTCTTCTTCTCAACGTTCCTCTTCTCATCGAAGGTTGGACAACATCATGGCAATTTTCACCCTCTGAACGGCTGCCCGGAACAAGGAGCCGAACCAATCACGTAAATTCTTTAGCCAAGAGTGTCTTCTCCTGCCAACGCTCCTCTTTCCACATATCTAGCCTTGGATTATTAATTGCAGCAGGTTATATCGGGGGTTCCGCATAATGTGACCGAAATATTGGAGCTTCCGTCGCTTGACTTCCTTGAGTTCCAACTTTTTATCCATACGGTTCAACACCTCAACATTTGTCACCCTGTGCCGCCACGATATCTTTAGGAGTCTACGATATATCCACATTTCAAAAGCCTCGATTTTCCTCAGGCTTGCCTGTGTGAGTGTCCACGTTTTGACTTCATACAAGAGAACAGACCATACGTAACAACGAATGATCCGCATCCTTGTGACGAGTCGCAACGTTTTGCCTTGCTCATCTTGAAGAAAGCACTCTGGGCTATTTCAATAAAATTTCAAAGGGTAGGTACAATAACAGGTCCTAAACTAAACTTAGGTAGATTGTAGATTAGTCGGCTAGGTCGACAAAATATATAGGAGGAGGATAAAGGACAACCAATAAGCGATGTATTAAAATAGGTCAAGCATGGTCTACTATAAGTTGACGACCCACAAGAAGACGACGACGAAGCGAAAGTGGTGTACCAGGCTTGCAGAAGATAGAAGCGAGAACTCTGCCTAGAGTTCCTGAAAACATGAATCCAGTTGGTATGCAAGTATGATTTTTTACCTATACAAAATCAACTATCGAATTACACTGGGTTTAACAAAGCATGTTACGTAATTAAACGGCCCACACTGCGAATTAACGAGGGGCTGGCAACCCTGTAACAATGGCGTGACGTCACAGGGGGTTATCTCGTATTTCACGAATCCACGGGTATAACGATCGACTAATGATCCTTGCAGACATGGACGCCATTAATGAATTTACAGCATCATCGTCAATGAGTTATAAATATAGGAAGGGACGAAAGATATATTTAACCCTTTTGTGGACGAAGCTGTAGGTATAACGGTCTAATTTAAGGTGCATTTCAAATACTGTTTATAGCATGAAATACATTACTTTATATTTTAAAGTTATTATTAATATTAGAGGTAGGTTTATGTAATAGGTAAGGTAGATTCTGACATGTATTTTATAATTTTAAGCTAACTTTTAATAGTTCTAATAGTACAATCTTTTTATAAACGTTTGAGTAGGATATTCCTCTTTGGACCTGTCAGATTTAGGCACGCCAGAATCACTACCACACTTAATTTTATGGAGACAACTCCATGGCACGCTCTTTTTACAGAGCTACCGTGACTCGGATTAGGTGTGCGAAATATTCCCCCAATTTCGTTTTATGAAAAGTACCTGAAAAAAGTAATTTATAACGCGTTTTACCCTTCGTAATGTTTTTTGAGTGTATGTATGTAGCTACCTATGATGTCCATTAATTTCTGGCCTCCTGCAACCTAATTGATGGATTATCGTTAGATTCAAAGCAGTCGGCTTTTTTGGTTTTGTATTAATTCTGTTATGTGTCAAAGACTCCAGAGCTGAAATAGAATCATGAAGAGGCTCTAATTAATGGGCTACTGAAATTCAGGATTATGCACCAACGCTTCAATTAGCGGGATAATTAGGGCCGTGTTCTATTTACGTACCTATGTAGTTTCAGCGAAAACTATTATTATGCAAAGGATTCCAAATTAGCTAGATACCTGATTTGCCTGTCACAGACAAGATAATCGGATGACAAGCTTAAAACGGTATTATTTGATACTAATGTGGCCTGTAATGTGCGGTAGCTGTTGGTTTGAACATAGAATTCTATCATCATCATCAGTCTATTTTAATGTCCTCAATGCCCAGGCATTGCGGAAGGATCTTATCCGCAGATTATCGGATTACACGATTACATGCATTTGATGTTTTTCTACGGCATGCGATTCATCATGATGTTTTCCTTCACCGTTTTGAGAGCATACGGTAAATGTACGTAAGTCTTTCCATCTAAAAACCGAGTAAAACAGGGATCGATCCTGGGACCTTCGCATCGTAAGACCAGTGACCCAAGCACTGGCCCATCGATATCTTTGAATTGAACGTAGGAGTTCAATACTACCAGTTAAGAGCGTATCATTTTGTATGGAAGTCATACTTAGTAGATCGCCGTAAAAGACATTGCCACATTTCAATGGAGCTTTGCCCCACCTACAAAACTACGTGACCATTTAAGCTGTACCTATCATTTTGTTGGGGACTTATTACAGGTTTCATATTGCATTATCATAATCAGTATCATTTCCTACTACTCTCGCAACTCCTATAGAAGAATAACAAAAACAATGAATAAATCGCTTCGATTTCTTACTATTTTCTTAATTCTTAATTAAGCTGTTTTTTCGAATCGCAACTTGTACAAGCAGAATCTGGCATTGTCATCTATTCGTGCGTGGCACTTTTAATTTCAATAAATTATGCGTATTAATTTTCCCGGAAACATTTCGGGCTATTATAATCTTCAAATTGCACGAGTTATAGGCATAAAAAAGACATAAAAAATTCTTAGAAATCGTTTTTGGAAGTTGTTCACGTATTTAACACATTGTATGATAAGGGTTAATAAATACCTGATGAGGCTCGACGCATTGAACAGATGAAGCATTTAAGTTCAAATAAAGTGAACCAACCAAAAATAAACCACACCTACCATGGTTTTTATTCAGCGTTATGATTTGTTATTAATTTATCTTACTAATATGAAATCATTTAGTTAGACAATTACACAATTATCTTGTTATTTGTTAAATCAGAAATACCAATTACCTAAGGCTATTTTATGTCAAAAATCTCACCTGATGGTAAATGATAATGAGGCCGATGATGGAACACGCAGGTCCAGCAAATTCCTATATCTACACCCTTATCATTTACAAAAATATGCGTTCTGTCAGCCAGGTATGAATGTACCCTAAAATGAGTAACGGATGAACGGCTTACAAGTAAATTCCCATAAATAATTAAAATCAAGGGGTATTAAATTTTATGGAAACCTCAAAATATTATTTATTGTACATTTTTACTACGCGAAATAAAGGGTTACATTTTGATATAAAAAAGGATGTTTAATAATAATGCAACATTGTTCGCTTTTAAATTGTAGCGAAAAAGTGTAAGAGGGTAGCAGAAAGAAGAATGCCTAAAAGTTCGATTGACTTCAAATTCATGTTTAGTAGTAATAATAATTTTATTGTTGTTTTATTTTATGATTGTACCTACTATTTGGCTAGTTATATATCTATATTAATAATTCCGTGCAGGGGTACGATAGACCCGATCGAAACCTTACCTGAATAATAAAACATAAAAAAATAAAGATTTCGAGTCGACAACATATACCCGCAAAATTCGGATTGTCGAGTATTTTGTTAATTTCTAATGGTAAATTGAATGATAAAATGACAAATCGTAGTCGCCATATTTATTTATACGATTGCCACTCTAGTATATAAATAAAGTGGAATTGACTTTCATTAACGCTTGTAGAAATGTGAAGAAAAATGTATATTATTGATATTTTCTTTTTCGTTAATAAATGTATGGGATTGACCATACATTTTCCCTTCTATTGTAGAATATAAAAGTCGCGTTAACGAAATTCAAGGCCACTTTGCTAGGGGCTGTTGTTCAAACAGCATTAATTAACACAGATTAATTGACAGATTAGACTCTTCTATGCTGGTTGATGTAGATTTATTGTCTTCATCACGTCAATTACTAAATTGTTGCAAAACTGGAGCTTCAATGTATGTTTTTACTAATGCCAGAAACCGAAAAAAAAACCGAAAAAATTTGACCACGAGGAGGACCCATAATAGACTACGTTCTTCTGTTAAAAATCTTTTTTACACAGTTAAGTTGAGGTCGACACAAACTCATATAAAATAAAGTCAGTACATATAATATTATTTATAGGTATGTATTACTCCAAAATAAGTACCATTATTATGTACCCACTATGACATAGATAAGTATACAGGGGCCTCAATAAGGTTGAGATTTTCTCAAGAACTACTTGATCGATTTTAATACTTATTTAACAGTAGTTTTAACTTTTATCTATCTACCAGTGAAATAATTCTTGCAATATGTCAAGTAGTTTTTGAATGAATCTCAACCTTATAAACTCTTCTGTATACTTTTATCTGTGTTAGACCGTACACACTTTTTAACCGTTAAAGTTAAATTTATGCAGGAATATTGCACAAACAGGCCATGAACAAAATTAAATAAAAATAATTGTAATTAATAAACCTAAGAATCGTTTTGGCCTCTAACATCGATTAATTTGGCCGCTGATTCGATTTGAGACCGAAACCGAAATTGCCGAACCCTACTCAAGCGTCCGACAAAAACAAAACTAAATATAGCAATAAGAGAAACGACTTAATCACCGATGGATATTGTATTAGCCATGACCTAATTTTCCTCATACAAAAATGTCATTAGGCGACGGGGACTGAAATAATTACAGCAAACAATCAATGTCGTAAAATTTGGGTCACAGATTATGACTGACGGAACTGTCATGTCTTTGTTAGTTTTTTGCTGGTTCAGGCATATTGGAAGATAACTGGCTACGCCAATAACGAAAATTTGATGATAACACGTTTTAATGAAAACTAATTTATGTAACAAACCTCTAACCCAGGGCTTCCCAAACTTTTATTACTATGACACCCCACAGTGTGTTACTCGATACAAGAAGTGGGACATAGAATCTTTAATATTAATAATACGAAATTTGGAAAAACTAAATACTCTATCACATTCCTCTATTAAAGGGCAACAAATGTTGTCATTTCATCTTAATAGATAAGACTGATAGTTTCGGAGTAAATCGAAGAAAACTGTTTCCTTAGTATGGAGAACAACACAAAAAAATCATTTCTCACGATTTTCTGCTTGTTTCGATTTGCGGTTTTCATGTTTGCTATCTACTCATTTTATGCCACATTTCGTCCAAAGAGACATGGTGCCCCTAAGGTGCACCTTCTGAGATATGAATGCGCCCTTGGGAATACAATTTTTTTGCCCCCCCCCCCCCACACACACAAAAAAAAAAGTACCTACCAAAGTTGTAGTTCTAGCCTAGTAACAAGTTATCAGAAAAGCTTCAAATAACCTTATTAATAAAATAAACAAGGAAACAAAGAACGAGGATGAAAATAAATATTTATTTTACTTTGCTGGCTGGCTATTAATGAGAAGGATGTGTTTACTTTTCTGAGCATAGCTTTTCAAAACAGGCTCAAGTTTCGAAATTGCCATTGATACAGACAGCCAACCTAAGTAGATCGCCTCGCGATGCCTCTGTGATAATGCCGTGGCGCCCCAGGGCGTCGCGACGCACAGGTTGGGAAGCCCTGCTCTAACCCATAGTTGGCATTGTTTAATTAAAGCAATGTTCAAAACGTACCTAAAAAATGTAACCTCTTTAATTTCTATTAATTAAGTATTTGGGCTCTACCAAGGCTTCAGTGATTCCGGCAATGTTCTTGACAGATACACTGAAATATCGTTTGTAGTTTCATAAAATCACTACTCTTCTGTGGTTTAGTGACCAAACTGATTTTTCAAAGTTATTCAGGCCGCCCGTTGACGTGGCCTAAGGACTGCTGTCAAGCGACAACAACCGGGACCAACTGCTTAACGTGCTTTCCGAGGCACTAAGGGGCTCAGATGAAAGTGACACTAGCGGTCACCCATCCAGGTCCTGACCTCGCCCAACGTTGCTTGTAGGATCGTTTTCAACGCGTACTCGCAACTGGCCTGCGTGTCCCTTCACTACTCTAAAAAGGCTAGTGTTCAAAATAATAGAGAGTTACCTGTTATTACAATGCAAGAATGATATCATCGAATTTGTTTACAATTCTGTGTGTCACGTAGCTCAATGATGTAAGTACTGGTATAACATTTTATGGCTTTGATGTTGTCATTATTTAACTACTTACTTGTATGATTAATTCAACTCGTTTACGATCATTCGAATTCTCAATAACAATATCTTTAATAAATAAAAAATATATGCCGCTTATTAATTAATGCAGTACTGAGAAAGAGATATGTAGAGAAATAAGGAAGTAGCGACAGATGATATAAATTATGTTGCTAAATAATGAAGACTGCGGCAAACTCTACATTATTTAATGAAAAATGATTACATTTATTACAACTAACAATGGTAATTTTAGTATGAAAATAAATGAATCTAATCCGTGGAAACAGTGTAATTTTAGTTCAATAAAAATACTTAGGTATAGGTATCTTACATTTTTTCAATACTTATGTCATTGGTTTTGTCTGTTTAAAATGAAACGCTTTTGCAATACTTTCTTTATATGTATATATATACTTACCTGTAATAAGCTGTAAAGTGTGCTAATAAAGGTAAAAAATAAAATAAATGTTATCCCCCTGTATATCATTATCAGCCCATTATGTCGACACTGTTAGACCACAGACCTTCCCAAGGCAAGGTTCCTCGAAAAAAAGATGCCAAAAAAATTTTTTTTTCTCTTACTTAACTTAATTTTAATTACAACCTACGATACATTCTCCATTAGAAAAGTGATTTCCTCCAGTTAACAACTCAGCATGTAAACCATTTACGTGTATCCACGGACGATCTACACCACACTGACTTATAGTTAGTTGCGTGACCCGTAATTAGAACCGGGCTCTAGAAAAATAGGAATCTAACTTATTGATATTTTTGACCGAAACCGAAGTTCTGCTGCAATACTCTAGGCTAGCTGAAAAATACCGTCAAAACTCTCTATTTAAGAATCGCAAGCGGCAGTCACATTTTTACTCCTATCATGATCTAAAATGACTACCAGTACCACTTGTGATCGATAAATAAAGAGGGCAAGCAGTTTTTTACCGATCACGATTAGGCTAGAATAAGACTGCTGAGTGTTTCTATCGAATAGATACACGAGTATTTTTTATTAAGTACAGATATTAAAATGGTGATAAATACGATGATAAACTAGTAGTATTTTAATATACGAACAATAATTTGCCGGTAATTGAATTATACGAAGTATAGGTATGGTCCAGCAAGCAACCGTGATTACATTTTGCTACTTTCATAATAAATACAGTGACGACTAGGTACATACTTTATTGTACACCAAAAGTTACACGGACTCAATGTACATTAGACTGTGTAATAAAGACACCGTTAAATCGATATTAACGGTCGATTTCAAATCGATTTTAATATAAAGCCGAATGCCGAAGCCGTAGTTGCAAAAACCCTAGTTCAAAGTTCGTAACGTAACGTTACGTACGTTAATTGACTTTTTTGCGAGGGCTAATGAACAGAATAAGGGCAATAAGGGGTAGGTACGGCTGTCTACCGGCGGAGTAGCAAAAAACACTAAACAAAAGAAATGGAACGGGTTCAATCAGCCCGAAATTACGATGCCTTGTATGTATTTCTATTACGAGCTTACGTTATTTTGTTACTCGTAATTATTATTTCATAAATGAGATTAAAGATACTCAAGGCCGTGCTTCATAGATGTTTTGGGCGCTTAGCGTGAGCTCCTCTTACAAATGTCATATTCCATAGAGTTGTAAGTGCGAGCTCATGCTATGATAGTGCTCAAAATTATCTCCCAATGACTTTAAATTGACTGTCTATACTAATATTAAACACACTAACAACTAATGTTTATAATTATATTGACATACTAATCCTTAAATAGTCTAATAAGACCTAACTAGACCTGTTTGTATTTATATACGATGTGTGAGGTGAGTAGGTAATGAATCATTGAATAAATCATTGAAGTATTTTTATAGATGATAAATTATCCTGTCATGTCCATCGTAAGTAGATGGCGCCATGCAATCGACTCATAAATACTGACACATACACAGGCGGCCTGCACGCGGCTTGGGGCCAGTTAAAACGCATGCCCGCCCCATTTTCTCCCCTCGTTAACGTCCAGTAGGTAGCGGATTGCGGCCTAGGCCTCAGATCGCCTACTGGACGTTAACGACTGGAGAAAATGAAGCGGGTAGGTATGTGTTTCAACTGGCCGCAAGCCGCGTACAGGCCGCCTGTGTATGTGGCAGGCTTAAATAGGCATTTAATATTACGATTCTACATATTCTATAATGTATATGTCGCCTATAGTTAAAAAAAAATAATCAATGAAATTATATTAATACAAAGGAAACGAAAAATAATTTCGGTTTGGAGGTTATGGTGTCTACAGGAACTTGCAAAGTGGCGTAAATGAAAATTCAAAAAAAGTGTTGACGTTGAGAAAAATATATACAATGTGACAAAATAAATAAGAATAAAGCCTGGGTAATCTCGGGGTTTTCGAATTAATTTATCTAGCACCATCATAGACCACTTACCCAATAGACATGAAATCGGTAAAAATTTGCAAGCAAAAATTTTTTGTCAATGATGAGCGCATAGAGACGAAGCGGGGGACAGAGGTGCCGTATTAAAGAGATACGTCCATGTCGATAATATCTCTAGGTCGCGAAGCAATTTTGCGCTTATGTGCCAGACACGGGCGCCCTCCTGTTACAGGTCTATGGGGTATGTGGTCTGTGAGCACCCTGTATAAACTTTGGAAACAAGCTAAACAAGTCTGCCCACGCGATTAGATATTGCAAAAGTCATAGAAAGGTTCCATTATGTGGTAATGTACACATTTAGTACACCCGTTCTAATTGTAAGACTAACTGTAACATATTGCGGGCTAGATTCCAGTAATGACTAATAAAAGGCCTAAACGTATCTGATAATTAAAGGTTAATCGGTTATTTCGATGGATATAGAGTGTGGACGGTTTTAATTAACATAGGTAAGTCGGATTTGTTGCCAAGCCAAATTTTCGTACCTGTAGTAGTTACGGTAAAAGAACAATTTAATGGTTGAAAATGTCAGTGTAGCCTTGTTCTGTGGATATTGTATTTCTTATTATTAAAAGCAAAAATCCGCCGACTTTTTACATTCATGGTAACGACTTTATTGTGATCTGTACCTATTTTTTAAGTAAGTTTAGTTCATTTTTTTCAGCAGTCGGAATTTTACGTCTGATATTGTTAGCTTCTAATATTTTGTTAACTATTTTACCACGTATTATTAATTATTTAAACCAATTTTAGTCATAAAACGTTAATAGGGCGTACTCGTGCTATAGTTGCTGGATTGATTCGCGTAGTGGTTTACCCGACTTGTGGTGGGGAAAGTTGATAAAAGTGGAGGTAGCACGAGCACGCCAGCATTCCTGCGGTGTGTTCTGATTATGCATGTTCGATACTGATCGACATGTTATTATTGGTTAAAAGTGATGATGAATCTGTGAAATAAAGTACTACAAATTAGTGTGACCTGTTTACTTTTCTAAACCTGACAACAGGTCAGAAGTGGGATTGCACCGAGGTAGACTGATAAATTTGAACAATTATCATATCCTTGGTGTGAAGGATTTACGCGCTCACAAAGGTACGTAATTATAATTATTATCAATTTTCCTTTTTTTTCCTTATGTTGCCATAATTTCACGCCCTTACAGAATGGGTAATTAATTTAAGTTGGTGACTAATTAAGTGTAATAAAGAAATAATATCACAAGGTAAATTATACCCGTGTAAAACATTATTTATTACTATCAATACAGATATTATTATACCCTCGTATCAAATTATAATTTTCTACTTACCCCCAAATAAAAGATAATATTTTACAACTACCCGAAAAAAAAAAAAAAAATTATACTAATACCCACACAACTATTATTTTCCTATTGTTTTCTCTAAATACCCACTAAATTATATTTAGTGGTTAAGCAACGTTTACTTTCGCTCTACATTGTTTTCAGCCAGATTATGGAAAACGATACAATGCGGAGTCACAACAATACTCCGCGACGTAGTCGAAGCAGGGTCTCGCGACGCGAACGCAGCAGGTCCCCGCGACGCAGCCGCAGCAGGGTCTCGCAGCGCAGTCGCAGTAAGGCCTCGCAGCGCAGTCGCAGTAAGGCCTCGCAGCGCAGTCGCAGCAAGGCCTCGCAGCGCAGTCGTAGCAAAGGCCCGCGGCGTAGCCGTAGCCGCAGCTTGGCGTTTTGGTGCAGCCGTACCAGGTCTTCGCGTCGCAACCGCAGCAGAGCCTCGCCGCGCAGCCCCAGCGTGCGCTCGCGACGTGGCCGCCGCAGTAGCCGAGATTCGAGGCAACGCGAACGATCACTAAATAGGAAAGGAAAGCGTAGAAGCCGCGCGCCAAGCGAATTTCAACAACGACGTCCCGAAGTTCAGGAACATGTCCGTGAGTCTTTAATAAACACTCATCCTATTGGAAAAGCACACAATGACGTTGAGTTTACCAACGATGGTGCCTCAACTCAATCGAAGCCCAGTGAACTTGTCGCGGTATTTAAAGAGATCGTACAGGCCATGAAAACAGATACAGGTGGGGAACGATTTCCAACTTTAAACGTTATCCCAGAATTTGATCCAACCAAACGCAACCAGACCATAGACACATGGTTGGTAAAAGTTAATGAATGTGCAACAATTTATAACTGGTCTGAACGCCAAGTCATTCACTATGCTTTGCCTAAATTGTCAGGGTTGGCGCAGAAATGGTACCAGGGATTACCTAGTCTGTTGTTTTCATGGCCTGAATGGCAAGACAAGTTACGGGTAGCTTTTCCTAGCGAAGAAAATTATGCTCAATTGTTAACGGAAATGCTTGCTTGCAAGGCGCGTTTCGGTGAACCACTAGAAGAATATTTTTATGAGAAAATGGTTTTATTGAATAGATGCAATATAACAGATAAAAATGCAATTGATTGTATTTTATTTGGGATAGAGGATAGATCTATTAGGACTAGCGCTGAAGCGGCTCAATTTTCGGAGCCAGATAAGTTACTGGTCTATCTCAGGAATGTTAGAATCCCAAAACGAACAGAAAAAGTAAATAACAGCACACAACCAAGCACTTCCGATAATAAACGGCAAAGAACATTTAAGTCCATGCAGAATAGCTTAGAGTCTAAGGCCAATACTAAGTGTTATAACTGTGGTGAAACTGGACACCCATTTTATAGATGCAAACAATCAATCAAAAGATGCGATCATTGTCATAAAATAGGTCACGTTATTGAACAGTGTCTAACAAAATCAGACACAAGTGGCAATAAAACAGTCTTACGCATATCCCAAGAACAAGATAATGATCTTAAATATTTTAAAACTGCTAGAGTTAACGGTCGTGAATTAGACTGTTTTATTGACTTCGGAAGCCAATGTACAATGCTGAGAGAATCTGTTGCTAAAATGTTGGTTGACGGCTGGTCGATGACTGATTTGCCTGTTTTAAGGGGATTCGGTGATTCCATAGTTAATAGTGTAGGTAAATGTAATTTTCATGTTGAGGTCGATTCAGCCAAAGCTAATTTAGAAGTTCTAATTGTTCCCGATAATTTGTTGCAAGTTCCGCTACTGTTGGGACAAACATTCACTGAACAGGATCATATTATCGTTTACAAAACTAGTAACAAACTAAAGATAACTACTAACCAGACTAAAGAAAATAACGGTATTTTGCTTAGTAGTGTTGAACCAATTATAATTAAGGGATTGACAGAAATTAAAGTTCAATCTGCGCCTAAATACAATGGTGATATATTTATAGAGCTTAGTTTATGCCAGGAACCAAACAAAAACTACGAAGTAATACAAAGTGTTGTAAAATTAACTGATGGGAATGGACATGTTGTTATTAGAGGCTTGTCCCCAGATGGCTTCAAATTGAAGCAAGGAGCGTTATTACTTCGCGCTCACCCTTTAACAGAAAATCAGTCCTACCACGTCAATAGAATCGAAAGTTGTAAAAATGCACCCATCTCCTTGATTGATGAAACGATGATCAATATTAATAAGAATGCTGGAGTTAAATATTCTGACTCTTTAATATGTCTGTTAAACGAGTACAGGGATTGTTTCGCTTTCACAACCAAGGAGCTTGGATGTATAACTAGCACAGAGATGAATATTAAGCTCAATGACAACACCCCAGTAGTATACCGACCTTACAGGATGTCATACTCGGAACGGGAAGTAGTTCGTGGAATGGTACGAGAACTAGAAGAGTCTGGTATTGTAAGTCAGTCTTCTTCAGATTACGCTTCGCCGATTTTACTTGTAAGGAAGAAGACTGGCGATTATCGGCTTTGCATAGATTTTAGGGCTCTTAATAAGAGGACTGTAAAAGAACATTATCCCCTTCCGAGAATCGATGACCAACTAGATAATTTATCTGGTTATAAATACTACACTACTTTGGACCTTGCATCCGGATATTACCAAATACCTATGGCTGATGCCTCAAAACATTTAACGGCTTTTGTAACACCTGATGGCCATTATCAATTTAATCGCATGCCCTTTGGGCTTGTTAATGCACCTTCAACTTTTCAAAAGGCAATCAACAATATTTTGGGAAACGCTAGGTTCAAAGAAGCCTCTGCTTATATGGATGACGTCATCATCCCTTCAAAAACTGTTGAAGAAGGTTTTCAAAAATTGCGAGACACTTTGGATTTATTTCGTTCGTCTGGTATAACTCTGAAAATATCGAAGTGCCACTTCTTGATGCAATCAATTGACTATTTGGGGTTTGAAGTAAGCGAACAAGGCGTTAGACCCGGTAAGAAAAAAAATTGAGGCTGTAGATAATTTCCCCAGACCGACTGATCAACATAAGGTTCGGCAATTTATAGGTCTAGCCAGTTTCTTTCGTAGATTCATAAAGGGGTTCTCTACCATCGCAAGACCACTTACACAACTTTTAAAAAAGGATGCTAAGTGGCAATGGGGTGATGTCGAAGAGAATGCATTTCTTAGCTTAAAGAACGAATTATTAAAACGACCCATTCTGTCCTTTTATAATCCATCATATGAAACTCAACTGCATACGGATGCATCTAAAGTGGGAATTGCTGGTATTTTAGTACAAAGACCTAACAAAGAATCTTATTTTACTGCTGTAGCTTATTATAGTAGGCAAACGTCACCTGAAGAAACTCGATTTACTTCATATGATTTAGAAACTCTTGCCGTTGTTAATTCATTGCAGCGTTTCAGAGTCTATCTATTAGGCATACCATTTACAATCGTAACTGATTGTAATTCATTGCGGGCGACGTTTGAGAAACGGGATATGTTACCCAGGGTCGCGCGTTGGTGGGGCGTAATGCAAGAATATGATTTCAATATTATCTACAAGCCAGGTACTACCATGTCACACGTCGATGCGCTTAGCCGCAACCCTGTAGGTACAAATCCTAGTGATTTATTGGTTAGAACAGTTGACTCTAATTGGATAGCTACGGTACAACAAAGCGACTCAGAGTTACAACGTATTGTGAATATACTCAATGATCCAAATAATGCAGACGTAGTAGATATACGCAATAACTTCCTTATGAAACGGGGATTGCTTTATCGAAAAACTGATAACGGTGATCGTTGGGTAGTACCGAAAGGGGTTAGATTTCAGTTATTAAAAGCTAACCATGATGATATAGGGCATTTTAGCTTCGACAAAACATTCGAGAAAATCAGAAGCAGTTACTGGTTCCCCAGAATGAGACGTTTCGTTCAAAAATATGTTGACTCATGTTTGGAATGTGCACATACAAAGGTCCCGGCTGGTAAAAGGGCAGGAGAACTTCATCCAATAGAGAAGGTCGACTGTCCCTTCCACACAGTACACATTGACCATTTGGGGCCTTTCGTGCGCAGCAAAAAGAAGAACTCGTACTTGCTTTTGATTATAGACGCATATACCAAATTTATTACATTGGTACCAGTCAAGAGCACAAAGACCATTCATTCCATTAGGGCTATGAGGAATTACTTTTGTACTTTTGGTGTACCTAAGCGGTTGATCTCCGATAGGGGTACTTCATTCACCTCCAAGAAATTTGAGGAATATATGCAGTCACTTGGCATTAAACACATAAAGAATGCAGTAGCAACGCCACGTGCTAATGGGCAAGTGGAACGTTATAATCGAACGGTCTTGGCTGCTCTCACTGCTACGAATCATGGTAAACCAGAATGTGACTGGGATATCTCCGTAGCAGAAATACAATGGGGACTTAATAATACATTAAACAAAGGTATAGGGAAAACTCCCGCCGAGGCCTTGTTTGGCATAAATTTAACGGGCACCCCCGATGCACTATTACATCTTAACATTACAGATAACAATATGTGTGAAAGCATTGAGTCTATCAGAGGTCAAATAACTGAACATATCAAAACAAACCAGTTGAAACAGAAAGAACGCTTTGATAAGTCTAGGAAGAAAGTAGCCTTTGTAGTAGGAGAATTAGTGCGAGTAGAACGAGATATCCCTTCAGCTGGTAAGAGTAGGAAACTAATTCCAAAGCTTCGCGGTCCATATCGTATTAGTAAAGTACTAGATAATGACAGATATGTTGTTGAAGATACTCCATTGTCCCGTAAAGGTAATAGAGCCTTTAGTGGTGTATTTCCCATAGATAAAATCCATTCCTGGCTAGTCTTTCGTAGAGCGGGAGACGATTCTGATAGCGACACAGGTAACAGTGTAGTTGGTGAGGATGTAATTACTGATAATGTATCTGATCAACATGTAACTAATAATAGTATGACTGAAGAAAGTGTAGTTTATGAAATGTTAGCTGATGAAAGTGTTGCTGATGAAAATATAATTGATAACATCTTAGTTTAAAGTATGGTATATAGCTCGGTTGGCAGTAATGTAATTTGACCAACCTAATGTACATTAAAGAAATTATAGCTTTTAATCATTATGAGTTGTGATAAAATATTGAAGTGATTACATAAAATATGAAATAAATTGAAGTAAAGGCATGTTGTACTGTACATATTACAAATATCACAGGCGATAAAATATATCACAGTTAAAATTAGTGACTTACTAAGGACATGTAGGGGTCTTAGTAGCAACTGTTATAATAAATATACGTATTACAAAATTTTGCATCGAAGACATGCAGGGGCTTCAGTGCGTAATTTTGCGTAATTTGATGTTGAAGACATGTAGGGGCTTCAGCATCCATTATATACTGTTATGGATATGTAGAGGCCATAATAGTTTTATTTGTGTAATTTGATGTTGAAGACATGTAGGGGCTTCAGCATGCATTATAATACTGTTATGGATATGTAGAGGCCATAATAGTTTTATTTGTGTAATTTGATGTTGAAGACATGTAGGGGCTTCAGCATCCATTATAATACTGTTATGGATATGTAGAGGCCATAATAGTTTTATTTGTGTAATTTGATGTTGAAGACATGTAGGGGCTTCGCATCCATTATAATACTGTTATGGATATGTAGAGGCCATAATAGTTTTATTTGTGTAATTTGATGTTGAAGACATGTAGGGGCTTCGCATCCATTATAATACTGTTATGGATATGTAGAGGCCATAATAGTTTTATTTGTGTAATTTGATGTTGAAGACATGTAGGGGCTTCAGCATCCATTATAATACTGTTATGGATATGTAGAGGCCATAATAGTTTTATTTGTGTAATTTGATGTTTGTGTAATGTGATTGTTGAAGACATGTAGGGGCTTCAGCATCCATTTTAAATTACTGTTGTGAATATGCAGAGGGCATACTAGTATTAATTTGTGTAAGACATGAAGGGGCTTTACCACGAATATTTTCTGTATTGGAATAATATCTAATACCTACTATCAATTATTTGTATGTCAGTTATCTTGATTAATTGATTATTTGAATGTTAATTAATGATTATAATTATGAGGGTGAAACTGTTGAATAATGCGGATATTCGCGAGACGCGAAAATGTCAGGAAAGGCAGACTGTTAGCTTCTAATATTTTGTTAACTATTTTACCACGTATTATTAATTATTTAAACCAATTTTAGTCATAAAACGTTAATAGGGCGTACTCGTGCTATAGTTGCTGGATTGATTCGCGTAGTGGTTTACCCGACTTGTGGTGGGGAAAGTTGATAAAAGTGGAGGTAGCACGAGCACGCCAGCATTCCTGCGGTGTGTTCTGATTATGCATGTTCGATACTGATCGACATGTTATTATTGGTTAAAAGTGATGATGAATCTGTGAAATAAAGTACTACAAATTAGTGTGACCTGTTTACTTTTCTAAACCTGACAACAATATGTACATTTATGTAGTCTTTTCCTAACCTCTTGACATCTGACTGTATCTACTATTTTATTTTACAACTGATTTCAGTTACTGAAAAATTTATTTCAAAAAGGTACAATATAAAATATTATAAAATAAAAAGTCATTATTTAAAAACCTAAAAGACTAATGGGAAGAGTACCCAAGACACTGGCAGCGTTACCTCGCTGGATCGCGATGCTAATCCGTTGAGCGAGGTCGCTGCCAGCTCTTGGGTCACCAGTGGCATCTACTACTCGCTTGCTTATATCTTTAAACTGTTTATAATTTCAGTTTATAATTTTCGGTACGTGTAGTTCACACGTACCGAAAATTAAAACCCTATTGTATTTTGTAACTAAAAGATCGAATTAAAAATAGCCCAGGTGCCAAGTTTTTGCCTTATCCATTTTACCCACTATTTTCGTGTCTCAGCCAACTCTTGCCAAACTCTTTTGGCACGTACGCAAGTAATAACGTTTATCGGATACACCGTTCTGTATTCCCGGAGCAGGATTTTGCAAATTTCCGAAATAGGGCCCCTATTCGAGATCACTCGACACAAATATTAACATTCGATAATGAAATGATATCACAGAAACAAAATCCCGAATATTTTTTTCGCATAAAATGTATTCTGTCAATTTTATGATCTTTACATTGTTGGTCCTTAAGGTGTTCGTCCAGGATTTTTTTTTAAATAAGTTAACTTGTCATCTATGAAGGAATAAATTTCGCCGGGGGGCCGTTCATTCCTTTATGCTGCTATCTGTTACTAATGTTGTCTAGAAGAATATAGGTGCACGTATTAGATTTGAAAATATTAATAAATGTTAAATATGTAAAATTTTAGTCACGACGACTAAAGATAGAATAATATTTTAAAAATTCGAAATTCTTTAAAATGTTCCTCAATATATTCAAAATAATGAAAATCTTTAGATTTGAATATCATCCGATTCGTAATCTTAATTTTTTTTAAGATTACGACCTTTTGGAAGTAACTATCAATTAAAATGACAGAGTGGAGTAGCTTATTTCACTCTCTCATTTCGTCGTCCGCTCTCTCTCGCACTTGCCACTCGAGACGCGGCACAGCGCTTGCAATCAGACTATAGAAGAAATTGTATTTTCTAAAATCGAACATTCGTATTTCCAGGTATCAGAATAGGTATCCAGATCTATACTAAAGTCACGGTTGGTAGGGCTCGTCACGTTCCCTCGTAAAGTTTTCTACAATGTTCAATATCCTGGGTTTCTGTTCCAGTATTTTACTTCAAAATTCAAATTGGCTTTTGTAAACTAAAATAGTCGTAGTGTTTTCATTAATATTCCCTCCCGCTAACGTAGACTTTTATTCGAAACTGTTGTAAATAATAATAATAGATAACATTAAATTGATTTAAGCCACCAAGGACCTGTGGGGCTACGGTTCTCAAAACGATCAAATCATACCATGTCATAGCGGCAGTGAAAAGGACACTGCTATTGCATCGGTGTAGCGGCGTCTCTGTTTGGCGCGCCATGACATGGTATAATTTCATGGGGGCTGTTCTATTAAGCAGGGTTACCGTGTTACGAAACACGGTAACATCCGATTTAGGGGCGTGGCGTAACAATTTTCCTTTGTTAAATCGGTTACCGAAACATGTTACCGTGTTTCATAACACCCTGCTTCAGTGTAATAAAATCGTTTAAAATTACTCGTAGTAATCTTAATTTACATTTTAACTAGCTTAGGCGAAAGTGATTCACACTAAAAACTGTTATTTTCAATGATTATTTTATTCTTCTTCTTGGTTTTCGTATATAAGTATTTATTTTTTTCATCGCCTAATTAATATTTTAATAACTATTTTAATTCATTAAACAAAATAATTAGTGGTTAGGGGTTTTCCTGACCTAGGTCTATGTCGAATAATATTATTTGTATATTTGATTGCCTTGCTAATTGTTATGTGGTTGAATAATAAATTAATTTTTAGCTAGGTACAGTCGACAGCAGATCAATAGTAACACTTTTTACTTTTGACAGTTCTTATTATTTGTGTCGTAAGACTTGAAATCGTACCTACTGCAAGTGTTACTATTGATCTGCTGTCGACTGTACCTAGATTTCTTTGTAGCTCATAGCATTTATGCCTTCTATAAGAATCTACTACGATTAAAAATATGTATTTCGTCTATTTCTACCTTACTACCTAAAGGAGATGTGTAAGGTTTTCTAAAACTAACTTGCAATCTCTACATAGAGATCTACGGTATTTTATTTTACCTATCACGTCTAGCCTAGAGTATAAGGAAACGGATTTTCTGTCAGCAAAATTATTATTTCTAGTTGATGTGAAACTTATATCTTTATTATATGACATATTTTATTAAATATAAAATTGCCATTTCAAGATGCAGTCCCGTATTTTTCAGAAGATTCGAGAGCACTGCACAGTATAGAAGGAAAGTGCAATATTATAGAGAACCTAATATAATTTACTACCTACTTCTCTGCGCTAGTTCGCGCAAATATAGGTATGTTTGGTGCTACTACAAATAGGTAGATATGTATTACGTAGGTACCTATATAATAATCATAATCAAATTTATTTATAACATATTTTGTTATAAGTCATTTTACATTACCATTATATAAAATTAGTCTTAATTTAATTAGATAAAACGGGAATTACCGTGTTAAACATTTATTATTGATGTCTCGATATTTCGACAGCATTGCAGCCATCATGGTCACGAGTAGACTCAGTCAGCATGGTCACGAGTAGACTCAGTCAGTCTACTCGTGACCATGATGGCTGCATGCTGTCGAAATATCGAGACATCAATAATAAATGTTTAACACGGTAATTCCCGTTTTATCTAATTAATATGTATACAAACCGTGAAAGTTTAAAAAGTGATAGTCTTAATTTTTCATTATCTTCTAAAAATTCATTCAGCGTATAGTAAGCTTTTTTACGCAGAAATATTTTTAATTTATTATTGAATACTGTAAAGGACAAGTCCCCGTCTCTGATCTCAAGCGGAAGGGCATTGTATATCTGAGGGCCTATAGAAGGCTTGATTATGTCGTGACTGCAAAATATAATCTTTAACCTAAACACCTCATTAAGCTAATGCTACAAACAGGTGCACTGGACGCTGCTGAGAGTTTTTTTGCCACTTTTTCTCAAAGGTGTTGGGACCATTTCCTTGCAATGTGGTATACCTAAATGTAAATTCCAAAATCCTCTCCATCTCTCAAATCAAATTCGCCTCTCTTAGCGACGATTAAATTTAGCATGTGCTCTGGAATCGCGAAAGTAGACCAAGGAAGTCGATTTAATGATAATGATATTGATCATTGATTAAATTTAAATTGTGTATTAGAAGGAGTGCTAAGATTAAAGCAATTTATTTTATAAGCTATCTGGTAATTGATATCTTATAACTCCAATAAATGTCTTGTTAGTCAATTGAACGGATGTGAAGGCCTATTTGGTAAACGATACGAAGCTGGCGCCATGATCTAATCTCCGACACATTATATTACAGAAGGAACTCTTGCGCATCAATGTTTTATTTTATGAACGAAATTAATCTAATGATCCGTGTCGAATGTTACATAAATGTATTTATTAGCTGTACGAATAGATAGTAGATAATTTGTTTACATATAAAAATACTAGTTCAGAAGACAATGATACTTTAGCGCGAGCGAGTCAAGTTAGTCATAGTAAGAAATCGAAGCGAATTATTCATTGTCTTTGTTATCATTTTCTACTACTTAGCCCAGTAGAAATCGACATTAAAATCGCAAAGCATGATGAAGTTCTGCATTTTTGATATGTTGTAGGGATCTGTTAGGGTGATGTAAATCCTTTGCAACTTCGAAAAACTTGTGCTCGCTGCGCACCACGCGATAAACTATGAAATTTTGGGACTTATTTCACTTTTGGCTCTAAAAGTCATAAACTATACATTTCCGACAAACAGTATTATGTATTCTTATAAAGACAAATTAATTATCAATAATTGAAATGGTGCAATGTCATTTAACCCAACGAACAATTAAAATCTAAAATCGAAACAGTCAAGTTGGGACTAGTGAAACTGAAATGCATCAAAGCCTGGTACAGACCATCCTTATAAACATAAAAATGTTTTGTTTTATATTTTCCCTAAAGGAGTCGAGAAATTGCGGAAAAAGCTTCACAGGGATTTAATAAATTGCTAAGTAGGCGACAAGTCGACGGCAAGTAGGAACAGGTAAAGTATAGGGATATAAGTAATCCGGTAGAATTGCCTATCAACATTGCTGTACACTGAAAAAACAGGGTTGCCTGTAGCAGCTTGATTTCTAGCTAAAACAACTACGGCCTTGTCAATCAGAGCATATAATTGTAAACAATAACCAATCAAGCATACGAGGAAGAAAAACAGTAAAACACTTGGCTGTCCATATAGTTTGTAACGGTTTTAGCTGCAGTTGCGAATACTTAACAACCACAGGTAATCTTTTCTTTCCGTGTAGGCTGTAAACAGTAATCACTACTAATTTAACGCCTGAGGTGTGGTAAGGCCAGTTTTGTTCTTGCAATTTGCATCAAGTTATACATTTTCCTTCTTTTTAGATTAGTCGTTTTATAGGAGCTTAGTATAGGTACCAGTAAAAAATCAATAAATTACAATGTGTAAAAATGTTATATCTGGTAGATTTTACTGAATATTCCGGTATTGGTACTTAGCACATGCCAGCTGCCTTATTTTCAACTAATTGTGGAATAAATATTTTCACAGTAGGTATACTTACTATACCGCTGACAAAAATAATATTTTTAGGGTCCCGTACCTCCAGAGGAATATTATAAAATATATAAAAAACGAGTCATTAGTATTAGGTACTATTAAAGTCAAAAGTCAAACTTGAATAAATAATGTGAGTATAAGCGGCCACTGAATAGTTTCTATTAAATAGTAATATTCGGAGCTCATACCGATTCAGTGTGCACCGTGCCTAACACACGGTCTGAAACTCATTTAGGATCTATTCCCGACACTCGTAGTGGGTTTGAAATTGGTTTTATTTCAATTCACTACTTAGGCGTCTCTAAAATTAGATAGAATAGGACGTAGGTATACCTACCTAGTATCATTAACGCTGAAATGCAATGGCGTTTATTTTTGTAGTATGTAAGCAAATAAGCATTTATTGAATTTCTACCTATCGTGTAGACCTCTACCTTACTGGTTCGAATCTCGGTCGTGATGAAAAAAATATTCTCCATTTATCATTAAGGGCCTTCCATGAGCCAACTAGCGCCGCCAATCTTAAAAAAATAATATCTTACAAATTATTAATTTTTATTAAAAAAGCTATAATCGCATAATTGCGACAAGCAAAGTCGTAGTTCTCAAATGTGCCAAAAACGGTCGTTTTTCGCAATTATGCGAACTACAACTTACCGATATTGAATCATGTTATAAATAAGCATTTAAATAAACATTATGTACATAGCTTTTTTAATAAAATTGATTAAATTGGAAGATATTATTTTTCAAAGATTGGCGGTGCTAGTTGGCTCATGGAAGGCCCTTAAGGTTAATCATATTTGATAGATACTTGACTCCATTCTATTTAGCAATTAGTTTCATCTGACGTCTGGGTGGTATTATTACTGATGAAGGTCATTAGGCCATGACCAAGGTTTATATACCGTCTCCAGCTCTCACATCTAGCCGTAATCATCACACACACATTTTCTTACCCAACATCTTTGTACATTTGTAAAACTGAAAGACAACAGTGGCAACAAAATCAAATACTTACCTTAATCAATTCATGAATAAACAAAGAGTCAAATGTCACTTTCGTCAGATATTCTAACACTTAAAAGAGTGGCAAAAGTCGCGGTAAACATCTAACGTTTGTTGTACAGCTAACAGCAGATCAAGTAAACACTTTGGACGTTGGACCGTTCTTATTATCTGCGTCATAAGAGTTGAATTCGTACTGCAAGTGTCACCATTGATCTGCTGTTGTCCGTACATACAAGACGTAACCCAGTGACCGTATTGGGTGGACCTTTTCTAGACATAGTGTGAATTGCAATGAAAAACGAAAGTGCGATCAATTCCCGCGGTAGTCAATATTTTCTCAGAAAAATAATACCTATAGTTAACATAATATGTGGCTAGTAGCGATAAAGGCTTTATAAACAGTGTCCTAATTTAACAGTGGCTTAATGCCCGGTATCTTTTGTTCAAGTCTCAAATCAAATCTCTTTACGTTCTCAAATCAAAACTCTGCTTACAATAAGCACGTTGTGTATATTTTTGCTAGTCAATTTTTTGCTCGAATTTACATTTACACCGCTTTGCAAGGAAAAGCGCCAGAAATCTTTCAGCACCAAATCTTTTAAAATAATAATACTTAAATTATTTAACCCAACTATCAACTTTTATCGCTATTTCTTTGTGTTGATATATTACAAAATCAATTTGAAATATAATCAATAACAAAATATATGCCAGTGTAGGTAAATAAGTAAGAAACGCTTTATATTTTCCTACAAATAATATATTTAAAATTTAGCTTTAATTAAGCTATTAAGTATACGATAATTATTCTGCTATTTTTAAACAGACTTAATAATGTCAGACACTTATTGACAATATAATTCTGAGTGTTTCACCAATTTAACTTGAATAAGCCGTAAAATATAATTTAATGACCATGGTATTTTAATTTACTGTTAATAGGCTGCAATAAAATATGCACCAGTCAATAGTAATTACTAATGCTATTGCAAGCAATTAGTGTCCGACCGAACTTTCGGTTTCGGCCTAGTTTCGGCCAAATAACGGATTTCGGCTTAGTTTCGGTTTAGGTTGCCATCCGGCCGAAACTACGTCCGAAACCGAAACTGAGGTCGAGAGCCTATAATAAGCATATAACGTTATAATATTAAAAGTGTAAATAATTTATTTGAAATAAGGGGATGATAATATGCAGTGTTTATGGATTACTTCAAATATCACAGACTGAATTGTATAATATGGGATTTATAAATAAAAACTGACTGATTAAAATTGCCTATATATTTTTTCCATGAAAACATGACCTTATATATATGGTAGTTTCGATTTCGGCCGAAATTAATTCAGCTGATACACTCTCAAGACGTAATCACTATCTCAAGTACATCATTTATTAATAAACCAATCTTGAGGGCGCATCACGTGATGTCTTTCTCAAGTCGCGGTTCGCCTGCAATCAGCAAATACGTTCTCAAGTGAGAGTTTGACAGTTCTTTTGAGAACTGAGTTTTGTTTATTAATACGGCGTTACTCACGTGATACCCGATTCCTAAACGCGCACCTAAATTACGTTTATTAATTGAAACGCCATCTTGAGGTCGTTCTCACGATTGACTTTTGAGCTGAGAGTGATTTATTAATACGGGCCTAAGACCGTGGCCGAAATTCGGTATCGGCCCTAAAACCGAGTTACGGTCGGACACTATACAAGCAAGTTATTTTTTGCAAAGAGCCTTGCATAGTAGAGACAGGTCAGTTCGATTTACGGTCGCGACAGTATCTTTGAATTTATAGACCACTTCTTCGTTTTGTCTAGCCGGCTAGGATGATTCTATCTTCCGGTTGAATTATACTCGCTTGAGTTACTTTATGGTACACTAATAGCAAACATGAGTTTACAATGTAGGTAGGTAGTTGTCGAGTTCTACGAAAATCGTGATTTATTTGTTTGTACGGTCAAAGACAAAGAAAGGTGTACAGTAGAGTTTTTAAGGTTGAGATTTTCTCAAAAACTACTTGACCGATTGTAAAAATTATTTCACTGTTAGATATAAGTAAAACTATGTAACTGTAAAGAATTGTTAAAATCGTAATTGTAATAAAGAAAATGTTTTTGTATAAACAATCTTAGAACAGAATGCATTCATGACACATTATCCCACTATTCGTTGAATCATGCTTTAAACAAAGTAATTTGTTACAGTGCGTAGTATTAATAGTAACTCTGACCTTACAGATGACAACTCAGATCTCGTAATTATTATATTTAATTAAATGTAGGTAAAGCAGGAATATTTCAACGATAGGTACTCAGATTATATATATAGGTATATTTTATCAGCCATTATTAATAATGTCTATCGAAATTATATTAGGTAGGTACCTACCTAACTAAAACATATAGGTATAAGTATTTTTCCTGGTGCAAGAAATAATTCTGCTAAAGTCATCTTTCGTACCTTTGTATGAGAATGATTTTTAATTCTATAATTGTAAACTTTAATTATTATTAATAATAAATCATGGTTTTAGATTGACATAGATAAGTTAAGTATATTTATTTGAGTTTTTATTTTTATTTTTTGCTTCAATCTACTAAATATTATTTTTGAATAAGGCTATGAAGTAGGTACCTCTACATTGATAATTATAGAATATCTAGAAAAATATTTTAGGTTACGGAACTGACATAATGTTAGGAGAAACGGATTTCCTAATGATCACGTAAATCAGTTCGCTATGGGAATAGCTTTTCCTAGAAATAACATCAAAGCTGGAATAAACACTACGCATGTTCCTTAATATAATATTGGGTTCATCAAAATTCGTGAGAAGGTTAACTAATATTTACCCGTATTATAATTATGTATAAATTTAGGTAAGTATATAGATGTATTTTGACTTAGGTACCTATGTATAATGTTCAAATTCTAATCATTTATGGCATGACCAAAAATTAGCGGGCAATTTTCATGCAGTAACCAAACTAATACTAAATATATAGTAATAATAATGTATAGGTGCTTACTAAGTTCCCAAAAAGTGACTCACAATTGGCAATTATAGCTCTTCCTGTTAGATATCCAAACCTACAGGGATACGTTGAGTTTTGTATAAGTACCTATTTACTATAGAGAAGAGAATGTTCGAACCAGGTTCATACCACAGAATATATAATAGTACAAGTTCATACTTATACTTTTGGCATGATACTCGTATCAAAATTATTGCGGAAAAACCAATTTGTTTAATTATACCACAATAAATGAACATCTAATCAAAAACCTAAGTAGGCATATGTATGTTGCCGAGTATTTTATGTATTTAATTTATATGCATTTTTTCCCTGACAAACGTAGGTAATTACTAGAATTTTCACGTATAGTATAGGAGGCATCCTAGGGTTAAACATTTGGCCTCGACTGCCAACCAACATATTCATTCTGAAGTGCCTAAAAAATCACGACTAAAATAGATTCACTTCATATTTCATGCCTATCAGTCAATCAACTCTTGGTAATAGTTTAACCTCGTGAGTGATTCATAGTTAGACCAATCAAATTGAGTCTAGACTGGACGTAATGGTTGACCTAGAAAGTGTAGTGTAGATTATTAAGGTCGCTGAGAGTCACTTGTAAATAAAAATACATTACACTTTGAAACCTTTTTTTTAATGCAGGTTTTTATGCTTTCATCTTTTTTATATATATGCAAAGTTAGATTCTGACTTCGGTGTATAAATTATAGCTTTTTCTATACAACAGGTTACGTTCATATCCAATCAGGCACCCCTCCCACAACAAAGATAAATTTTTATTTTAGTTATAATTTATTTAATTTTATAGGTTTAAGTTTAAATAGTTTACAGTGCAGGAGGCGATCGTAGTCTAGTTGCGAGTATACGTTGAAAACGATCGTACAAGTTAAGCAACGCTGAACGAGGTCAGTAGCTGGATGGGTGCTAGTGACACTTTCATCTGAGCCCCGGTTGCTGTCGCTCGGCAGCAGTCGTTAGGCCACCTCAGAGGCCTACGGGCGGCCTGAATAAATATGACAAATAGGTTTGGTCACTAAAAAAGTAAAAAAGAGTGTTTTTTTTCTTCATTTCTGATATCGGTCAGGTTACAATGTGCGTTGTGTGATAACAATTTGTATAGGGCGGCAGCATCGACTAATTTAGCAGTTTATTTTAATCAGCCAAGGCCACACTTTATACGAAATAACTCCTTAACTCCCAGTTTACAGAAGTGATAATGCATTAATGACGCACATTATAGAGGGGCCATGCATCAAAGATAATTAGGATAAGTTGTTAATGGATTTACTGTTATAGTAAACAGTATTTACACAGTTATTAATATAAATATGAGAGCAATATATTTAATTATTGATGATGTTAAATGTGTTCCTATACAGATTATAACGTATATTTAAGTATAGTAAGCTAAAATGGGCGTGTTCAATATCGGTAACTGAACACGCGTAGTTACGACTTTTAGATTTTCGCGACTTTTTGGACTTTTCATACATTATGAACCGAACAGCTGGTCGATTTGTTTGAGATATTTTTTTATTTTTTTTATTCGAATAGTCAAAAATCAAGAAATATATAGGTTATCAATACTGAACAGTAGCCTCCCTTCGACTTACCTTTCCGTTACGACTAAGGAAATCCCATACACATTATGTATTTCAATCATAACATCACTATTTTGATTGGCATAGAATGTAACTTTATTAAGACGTTTGTCGTTTATCGTACCTACTTAAAAAAAAATACAGCATATATGGACTCAATTTGTCTAAGATGATTTATGGGATCAAGGAACAAAATTAGGCAGTTGTTATATTTTTTATACCTCGCATTTAAAGGTTAACTTTTGCGTAACATGACACAGTTACAGTCTAAGGGAGCTGTCACTGTCGAGAAAGTAAATGATTGGAAAGGGTATAATCGAGAATATTTTGAAAAAGGGCATTACGCATTATGCGTCTGTGCAGATTTAGATTGGGGCGGGAGGCATTATCATAGCGAGCGACCTTTTATTTTTTTTGTTAACCTATAAATTGTCCCACTGCTGGGCAAAGGTCTCCCCCCTCCTCTTCCATCCATCCCTGTCCTGAGCCTCTTCCAGCCACCCATCCCTGTATCTAACGATATCGTCTCTCCACCTACGCCGAAGAATTATAAAACATTAACTTATTTATTTATTTGTACACAACTAATCATTAGAAATTTATGCACCTATCAATATAACTGTGATGCTCTAGGTATCTATTTATCTATATGTATAATATTTGTAATTTGTTCTGTGCTTTAGTAAATTCGTTGAAAACTGTAATTGGCTCTTCTTAGTTGTAATCATATTTTTAAGACCTTATTACTTGTAAATAGCTGTAGTTTTCCCTAATAAATAAAATAAAATAAATAAATTGAAAGTAGCCTACCGTCTCGTATATTTCAAGATTTATGGAGTCACCACACTATTAGCACCCACCAAGTTGGGAGCACAACAACCCGCTGAGAAAATGATAGATGACCCCAAATTTCAAGTTTTGGTCATCTGACCCCAATTTATGATGGTACACTGACCCCATTCCCAGCCGTGAGCAAATCTAGTTCGGTTATATATTGCATTTGTACGCGACATGTTTTGAATCTAAATTAGGGAACAATAGTCTTATTCTAGGCCAGTTGTGGTCGTATCTATCAAACAGTGAAAGATTTTTTTTGCAATAGGTCAAGTCGTTTTTGAGAAAATCTCAACCTTAAAAACTATCCTGTACCTACACCTTTCTCTATGTTCCACCGTACAAAGGCAGACTTATCCCACGTAGGGGATCTCTTCCAGTCAACCTTTGAATATGTCAAAAAAACGTGTATGCAGGATGTATTGATGGGAAATAACCTTCGTTACAGCACTTTTTAAATTTATGATTCCCTAAGTACTATTCTGACAAAATCGTCCACCTCTATGTGATATATGTATACTAAACCCTGATCGAATTTCACACAACCTTGTTCAGTTCAGAGATACACGAGTAAATTGTCACGAGATTGACTTGACACGGCACATGATTGAGCGACGGAAAATAGACAGCTGAAGTTTCCGCTACTCAGTTTCATATTCAACTGCCTTATTCTGTGGGGTGACCGCGACTTCCAATCGTTATCGTAATCGCTTTAAATGACAATGCCAGATTCTGCCCCACCATCAACCGCAAGTTGTACAAGATAACGAATAAATGTAAAAATATCTCCGTTTTTTATTAAAATTATTGGTTTTAAATAAAGTTTTGTACAAGTTGCGATTCGAAAAAAACAGCTTAATTAAGAATTCAGAAAATAGTAAGAAAACGAAGCGATTTATTCATTTTTTTGTTATACTTCTATAGGTGTTGCGAGAGTAGTAGAAAATGATACTGATTATGATTATGCAATATGAAACCTGTAATAAGTCCCCAACAAAATGATAGGTACAGCTTAAATGGTCACGTAGTTTTGTAGGTGGGGCAAAGCTCCATTGTGGCAATGTCTTTTGACACATGGACGCTATACATTGCTGCTATATTTTTGCAAGTTTTAACAAACGACAACGAAACGCAGCAATGTATATCGTTCAAGTGTCAAAATGAAAACAATAACCATAACGATTGAAGTCGCGGTCATCCCACTGGGCCCGTTGTGGTCGGTAAAATGCCGGAAAATATCTTGCACCTCCCTATTGCTTGATCGCAGGTGGTAAAAATAAGGCCAAGATTTTTTTACAGGATTTTGCCGATGGCGACTGGCCTATACCTATACCTAATGATGCATTTAATAAGCTGTAGCTGCAGATCAAGTATAACCCTTTGGACATTGGACCGTTCTTATTATCTGCGTTGTAAGATTTAAAATCGTACTGCAAGTGTTACCATTGATCTGTTGTTGTCCGTACATCGACATATTTGGCTTTAACTAACAGATGAATGTTAATTGGATTGAATAGTTATAACGTCTACAATTAATGCTTAACACGTTGCAATTTATCGGTGGCCTATCATTTGCAGTTACGAATGACAGATAATTTTTTTTATTATCTGCTCGGTATGAGTGAAAACACATTGTACGTAAACCGAAGCCCAAATCAAGTGTCTTATTTTGTAAACAAAAACTACTCTACCTTACCAACATTTTAAGATGTTATGTGATTATTGCATGATTATTTTCACATTATTAGATCAGCCCCCTTACCTTGAAGTCTTATAGCAGTATTACTTTCATAATACTTTGTTACTTCGTACAATGACGACCTTAATGAGCTTACTTTAAGGTCGTCATTATACGAAGTAACAAAGTATTATGGAAGTAATACTGCTATAAGACTTCAAGGTAAGGGGGCTGATCACTTTATTTTCACAATGATCAATCAGTTCCTTCAATGTTACATTACGACAGATAATTAGACGATCATATCTATTTGTTTACAAAATAAGACATTTGGTTTGGGCTGTGATATAGATATCTATGTATGTATACCGCAGCCCAAATGAAGTGTTTTATTTTGTGAATAAACATGATCGTCTAATTACCTGTTATGATGCAACATAGGAGGAACTGATTGATGTAAACTGTTAATCATCGTGAAAATAAAGTGATCCGATCGAATAATGTGAAACTAACCATGCAATAATCACAGAACAGCTTAAAATGTTAGTAGGGTAGGGTAGTTTATGTTTACAAAATAAGACATTTGTTTCGGGCTTATGTATATACCTATATTATTTTCTACTCAGAGTTTTTATTGCATCTTGTAGAAAGTGTGTGTGTCTACTAGGATACCAATGATACGAGTATCATTATTAATTTTGTCTACTGTCTTACAAATGACATTGATAAAATGGTCGAAGGTCGTGGAATATTTATGGCTATAAGACATTTATTGACTTGTTTAGCACGGCTCTTAATAATACATCGTGTGTTTCCGTGCAGTTCTTTGTAGGTACAATTTTAAATGATATCATGTCTATATTCTGGTTGTATTAAAGTGATCGTAAATTACAATTTACGAAGATCGGAATTGTATTAGGAACAATTTAATTTAGCTTTATCACTGGTAATGCAATGGAAGTTGCATAACCTAACAGTTATATGTTAACGTTATGGATGAAAATGAAACTGGATATCTCTTAAATCTAAAACCTATATGTTTCTGTGAATGTATCATAGACATGTAGCATCTTTCAAACTACCAATCGAACCCAGAACCCCATGCACAGAAGGCAGACATAATTTATACTATTCACGATATTTATACGATCAAATCCAAATAATTTTACCTACTTAGGACAATATGTTGCAAATACCAAATAGGAATGAGAGGAGTAGGAATAATACATGCGGTCTTATTATCTAAAGAAACTATTAACGTGTTTAGACTCTTATAATTTATCGTTTTTGGTTTATAATGTCAAAAGTGATCTTGTATTACATAATTCCATTATTTGACGCATTTCATAATGACCTCGCTGATAACCAGCCGATGCAACGCGGATGATTTATAGAGTGACATGATTCATTGGACTGCAATTTCCGATTGGGAATAGACCGATAATTATGCGTGTAATAGTGATTACACTATTATTATGGCCATGGCACAGTAAGTACAGTCGATATCAAGTGGAACAAATGGAACTTTAAGCTAAGGTCTTAAGGAAAAGATTGCAATGTCTTTAGACCCGATAAACTTTTTACGACAGATTTAGTTGACTAAGTATATTAATAATTGAATTAGGCTAGTGATGTATAATACAATAATACCTACGATATGAATTGCACAGCGCATTAGTTAAGTGACTGTAATGCTGTGATAATGTTGTTTAAATAAATAAATAAAGCGGCATCTATAAAGGGTTTATCATATTTTACAAAACATGGTTAAAATCTCCGTAGAATGGATTGTATATACTGTGATCCTGGTGAATGGATCGTGTGTGCTCCTGGTGTATGGACTGAGATACTGGTGTATGGATTGACTGCGGTGATGATCTTGCGACTGCTAAATCAATACAAGCGACATAACATTTTCCTTTTCGGTTTATATATTTACCTACTCAAAGCATTTTCCTTGTATTTGCAAGTATTTCACCACAACCAGTTTATAAGTAGAACCACGATGTTGAAACAATAAGAATCTTTATAAAAGTCCCTACAAAGCGAAACCGAAGAAAAACAAACTTCGCTTTAAAACGAGTTTTCAATCTTATTTTATAAATAAGACAATCTTTTCGTAGGTATTTATGAAATTCAATGTTTGGTTGTCTTTTTCTCAATCACTCTAAATTATTGAAAAAGCTTTTTTTAAATTTGTCCTACATTTTAAAGAGAACCATACTTTCTAGGTATGGACAACAGCAGATCAATAGTACGATTTTAAATCTAACGACGCAGATAATAAGAACGGTCCAAGTTCAAAGTGTTACACTTGATCTGCTGTTAGCTGTACCTAATCAGCGCAAAAACAGTTTTGAGTATGTATTTGTGTAGGTATTTAAGCTTGTATATAATGAACGGTCTTAAATAAATAAAGTGGTAGTTGCTGTATTGTCAATGTGGAATAAAAATACGTGGTCCATAACGTTGCTATGCAATAAATGAAATACAATATTGTTTTGTAGACTGGGAGAGTATTAATTAGTCTTTGTCACGGTCAGAGAGGAAACAAATAGACCACGAAATACTCTGGCCTTTACAATTATTTTATTAATCTAGACTTCCTTTCTCTCACTATGACTAATTATTTTTCCAGATTTAATTAGGGTGGAATAGGCCTTGAGAGAGGCCTTTTTTACCCAGGTAAAACATGCAAAATCATGTACCACCACGCCCGGGGGAGCGTGTTGATTATGTTGGGCTCACCGCCCTGAAGGGGCAGCATACCGACTATACCTCCTGGGGTGCTCCATCTCGTGCCATTATTGCCGAGCCCACGTCCAGCAGTTGACTGATATGAACGGATGATGATTACTTGCCTATTTATTGCCATTATAATATACAGTGTTTGGGTCAATGGACTTGCAATACGGAGGTCCCAGGTTCGATTCCCAGCCAGGGCAGCCAATATACATAATACATACATAATATATGAGTTATAAACGGTTTTCTCGACGGAAAACTTACGTACATTTATGAAGTGCTCTCAAAACGGTAAAGGACACATCGTGATGAAACCTACATGTCATATAAAAAAATCTAAGGCATATGTAATCCGCCAAACAGCACTCGCCCGAGCTCCCTCGATGTAAGGGAAGGTCTTTGCCCGAGCAATGGGTACATATAAATAGACTGATGATAATGATAATAATTATGTTTCTAACATTTCTTGAACAAAAACCAGAGACATCTTTTAACGTTCTTTGATTAGAAACCTGGAATAGTTCCAAGGTTAATACCATCTAAAAAGAAATTAATGAATGAATCGCCGAATGGCTCAATCAATTGACGAAAAAGCTTCTAAATTACATCTAAACCAATTAACTATATCAATCAGGCGATAGTGTGGGCAGCGGTTATTTATTGCCGTTTCGTCACGTAAATGAGCGCAATTTGGCGATTAACAACGTAAATCTTAGTAACTCGTGACGATAAATTTTTACACGCTATTAGGTGAAAAATATCACGGTGGTCGTGGCAATTTGGTGTTAAACGGACTGTAAGGGACCAAATGCATTTATACATCATTTGCATGGCAACTGCGGTAACTCGTATGTAAGGATAAAAAGTCTTAGATAAAGGTTGTCCAAAGATGGGTGTTATAAGTTTAATCTGTCTTGTCTGTCTGTGGAATCAAAGCTCCCAATGTGGCGAACATATTTAGATTTTGTATTGAAAGGTGATTTGATCCAGCGTAAGAAGATCCAGTCTATGATTCTAGAAAATCAATTTTGATTTTGAAAGAATCGAAACATTTTATATCGATACAAACTGTAAACTGAGACAAACGTCTCTTGCAAAAGAACTTGTTCGAAATTGGTTCTAAGATATGGAAAACACTAACCAGGAAATATAACTGAAGGAGACGCGTGGCAAGAAAATTGGTTTCCCTCGTGGAATACAATGTCCCTGTATTTTACGCGATATGTCTTTTGTGAATGTACAACACGAATAGGACTTTTAATGCAAGGAAATGTAAAAAGGAGCTTGCGAAGTAAAATAAATGCTTTGTTTACCAAGCGGTAATGGTCCCTATAGTGTAGAAGGAAACTCTAGAAATACTTACATATAGTGAATCTGGAAATAAGGATTTAATTCCTGATAAAATTTTAAATCGCGCTTTTATAAAATATGAAACAACATTATCTTAAACACTTATAAATACTGTCATATACCTACTGTTGGGCCTAATTTTTTTCTCCTGCCTTCTCTTGATCTTTGTCATGTTTATTATCAAGACCTGAAATAATTTCTGTAAAATAATCTGTTGCTCGTGGTAAGTCAGTAGGTACCTACTATAAAACTGCTAAATATCACAATAAGAATATTTATAGACGAATGTATATGTTTTAAATTGTCTGCTTCTTTGTCTTTTGTCTATCCAGTCATGCTCTAACTAGAATATTTTTTTGTTATTCTTATGAGAAAAATTGTCGTAACCAACTTCATAATACCGTTCATAATTTTCAATTATTCCATTTACATTTGCTTTGTTCTTTAATTGGAATAAATTTTTCTTCATTCTATAATGGTTCCATATCACAACTAGGCAAACTTCTAAACATCCGTATTAATAAACCAGCATTATCAGATCAGAATCTTTCAGCAACAGCCATGCAATAACAATACCATGAAGCAAGGAACGCAATATGGACTAAGCCATATTTACATTGCAAACACCGCTTTTGTATGATTACGAAGATGAACATATAAAAACAGATGTCTCTTTCTGACGTATGAGAGTGAAAGTGACTTGATGCCACATATTTGTTTTTCAGTCGTTAGTATTTTCAATAGAAGATGAACATACTTATGAAAAGAGATGCGTGACACAATAAAATCACTATCACTCTCATACGTCAGATAATCATTTTCACTCTCATACGTCAGAAATAGACATAATTTTTTATATGTTTATCTTCTATTGAAAATTCCAACAATGGAGAAACAAATGAGTGGCAGAGATGGCAAATGTCTTGTCATGCAAGAGCGGTGTCTACGATGTAAATATGGTTTACTCCATTAGGCGGAGAGCGAAAGAGGCTACAAAATATACTTTAGGGTATCTCCATAGAGCGCAGCGAAATACTCTCATTCATGAAGACAACACTATTCATTAGACATGCAATATCACAAGCGGAACTCGGTACAAATTGCTGTCCCCAGAAGTTTATCAAAAGCCTTATTAGTCGTAGCATGACGGGGGCACTGTTTATGCACCTGCAGTTTAAACTCGCAGCGAACTCATATGTTTGCACGTGACTTATTATGAGATTGCAGGTGCTTTAGAAGATATTTCGGGCGAAAATCCGACTACGTCTACTTTGCTTCTAGTTAATTTTGATCTGAGGCTTTGGCTGCTGCGGAGGTTCACTTTCAGACTTTATTGCATTATTAGTACTTATGATTATGTTCAGGACAGTATTACCGATTATGTTAAGTGTTTATTCATATAAATACAGTCAGTTCGTCTCCCCTAGATTTTCTCAGACCAATCATTCAAATTCTGGAGTCAAGAGTAGGTACTTATGATACTTCGTTCGTAAGCTGCTAGTTTGGTTAGACATTCGTTCGTAAGCTGCTAGTTTGGTTAAACATTCGAAGAAGAATCATGACATCCTCTAATATTGTACCTTCTAGCTGATAGATCGTCTCATCATCTTTTATATCGTTCACAATTTCTAACTGTTTCCATGTTATGGGTCCAGATAGAGTGGTGACACCTCCCATGACATTAATTTTTTATACTTATAATCTCTATATTAATGGTTCTGTATATAGCAATGTACGGTCACCGACTAAGTTATATAGGATGTCTATCTATAGACTATATTACTTCATTTCGGTTTTGCGCTGTCTGGAGCAGATCTCCCTTAATCCCGCTACGAGACGTGTTAGCCTCAGCCAAGATTAATTCCAGCCTTTGTTGCGTGCAAACACTATACACGTGTAAGTTCCCAGGGTATGCTCGGGACTTCCCCGAAGTCTGTAGATGCACGTGTGTATGCGGTCAGTGTCTGAGTTTAGTTACCGCCACTTTGTTGGGAACTTCAGTCTGCTGGGGACTAACTTTGTAGAGGTAAAACTTGAGGGTTGCGCCGGACTTTCTGCTGAGTCGCTTTTGTTCTTTATTCTGTGTTTACTACCTGTTTAGTACGTACATGCAATGGTTTTGTTGTGGTATATAATAGATTTCGGTCTAGCGACGTTGTCTGCGTCTTTGGCCCGGATAGTTTTCCGTGGTATCAAGTGCCTAGTCCATCTCTTCTTAACGTTCCTATTCTCATCGAAGGTTGGACAACATCATGGCAATCTTCACCCTCTGGTCGGGTCCTAGGAACAAAGAACCGTTGCTGCAGCCATGGCGGTGGTCTAGTCCATGTATGAGTGCATTTGGTGCGATAATTCGACAAGATTCTAAGACGTGGTTGAGGTAGAAATTAATCAACCAGTTTCTTATACGCGACGCTTTTCCTAGGAAGATAAACAGACATAACTACGAAATGGCGCCACACTTTTGAATTCCTTAATACAGTCGTAGACCGATAAGTATACAGGGGGCCTCAATAAGGTTGAGATTTTCTCAAAAACTACGGGATCGAATTTAATAATTATTTTACAGTTACATAGTTTTAACTTTTATCTATCAAACAGTGAAATAATTTTTGTAATAGGTCAAGTAGTATTTGAGAAAATCTCAACCTTAACACTCTCCTTTACACCTTTCTCTGTGTTCCACCGTCACTCAATATTTAATCAAGCCTTGGCTATTATTGAAATACGTGATCTATTACCACCTCACCTCTACATTATCTGTGTTATCAGGTGACAGGGCCTCACCGCCTATGATCAGCCTATCATCAATGACTTCCATTGATCACCAATCGCAACTCCTAACGACTTATATTTGAAAACAATTTTGCACCACTTCAGACTTTCTCGAGTCAACTTCTTAAAAAAGATAAAGCTAGCTGTTCAATAACTAACTTCCAAGCAGCCCGTTGATTGTGTTTACTGTACTAATTAGCAACAAAATACAAAGTTTTGGCTTCCACAAGTTTCTGCAGTAACGTTCGGCTGCAGTTAGTCGGGTAGTTAGCCTGGGCGTGAAGGTGGATTAACTTGGGGTCGATTTCTAACATAAACTAACTGTTAGTGGGCACTGAGTACATCCGAATTTGGTAATGGGAGGTTACATAAATTGGCATCGCTTTTAGTTATGTGAAATTCATTATTCTTTACTATAGGCACTTACAAAATGAATTGAAAATCTGTCAGATTTTCCGAGTCAACGATTATGTAAACTTTTGAATGAAAACAGAAGATTGTGTGAATGATTTTATCAATTGTCATATTCTTGTGTTTTTTCTTTGGTGAATATTAATTAGTATAAAAAGAAATGAAAGCCCAGAAATATTGAAAACTTATGTAACTTATATCTCTAAAATATTCACAAAATAAAGAGAACAAAAATACTTGGATAGTTATGCCACCGACAATTGTAATCTATGAAAAATAACCCAGTTAGGTATGCCACAAGAATTGTTAAGGATTCCCGTTATTGTCGCAAGCTTTGCCCTAATTTTCTCGCGGGATTTTTTCCTTACTGACCGCATGATTCTTTAGCGTAATCTTTGCTTTGAGCTTTGCCCTATATTTTCAGTTATTAAGATTAACTAACACTGCACCAACACGTTGATCGTATTTATAGGGCAACACTACAGACAGAGGGTGAAGGGAAAAGGGTCACAATCAATGAAGGTTTGTGCTCCAAATGTACTAATAATATTTAAAAAAATAAACTTTATATTTTTCAAGTTTCACTATAATATAATTTAGTAGTACAGTTAACAGCAGATCAAGTGTAACACTTTGGACCGTTCTTAATATCGGCGTCGTAAGATTTAAAATCGTACTGCAAGTATTACCATTGATCTGCTGTTGTCCGTTGAGGGCAAATCGTTCTGTCGCGGGAAAGCAACCACTATAATTTCACGTTGTATACTCCTTTAGCGAACCTATAGGTACTCAATAATACTTATAATTTGGTCGCAACATCATAATCCGTGACTATATCGGCCTGAGAACAAAAGTGGTTGCATTGCTCATAGAATCAGCAAACTGACATGACAGTACGCTGGCCATATCAATCATAGAATCGGTAGACGGGTTCTCGAGTGGAGGCCACGAACGGGTAAAAGGTAGCGTGGGACGTCCTCCGACCAGATGGAGAGATGATGTGCACAGAGTGGCTGGATACTGGATGCAAAAGGTCGAGAATTGAGTTGAGTAGCGTTCTTTGGGAGAGGCGTTTGTCCAGCAGTGGACTGATTCGGGCTGATGATGATGATGATCACTGTCCGTTTAGTGGTTCTTGAGTTATAAGTTATAAGGTACATATGGACACAGTACACCCACGAGCGGAGCAAATAATCACTAAGCAACGCGAATATCCTAATTCTAGCATGTGAAGCGACCATTCTAAACTCAGCGAAAGAAAGAAGCAAAAAGAGCATGAACTATTTATACTTCAATTTATGTTTTCAGCTCTCTAAATTAGTGGCAGAAATAACTGTGGGTCGTGTAGGAGGATTTATTAGGCGTTTGTTTGTATTTTTAAAGTGTGAAAAATTGTCGCGCTTATTTATAGAGCTTTTTACATTGAAATCTACTCGTAGGAGATGAGATTTAGATTTATATCTATAATTCACTGTCTATGTACAGGATGCAACATAAAGTGATATAGTCGAAAGGAAAGTGCTTTCTGTTGAATATGGACAGAGAGATAATACTAAATATACTGCGTGATGAATAACTTTACTATTCACACTGTACCTATGTCTATAAAAATAAAGAATAGGGAAGATCTTCTCCCATGTAGGTGTTTTAAATGATGGTATGTAAATAATATTTAAAAATAATTATTACAAGCGTTTTTGGGAATAAAATGTATAACTACTTAGGTACTTAATTCTAATAATAAAAAAAGATCATTTATTTGCTGCATAATCCAGACATACATAAGTTTAAATAATAAATATTAACTTAAATTATAAAGTCATCACTTATGGCAGTCTCGTGATTAATACAAATGTAAAGATAGGACCTCATATTTCAAAATCCATCAAGCCGTTTAGGCTACAGGACGCTACAAAGGAACCGACATACATATCAGTCGTAAAACATTAGCCTCTTTTCGGCAGTCGGGTAATAATAAAACATTTGGATGAATTGAAGAAATATTCATTTAAAGAAAATAACGATGCCTCTTTTCATACTTACCATGGCAATAAAAGCTGTTACATTCACAAGGCGTTAAATCCATATAAATATCGTTTTATAGGCACAGTCATAAATCCGCATAAACTGAATGTTTCCTATATGAAAACTGAAAATATGACAGCCTAGTTTCAATTTTGCGGTAATAAACATGTCGTAAAGTGTCGCCGAAACTTTTTTATTGCACCTTTAGTTTGAAAAAATGACGCGTTTTATTGTTTTAGTTGGTTAGACAGTTTTCGTTTTGTGGCCCTTCTAATGTTATAAAGGCGTGTTTGGTTGGTTATTTTATAGTATCAATTCCGGAATATCGCACGCTTGTCTTCTTCTTAGGGTGCCATCTTCCTAGTAAAGCGTTCATTAAGTCTCGACAATGCTGCACGGAATAGAAGAGACCCTTGCCGTTCATTGGCGTAAGTTCCTAAGCCATGATATTGTTCTTTTTATTACTCATCATGAGACCTAGATACTGGAGTATTCGTCTTTTTAGTCAATAACATTCCGTTGACATAGAATGACGAAATGGCATTGCCAGATTCTGCCCCACCATCAATCGCATGATTTACAACATAACGAATAAATGTAAAAATATCTCCGTTTTTTATTAAAATTATTGGTTTAAAATAAAGTTTTGTACATCAAGCGAGTCGAAAAAACAGCTTAATTAAGAATTCAGAAAATAGAAGAAATCGAAGCGAATTATTCATTGCTTTTGTTATTCTTCTATAGGAATATATCAATATAAGTGAGTGATATCCGTTTATATATAATAATTTGTAGTAATGGCTCACTATAGTTTTAATTCAAAGATACGGGGTTAAGTTGCGTTGCACGGAAGCCTCGGTGCACTTGGTCGGTTTTTTTGTAATAATATAAAATGTTTGATAATAATTGTTTTCTTGACAAGTATATAATGTAGAATTAAGATAATGTAATCCTTTCTTTTTTGTGACATAGGCAGACATTTAATTATTATTATTATGTATCTCTCTAGGTTTCACGGGTTTAAGAAAACCCGGTTCTTTGAAGGGCTTGCACGGAGACATAGGTCCAACGCGTAGAGGCCCCTTAGAGAACTTTAATTTGAAGGGATATGTGATGCACCTAGCGGGACCCGTCTCTGAGCGCATCTGACTGCACTCAATGACAGACCCCGTCAGGTGCATAAACTATTGCAGTGATTGGAAATTACAACTTAATTGTGGCTATTGGTTTGGGGTGTTGGTGGGTCAGTCAGTCTGGTCTATAGAGCGAGACGTCGGACACCTGCCATGATCACATTGTCTCGAAGTTACGAAAAAATTGGCAGGCGGTGACTCGCCACTCACTAGATGGGCCCTCAACATGGTCGTCAGAAAGACAACTGAGAGCAACACCGGTGTGAGCGGTTAAGGGGTGTCGAGAGGTGTGTTGCAGTTTCACCATTACTGGAATGCCAGAAAGTGAGCTACTCCCGGCTTTATGCCTTTAACACTTCCACCCCTTCGAGCTACATAGATGTAAGTTATAGCTATAACGACTCTTATTATTATTATTATTTTATTTGTAAGTTGACTAAGTTATTATATTAATTACGCAGCGCATTGGTTTTGGCTGTAATGCAGTGTGAGATTTTTGAAAATAAAATAAATTGTATATTGCCCTATTACTTATATTCTTTGCTACATACTTCAGCCTATTGTAGAACTCCCATTTGTAAAATTTGTTGTCGTGTCAACAGCCACAATTATTAGGGCTATATTGCGCTCAGTTTACAGCGTCTGAAAATGCGCTGGCGACACCGAAATTGCAATATGGCTCACACAGTAAGCACGTGATTACCTTTAGGTTGAACCACGGACATTCAACTGCTGGAAATGAACAAGTAAATAAATTGAGTTGTTAGAAGAATTCGGCGCTGTGTTTGTTTGTTTGTTTTAACACTTTATTGAACAATACACAAATACATAAATGAAAATACAAGAGAAACATATTGGCAAAGGGCGAGCTTATCTCAAAAGAGATTTCTATCAGCAAACCCGCGAAAGAGAGACCAGCTAGTGGTAGTCGTCGTGGTGTACAAAATCTAAACAACTATGAATACTAAAATATAAGCAATACTTATCAATACAACCTAGAATAAAATACTTAAATAGATATATAATATAAATATACTTAACAAACCTACATATAATACAATTAACTATAAATATATAAATAAATATTAATACTGCGGTTAGGACAAATAGGAAAAGTGAGTAGATAAAGTCACAAACATAGCTTTTATTCACTTAAGATCCTTATCATTTTACGTTTAAGGCCTAGTCATAGAGACAGTATTGAGTATGAGTGGACTTTGAGTTCGGTCTTATAACTGTCAGTTTTCATACAATTCTGACAGTTATAAGTGTGACTCACGTCTCACGTCATAAGTGTAATCCATGTCTATCGGCTATATAATTCCGTTATGTAAGCCCGGGTTTGATCCCTATGTACGGACAACAGCAGATCAATGGTAACATTTGCAGTACGAATTCAACTCTTATGACGCAGATAATAAGAACGGTCCAAAGTCAAAGGTGTATACTAGACGTACTTTCACTTAACTGTATATTGTACCTACAGCTAACAGCAGAACAAGTATAGCAAAAAGTACTCACCTATTTCGTCGTTGTTTTTATTTATTCGAAATGTCTGCCTCTGTCATTCCATGTTGCTATGCCCTACGGTGCATGTGTCATAATTTTAAGACCTAATGTATTAATGTACTTGTACATTCTGACATGTGTATGCAATTAAATAAATTGAAATGATAATTTATCAATTAAAAATTTATATAGATTTGCCTATTGCTCTCAAAACGATGAAGAAAACATCGTGAGGAAACATGCATACATGAGAACAAAACAAACATCTATGACATGTAATCTACTAATCTGCATTAGGTCCGCGTGGTATATCAAGGTCCCGCTCCTTCGACATAATATGGGAAGTTCCCAACAAATAAAACGATTTGGTAAAGAAAGTTTGACATTCGTATTCTCATTTTAGTCGAATTTCATTATTAACTTTAGGATCCAAGTTCGCTAAACTGTGGGCTAATAAAGGTATTTTAGGTAATCCACTGAAAAATAGCTTTGAAGACAGTTTCTAAAAGCTTTTCGTGAAATCTGGTTCAACTTTTTTTAAATAGGAGTGACGAATCCCTCAAATAGGTATGGCATAGGGCCTAAAAAAGAAAAATGTAGAACAATAACATGCAAGCTTAACATGATCTCGCTCTTACAAACGTCAAACTCCTTAGACGTTTGACAGTTGTAAGAGCAAGCTCAAACTAAAGCCATACTCAACTCACACTAACGACGTACGACCGTACTCTAAACTGTCTATGAATCTAGGTTTAAATTAACGACGCTTTATTTAACAGTAACTTAATGTCAATTGAAACATTTTTATTTGCGAACTAGCTGTACCCCGCAACTTCGTTTGCGTAAAGGAGAAGGATGGAGAGGGTGGAGGAGATCAGGAGGCAGATCTTCCTCTCTGGATCCTTGTTTCCACATCACATACCGCCATGGCTTATAGCCTATATGAGCTGTCCGGATATTTCAGCTATCTCGTAGTGAAACACTCATCAAAATCCCTTCATTAGTTATGGTGTGATACCTACTTGCACAAAGTCACAAACAGACAAAAATTCTAAAAATTAGTGTTTTGGCATCAGTATCGATCCTAAAACACATTACAATTATTCTTTTCAAAAAATATCCAATGTACAGACGCAACTTTTATACAGTCTTATTATATGTATAGATTATCAAATAAAAATGCCATTTCCAGTATGAAAACTAAGAAACCAAGGGTTTTAACTTATGAGTTTCATATGTAAATTTATTACTGTCGACGTTGGGCTAATTTGTGCCATAAATTTAGCGATACTTGTCTCTGGATGTTTAGCTCGGTTTTAGTAAGAAATATGTTTATTAGTACAGGTGATATATCACATTTTACCATGTGTGAAATTATGGGTATTTAATTAGACGTGAAGCTACGAATATAAGATTTTGTCGCGATTTTTATTTATTTCGAAAGTTGTTTAATAATGTCCAGTCGCATTTATATCATCCAAACATATACCAAATATTGCATATAACCCATTTATGTATAGGTAAGTACCTACCTACAATTAGATTTTTTTTTCGTTGCTATTAAATTCATTAACATTAAATTTATGTTCAGTCAGGTCTCAGGTGTGAATTGTTACCAAAAATATAATAATTTATTAATTACCCAGCAAGCATGTATAATTGATCTAATTTTTAAGGGCCTGCCAAGAGCCAACTAATTTAAAAAAAATTATATCTTACAAATTATTAATTTTTATTAAAAAAGCTATGTACACAATCTTTATTAGGATAAACACTATTTTTTAATATACTATATTATACTATAATACATGGCATAATTGCGACAAGCAAAGTTGTAGTTCTCAAATGTGCCAAAAACGGCCGCTTATCGCAATTATGGAAACTACAACTTACCGACATTGAATCACGTTATAAATAAGCATTTAAAAATAGTATTTATCGTAATAAACATTATGTACATAGCTTTTTTAATAAAATTGATTAAATTGGAAGATATTATTTTTCAAAGATTGGCGGCGCTAGTTGGCTCATGGAAGGCCCCTAATAAAAAATTGGGAATGGGCGACCAATGTCAAAGAAATCTGCAATAGTTTTGTGACAAAACTTATATTAGGTCTACAAAGTTTGCATTCCCTAAACATCAGTGAAAACGCGAGACTTTCGAAGTTTCGCTAACTTTCCATCCTTAGGTATCATCTTATACTCAAGAAAACACCGGAAAAAGGGATAAAGTCTACAAAATACCGCTAAAAACACAAAAGTCTAAACATAACACGAATGTAATAAACTGGAACGAAATACGTGCGACAAGTTTAAATATACTTTTACAATATATTTCCAATGTGCCCCACCCGGCCCGGGTGGAGGGCAGTTTTGAAGTAAAATAAAAACGGCGCGAGGCAACCGAGCGATATTGCGGAATTTATGAAACTTTGCCCAAGTCCCTGCCACTTGTATGCTGTAATAATTATTACGGATATTATTTGCCGGGATTTTACAAAAAAGTTTTCTGATTTATCTGTGCTTTATTTATTAGATAGCTCCCAATAAATACTTAATATAAAATTTTGCTTTGTTATTGTATAAGAAGTTGTAATAGGCAATGTTCAATAGTTGAGGGAATGCTGCGGGCACCGTGTCTCCTAGAGGACATATTTTATTTATAGGTAGTTTAAGTTTTCTATTTTTAGTGTTAGTTTTTAGTCATTTTTTGCTATTTTAAGTTTCTTATAATATTTTAATTTAAAAAATATATATATATTAAATTATGAATTGAAAATAAAAAAAATATAGTTACATAAAGATGTAGCACGGGAACTACATAAGCAGGTAGTTACCGCGCATATTTTATATTTTAAAAATTTCACACAAATTAATTCGTGCGTAGGAGTAATTTTTTAAGTATATATGTATTAATATTGCATGAAACATCTTTTTAAACTAATAAATTAGACTCAATCGTTAATATTATTTGAGTGGGTGTTCAAGAAGCTTAACACCTTTATACTGTGCGTGGGTTTATATTCAAGCACTTCCTACTGATTTCAGGAAACAATTAGAGAAGCTTAAATGCTTTCATAATTGATTTAGCATTATTATTAACGTTATTAACATTGATTTAGTAAGTGTAGTACTCTAAATTAGCGAAAAACTATCGAATTATAATTATACTAGAACGTAATGTGTCTCCTACACATGCCTAATCCATTAGTAAACGGTGCGATCCCGAACTAAACACATTAGTGGGATTACAACTAATACCATTAAAAGCTCATCTATCTGTGAGAATATCTACGTCGCCAAGCGTTGCCATTGAATTTTGCGTATTGCCATAGATAACAGAATAAATAAGCAAACCGAAGTGTTCGTTGATGACCAAACGATTGCACACCTGTGATTACCCTTGCCATTGGAAGCAAATAAATAATAAAGATAGCTATATACCTACATATACATTTCTTTACGTTTATTCATTGTCCAAGATCCAGTCCAGTCGTCATCGGTAAAAACCAACAAAACTGCTTTCATGGCAAATAAAATAGGCATCCTACCTCAAACCCTTGAAGATGAATCTAATGATACTTTATATCAATCATTATCATCTAGACGTTTAGGCTACATGAGACAACAAAGGAACCAACTTGCTTCTTTATTAGATAATATACGTTATTTAGTTATTCGTTAAAAATATTGTAGATAAATACAAACCAGACTCACACTCATAACTATTGACAAGTCCAACTTGTCAATAGTTATTCGTAGGTAAGTATGATGATGAGCTCGGTGGCTCAGTGATGGGCTAATGGACTTGCGATACGGAGGTCCCAGGTTCGATTCCCCGCCAGGGCAGTCATGTACCAATGAGTTATCCTCGTTTTTTTCGACGGAAAAACTTACGTACATTTACCGAGTGCTCTCAAAACGGTGAAGGAAAACATCGTGATGAAAGATGCATGCCGTAGAAGAAGAAAAAAATTCTAATGCATGTGAAATCCGCCAATCCGCACTGGGCCTGCGTGGTGTATCATGGCCCCAGCTCCCTGGATGTAAGGGAAGGTCTGTGCCGGAGCAGTGGGGCAATATAAATAGACTGATGATAATGAATTATAAATACAAAAACAATTGAATTTTATTGGGTATTTACCTACCGATCGCAACTGAAAAAAATCTTTTTTCACGACCATGATCAGTCCATAGTCAATTAATAACTACGGACTGACTAGTGCACTAGTTTGTCTAGTGCACTCATTGATCTCCTATAATCAACTTATAGGAGATCAATGAGTGCACTAAATAGTCGACAAGAACAGTTCTACGCCTATAAACTTATTCAAATTGAAAACGCTATACTGTAATACGTGGGCCACAGACGTCAGGCGCTAATCTCAGATTAAGTTTGAGAGACCGATGTATGACAAGCATGGAGTACTGAATGAAAGATAAGCCAGTGATGTGAATCCGTGTGGAATACCTATACTCACTAAGTTGGTTGAATACTAATAATATGTAAAAGATGAAGTCCTTAAAATTAGTAGGATTACCGCAGCCCAAATTAAGTGTCTTATTTTGTAAACAAATATGGTGGTCTAATTACCTGTTGTAAAGTAACACTGAAGGAACTGATTGATCGAACCTGTTCATCATTGTGAAAATAAAGTAATCCGATCTAATAATGTGGAAATAGCTATGCAATGATCACAGAATATCTTAAAATGTTAGTAGGGTAGGGTAGTTTTTGTTTACAAAATAAGACACTTGATTTGGGCTCTACCTTAAATGGTCATACTCATGTCTCAAAATATCGTCCGATAAAGTCCAAAAAGTTCTTTAACAGAGATTAAAATGATTTAGCCTATGGTCTGGTGGGTATGTATTTTTTATTATTATATCTGGAGTATTGTATTGAATGATAGTTTGTGCCTACCTTTTATTTTGAATGAAAAGTCTTGATATAAAGGTAGTTTATTTACCGATACTGAAAACCCTCAGCTTGACTGTAATCGTATGAAATATGAACCTATGAAATATAGCTATAGTTTTCATTCAGAACAAGTTTCCCATTTTCACGCACGCTCTTACATGCGAGGTATAAAGGCTCTTCTGTTTTAGTAGGTAGGTAATTCCGACTGAAAAAATGATCTGCCAGTTCATGAATAAAAGCCGACCTCGAAATTACTTTTATACAGCCATTGGCTTTATGCCCTCATTCAGGTTTATCTATACAACGTATAACTGTCAGATAATGGTCTTACTTTTGTAGTCATAAAAATTGGTTGGTACAGTCGACAGCAGATCAATGGTAACACTTGCAGTACGATTTCAAGTCTTACGACGCAAATAATAAGAACTGTCAAAAGTAAAAAGTGTTACCATTGATCTGCTGTCGACTGTACCTAATAGTTGAGCAATGGGTAACTAAGAAAATCACCTCTTCAGTATGACACTAAAGATTGAAACACATAGAAAAGCAAAACAACAGAATGACAACGGAGCTGCAACAGCAATGTGGTTGTAAAATATGAAACTCTATCTCTCTATCAACCTTCTGTTACTTTTTTGTTTCCAACTATATAATTTGTTAGGTTAGCTGCCTATAGTCACAATGACCCCTAATATATACGTTTATTCCCACTAGTTCAGTTGTCCAGTTCAGTTGACTGAACTAGTGATAATTTTTTTCCCTTTTGTTCAGTTGAAAGTAAGATTACTTATGATGGTAGATTTGGCAAATATTCCAAGCAAAGCTAACGGACATACCCAGTCCTATCCTAAACGTTAGATATCAAAACACGCAGGGTCATCTTTTATACGTTGTAGGTACCAGCAGCATAAAATAAAATTTTATGGCTTCAACGTTCCGGGCTTTTTGTTTTATCGAAATATTGAAGGTTATCTGTATAGGGGAAAGGAAGTGAAGTGATGGCAAATTGGATATCTTTTAAATCTTTGACTATAAAAGATACATTTTCTGCAACTATTGGATTGATCGTAGTAAGCAAACTATCACATTTTTTAAGAGTTACAAGTACGAAAGTTAAGTTCTTATCTAGTTGCCAGCTAGATAATGTATAGTCAAATGAAAAATCAGAGTATTTATTAACACATACTATAGTTTAGAAAACTAAAGCAACGACTGAAAATAGGCTATTAGGGTAAGTTATACGTAATTTTATACTACACGTAGGCAAGAATGTTGTCTTACTCCCATTACTAATGAGTAAGGGTGTCGTGTTACACCACTCAACTCATCTTAACCCAGCCTCTCATAAATTAACAAACTATTCATTAAAACACTTTAAACCTATTTACGTCGCTTTGCTAAACTTCAGAAACGGCCCCTCTGGATGTTTCGAATAAATTCCGGCACCGTTTTAATATTCATTGATTGTAATCTTAAGTTTTCACCGTTTCCAACTAGTGCTCTAAATATCGATATTTGCAAACTTATCGATATTGTCCGCAATAACAGAAGTAAAGCTAATATTAGTATCGCTTTCAGAGCCAACTACAGATAACAACTAGAATAGTGCTGTAAATGTATCTAATGCTATCGATACAATAATTTAACAAACATTTAGTGGAATCAAAAAAATCTTTGTAGAATGATGGCCGCTCTTGGGCGGTTTTTCGACTAATGTTTTCTATTCCTTCAGTGTTAAATTAACAGAGTTGAAAGCATATCTATCGATTCTATCGTACTTATGACAAATTACAAAATTCTCTCAGAATATGACAAAGGGCTGTGAGACCTTTGAGGCTTTGATTAATTCTATTACTTATCTAGTTCCACGTCGTCGTTGGAGTCAAATTAAATGCAATGCGCTTTTTATAAACTCGCGCAATCCTAAAAGATATGTTGCTTTGGTGTTCATCTTTTTGTTTGAGTTACAAGCTAAGCTAAACATCTTAGGCACGTTCATATTTGAATGTGTTGTAATAAATTTAAATATGTTGACTTGCAAAAATGAACACTATGTAAAAGATATTATGATTCTGATTCATTTTCTTGAAGGTCCATCGTTTCTTGTACTTAACCCTCTTTGGTGTTCTGTCTTTTCATATCGACATTTTGTCGATTCCTGTAGGTATTAAATTAATCATCGCTAACCTGAAATCACGCAATGTAGGATGTGAGTGACCGTGACAGCTTCGTTTAGATTTAGGATTAGATTTGGCGGTCAGTAGATAATCACACCTAACGGGTTAGGTTGTCAATCTATCGATATCAGAAAAGCATGAAATCCCTAAAAGCCACTCTAACTGGGGAGATTTTCGTTTATTATTTTATCGTTGCTCCCTCGCCGGTACACGGTAAACTACGTACAAACTCCTGGCTTGTTTTGCATAATTAGATAAAACGTCCGTTAGGAGCTATGGAATTTACCCGGAATACCCGACCATCAATGAATACGTTTCAAAGATCACTGAAGTAAGGAGATACGCTTGAGCTTAGCGATCTTTTTCCCGATATTTTTACTGTCAACGAACTCGAATGGACGGAAAATGCCCAATATCAAAAAGTGTGGAAGGAAGTAGATAAAGGAGTGTGACATTTTTTAATAATATTTCTTAGCACTGGGTTTTGAAAATTAACTCTAAAGAAGACACAATAAAAAGAAAAAGTTAAAATAAACAAAAAGTTAAAATAAATAAATAATAAGTTACTCTAAAGAAGAAATAGTTGAAAACACGCCGAGAATCGGGTTGAGTGGCGCGTTTTGAGAGAAGCCTACAGAGATCTGATACGGGCTGTTGAGGATGATGAGTTGATGACTCAATATCGTTAGGTTACATGAAGTTTCGAGACAAAGAGTCCATTAATTTTATCAGATGAAGGAGGCTTTTGCCAACAAACCTTAGTAGTCTAATTCTTATTCTAGCCGTACAAATAAGTAGATACTGTTTTCGTCATAGTCTTAGACAAGCATTGGTGTTTTTTTGGAATTTCAATGTCATATCTAAATTTTCTTCTGATCTAAGACGTATCTCCTCGGACGCTCTGATTAACAATTATGTCGAATACAGACAAGTCGACATAAACAAAAATGTTTATACATAACCGCTTGCCTTTGTATCAGGCTAGGCAATTTAGGAAGGAGTGAAGAAATGATCCTCCTTCAGTAGGATCGTGACCCCGCAAGGTAAAAAATTACGCCAGATGACTCGGTTTTGTTGTATTCTACTCAACGTCTCATCAAGGGTAATTTCCATTAAATTAAAATATACAGTAAGTACATAAATAATGATAAAAATCCTAGTTTCAAACTGGTTTTCATAATTTAGTACATATTTGTATTGGTAGTAAAAGAGATTGGTAAGTAGTTGTTTTTTTGTTTTTTGATGTAAGTAAGTAGGTCTAATGCAGATAAAAAGTGTACAGGAGAGTTTTTAGGGATGAGATTTTCTTAAAAAGTAGTTGACCTACGGCAACAATTCTTTCACTGGTAGATAGATAAAAGTTAAAGCTGTGTAACTGTAAAATAATTATTAAAATCGGTCCAGTAGTTTTTGTGAAAATCTCAACCTTAATGAGGCCCCCTGTATACTTAACTCTGTCTTCGACTGTACCTAAATAATTATGAATGGACAACGAAAAGTGCCGGATCGCCTTAACAACCCAAATTGTGTACAATTATATTAATAATACTTAACTAATAAAATGTCACAGCGCAACTTTCATTGCGTCTGACGCTTTATCACGTAGCAACACTCCATCAGTCATACCCTGACAAGTTCCAGGGCACCATACGAGACCAAATTCAAGAGATTCCCTGCCCCCTTTGCCCGTAGCTTTACAAGAACCCCACGGGGAGGGTATTCCTAACCTAACCGCTCTTCAAAGTGGTGGAAAGTACCTTAATAAGGGTCCTATTCACAAAACGAGGCAGTTACGCCGCTCGTGTAATTGGATAGGTTTAGTTATAATAACAAACTTCGCAACTATAATGAGATAAAGTTTATTAAGTTGGTATTTGTATTTATCGGCTGCGGGATTGTCACACCTCACCTCCACAAGTCATGTAGGTGTTGTTGATGTATAGGTAATAATTAGAAAACGAATTATAAGATACTCGTATATGTAGCGCACATGTACCCAACGGGGGCGGTATCGCCCCCTAGTGGCCGCTGGAGCTTTTCGTGGGGGCGGTAGCCTAGCGCCGGTAGGGGTCCAGTAAATGGGGGGCGTTATGACAGTGACGGCGGCGATCGCAGCGTACGGACAACAGCAGATCAATGGTAACACTTACAGTACCTACGAATTCAACTTTTATGACGCTGATAATATGAACGGTCCACTTGATCTGCTGTTAGTACCACAACAATAATCGGTACACGACAGATACTAAATCAAATTGGTTGACGCTGGCTTGTCAACCCGACACGTCAATCCCGACATATCGGCAGCCACAGGCCACTGACATTTGGCACTATTGGCACAATCTGACGGATATGAATTGTGTTCAGCGGATTGCAGGATTTGATCGGGCTTTATGTGTCAAGTATTAGTATAGTTCCAATCCGACAGTTGTTAGACGCATAGGGCAATAGAAAACTACACTTACGAATGACAGTCGAAAGCACATCAAATGTAACGTTTTGCAGTTTGTAACGTTCTTACATTGATGAGGTACATGTGTGCTATTAAGAGCTCGGTGGCTCAGTGGTTGGGTCAATGGACTTGCGATATGGAGGTCCCAGGTTCGATTGCCAGCTAGGGCAGCCATGTACCAATGAGTTATCCTCGGTTTTTTCGACGGAAAAACTTACGTACATTTATCGAGTGCTCTAAAAACGGTGAAGGAAAACATCGTTATGAAACCTGCCTGCCATAAAAGAAAAAAAAATCTAAGGCATGTGAAATCTGCCAACCCGCACTAGGCCCGCGTGGTGGATTATGGCCCAAGCTCCCTCGATGTAATGGAAGGACTGATGATGATGATGAACGTTCTTACAGGCCGAGATTATGACAAAATTTTAAACGCGAGGCTAGTTAAATTAAGGTTAAATCGCTCAAAAAAATTGTAAGGCAAGTCAGATTTTTTAGGCCGGATCGCCAGCACTTGTTTTGTCATAAACACTAAACAAAGACACCTACATGAAACATAAGGCTACCGCATAATAATTATACTGTAGAACATACAACTTCCCGGGGGAGGGGGATATTTCGTATCATGACGACCAGCTTTTTAAGGACGTCATGGTAACGAAATAACAAAGTATTATTGAAGTAATCCTGCTATAAGAGTTCACGGTAAGGACCCTGTTTCCCTTAAGGGTTTAGTAGAGACGATGGACTTCTGCTGCATCCGCATCCGTACAATTACTAAGTATTTCAACCTATTATAAACTATGGAATCCCTAACATCTGCAATACCCGATGAAAATTCCACGTACAATTAGCTAAGTATACCAAACAAAGCTAACCGAACTACATAATTTGCTAGCTCCTTCTAATTACATTACATTTGACTTTACAGGAGCAAGCCTCGTTAATTGCCAACAGAAATTTTCTGCAAAGCTTGAATTCCTCTCACGTTGCCCAATAAACTACTGAAGACACGGATGAAAGAGATAGTTTTACGTCTTAGAGGACCGACAATTATTTTAAAATTAATTATTGTTTTGGTCCGTGACAAAGTTTAATTCATTTCTTTTTTCGTGTGGTTCAGTGACTAAACCTATTTGTCAGAGTTATTCAGAGGCGGCCTAACTACTGCTGCCGAGCGACAGCAATCTTTCCGAGGCACGGAGGGGCTCAGATGAAAGTGTCACTGGCGATCACCCATCCAGGTCCTGACCTCGCCCAGCGTTGCTTAACTTGTACGATCGTTTTCAACGTGTACTCGCAACTGGACTACGAGCCCCTCTTTAATTATTAGGTTTAATTAATAATTAAAGTTTAATTATTAGGTATTTATTAATGAGATTCATATATTACCTACTTAAATATAAGTAGAAACCTGATGACAAATATGTCAGAGCAACGCAACGGTCGTTCCGGTATACCTGCAATAGATTTTTAAAAGAAAAGTGTGTAGACCTTGTCTTAACTTATTAGGGCTCCCGCACACGGGCCACCGGCCACAACCACAAAACGCCGCCACTGGCATATTTCCTGTAATTTTCATACATTTTATATGGACTCGCCGCACACGGTTGGCGCCGGTGGCGGCCACACGCTACAAGCTTCTAGCTTCTCGTGGCGGCGTTTGTGGCTGTCGCGTGTGGCCCGTGTGCGGCGACACTTAGACAATTTTTTTTTTGTTAACCTATATATTGTCCCACTGCTGGGCAAAGGTCTCCCCCCTCCTCTTCCATCCATCCCTGTCCTGAGCCTCTTCCAGCCACCCATCATTAGATTATAATTATTATTATCATTTCATTAGACCATAATTATAAAAATCTATTGCATTATTTCAGATACGGATAATACAGTGTCAGTTATTTGTCTTCTAGATTAACCACTATGTGATTCAACAATTTTGTTTGATCAATGCTTGTTAGACCACAAGCTACCGAAGTCTTTGACTACCTATTTATTCAATACCAACTATTGATTCAGCTAGGTAAACACCAAAATCCTGTTTACTTTGCACACAGAATTGGCAGTCATTTTCAAATATGCATGAAGCCTTTTTCCCAATTCTATTGAAAAATATCCCAGTTCCATTTAAAGTTATCGGTAAAGCTATGCTTTCTCTCGTAGGAGTTCTTTCAGATCAATGATTGGAAGCATTTAACAGGACGCGCACCGGTTCCAAACACAGTGTTTTGCGAGGAACGAATTATAAGTTGCTATACACAGATTTATTTTGCTCTAATTGTGCGGGGTTGCAAGTTCCTTTGTTTGTGTATTGACAATAAATTGATACAAATAGGTAAGTAGATAGTAAGTATTAAGATGCTATGACGAAATTTTATCCTACTAAAGTAATACGTCTGTATATGAGGTCATTCTTAACCAAGATTTAAAAAATCTTAAAACGATGGTACGGTGGAACACAGCGAAAGGTGTACAGGAGAGTTTTTAAGGTTGAGATTTTCTCGATAACTACTTGATCTATTGCAAAAATTCTTCCACTGTTTGATAGATAAAAGTGAAAACTATGTAACTGTAAAGAATTATTGAATTCGGACCAGTAGTTTGGAGAAAATCTCAACCTTATTAAGGTCTCCTGTATACTTATCTCTGTCTTCGACTGTACCTATAAATGAGGATACATTTAAATGAACAATTGTCTGATTTGTCCAATACTGGGTATTTATTTTATTCAGCGTTACAACCTGCAAATCATAAGTTTCCACTAAAATTAATAAGAAGAAAGTAAAAAGTAATAGGAACCCGAAATTATCATTAACCTAATGAAGTACCATATTATAATGGTTACAGCCATGGGCGTACCCAGGTTCTGGGCCAGGGGGGGGGGGGAATCAGATCAGATATAAGCTACATAGATGACGTAATTTATAGTTGTAAAAATATTGTATTGCAAAATCGATAAAAGTACTAGATAAGATACTTAGTAGGGACGTCAACATTATCCAGAGGGGGGGGGGGGGGGGGGGGGGCTGGTACGCCCATGGTTACAGCAAAATTAACACAAGCAATAAACTTGGCTACATTACAGGCCATATACAAAGTAAATATAGCAGGTTATATAACCGCTGACAAACTGTGAGAGGGCAGACAATTCCAACAGTCAGCCGGACAAATGTCCCGCAAGAATGGACCCACGATTTATGGCCTACTATTCGTTAGGTCCTCCTTCTGAGACGGAATGCAGGATATGTCTTCGGACTCGGCCCACTGTCCATTTGGTGGCAGTGTTATAAAAAGACAATGCCACATTTCAATGGAGCTTTGCCACACCTACAAAACTACGTGACCATTTAAGCTGTAGGTACCTATCATTTTGTTGGGGACTTATTACAGGTTTCATATTGCATAATCATAATCAGTATCATTTTCTACTACTCTCGCAACTCCTATAGAAGAATGACAAAAAAGAAATGAATAAATCGCTTCGATTTCTTACTATTTTCTGAATTCATAATTAAGCTGTTTTTTTCGAATCGCAACTTGTACAAAACTTTATTTTAAACCAATAATTTTAATAAAAAACAGAGATATTTTTACATTTATTCGTTATCTTGTACAACTTGCGGTTGATGGTGGGGCAGAATCTGGCATTGTCATTTAAAGCGTTGATAGAGACATAAAATATTATAGTCTAAGCCATCCAAATGAAAAATCTAGACTCTTTTAGAATTAAAACTATAGTGAGCCATTACTACAAATTATTATATACAAACGGATATCACTCACTATATCGTAACTCATTATGTCGGAACGCGCCCAGAGGGCGCTGATCCGCAGTGCGCGAAGAAACGTCACCGGCGACGCGGGCGTGGCGCGCTCACCTTGAAAAAGACCGTCGAAATCGGTCGAAACTCTCGGTCTAATTGCCGACTTTAACATATAAGTGAGTGATATACGTTTGTATGTAATAATCTGGACTCTTCATGCCCCATGGTTACTCGAAAACTACAAATACGAAAAATCACGGGAAAATAGGGTATCTTGGAGCACTTGACCCTTGAGGAAGATTTTTCATTGGAACGTTACTGTTTGGACCACATAGAGACTAGGTTTTCACATTGTTTATTGAGTAAAAATATTTAAGTAAGTATCTCATTTTATGGGTTATTTATATTTTCTAGAAAACTACTGGACGGGTTCTGTAAATTACATAATCTGGTTATCTTACTAGTTAAATAAAATTTACAATCGGTCAAGTAGATATACCTAATGTTTCGAGATAACCTCGACCGTAATGCCCCTGTAGAAGTTGTTTCCGAGTCAGATTATATTTATGCTATGTACATGTGTAGGCAACCTCTAGTAAAAATTGCGTAAAAATTTCCTTGAATTGGCATAGTGACAGTTAATGAGGAACCTATAATCAATTAATCATAAACAGCTCCTGTATAGGTATTATAATTGAGTCAATTATATCTTCAATAGTACCTATTTGTGACGTCATTACTGATCATAGGCACAATAATCTGATATTGTACCTGTAATCAATAATGACGTCTACCGTTACATGACGACTAACGTTTCATAAGTTTTGTATAACATAATTGATTGTACAGTCGAAAGCACTACCGACTACTCATCCGTTGGACTTTGCATAATTATCATTGCCAACGCCATAAGACTACAAATCGTACTTCAAATGTTACTATTTATATGATGCCGAGGGTACTGTCTGGGCGGTAATTGTACTTAGGGTATATTTTCAGATTTAGATTTTTAATAACATTTAAATTTAAGTTTTAATTAGTGTTCATTAAAGTTAATTTTGCTCCCAGAATACCGTAATCAGAGTGTTACTGCTGACGTCAGAAAGTTTCAGAAGTATGCAGACAGAAAATGCGAACTAACGGTGTACGAGAAATTATGAAATATTAGGTATTATACCTCTTTAATAAGAGGAGAAACCATAAAAAACCATAATAAAGATAAGTAGAATCGTAATTGTATGCAATAAAGTATTATGCGGATTTCTCGGTGGCTCAGTGGTTGGGTCAATGGACTTGCGATACGGAGGTCCCAGGTTCGATGCAGCAGCTATGAGTTATCCTCGGTTTTTTCGACGGAAAAACTTACGTACATTTACCGAGTGCTCTCAAAACGGTGAAGGAAAACATCGTGATGAAACCTGCATGCCGTAGAAGAAAAAAAACTTTAAGGCATGTGAAATCCGCCAATCCGCACTGGGCCCGCGTGGTATATCATGGCCCCAGCTCCCTCGATATAAGGGAAGGTATGTGCCCGATCAGTGGGGCAATATAAATAGACTGATGATGATGAACGTAACGATAAGTTTTGATGCTTGCCATTTAAACACGCCATCAAGCTGAAATCGACTGACAAGAGCACCTAATTTTGAAGACAGATGAATGATGAAGCTGTTTGATGTTTGAGATTTTTTTGAGTGTCGGTCTAATTATAAGTTTTTCTTATCCACGATTATAAAGAGATTAGAAAAATCAAAACAGCGGTCAACTTCACTGGATGAAAAGCTAGATTTTTACTCGTAAGTCTAATAAAGTAGAGAACAAAAGAATAACAAACCACATTTTGTACTGCGCCCTCAGCATGAACAGCAGCATAACTCCAGTATTAAATTCAAATCCGTGCTCAACACAAAGTTCAAGTATAATCATGAGAAATCTTAAAAAGTTTCGCGGGAAAATCTCTGAACAAAGCAAGGCTCGTTCGGAATTTTAAAGTATTAAAGCATGAAAGGAAACTGTCCGGAACTTATTGGAGCAATCAGATTGTGCAGATTCCGTTTAACATTAGCAGAATTCTTGCCGGAATCCAATCGCATTAAGAGCCCATTTAAACTTTCTGCCACGAAAGGATTCTCCAATTTCGCTGCTACTGAAAAATAAATAGGCTTAGTAATTTAGGCTGGAGACGTCCCGAGATTGTTTCCTTTTTATACGCAATTTCATTTTGTAAGGGATCTTATTTTAAAGCCAAAGGTCACATCGATAGAGATCAGGGGCGCTGTCGTTCTGAAAGCTCGAAAACATGCCTTTCACTTAAGTAAATCGTCGCGATATTATTCATGTTTACACAAAACGGTGTCTTCAAAATTATTTTTGCGGCGTCTAAAATTATTCTTTTTAATTTTTTGCGGGGAGCGATGGCAACCTCGTTGCCCTCGGCTCTATATTCGCGTCACGTCTAGCCTTTTCATAAATTGTGTTCTTAAAACATTGCGGTGCGTCAACACGTAAAAATGAATGGAAACGAGCGACACCGGTCGGAATTCCTTGTCTTCATTCCTTTTGTAGCACCAACTTTAATTATTTATTTGATAAGGGGCTCGTAGTCGAATTCCGAGTACGCGTTGAAAAAGATCATACAAGTTAACCAATGTTAGCCGATGTCTGTACTTGATTCATTTTCAAAAAAATTAAAAGTGCATCTCTTAACTAGACCATTCTATAATTTGAAAGATTTTTTTGCAAAACTGTATGACTGAATCATTGGAATTATATTATAAATTTTATTAGAAGTGTATTGAATTATCTACCTATAGATTATTATTAGAATCATATTGAATAAGCATGACATGATAATTATAAAAAGTATTTTATATTTCTGTTAGAATTGTGTTAAGATATCAGTTTGCGATGTACCTAAACTGTTTTGCATAGGTGTAATGTACCTTTATCTGCGAAAATAAATGATATGATATATATGATTTATGATGGGTGATCGCCAGTGTCATTTTCATCTGAGCCTATTCCTGCTTCGGAAAGTACGTTAAGTTATTGGTTCCGGTTGCTGTTCAGAAATAGTCGTTAATGTCAGAGGTCTACGGGCAGTCTTAACAACTCTAACAGATTGGTTTGGTTACTGGTTTAGTAACCAAACCAATTTGAACTCGAGAAGTAGATATAATTTCATTTAGCAAACTTAGGTAAGTATGTCATGGTGGCACTTCGCTTGGCTATTCGTATTCGCTATTGGATTGTTGTATTTGTCAAATGCTTGACGTACATACAAATAATACGCATACCAACCACACATGGAAAATTGTGACAAATATGGAATAGCCAAGTGAATGCCACCATACAAAGAAGCAAACAATTTGCCGATTTGCAACTGGTTGACGAAACAGACAAGACAAGGTGCACAATAAACGTGAATTAAAACTAACCAAATAAGTACAAATTTGATATCGATCGATACGTTAATTCATAAACAAAAGATAATCGAACAGATAGAAATAACAATAGCTGAAACTTTTGTAATGAAACAGATAATTATGCCACTGTTTAAAACTAATTTAACTTTACAGACATTAAAAGGAAAGTTTGCTCAATATTGTCCCAAACAAAAAATTCAACTGTAGATCAGAGATATCGAAACAAAAACATTCCATTACGGTCTCGAATAGTGTACATTGAAATCACGCGGTCGCCATTCACAAATAGCATCCGGACGAATGGAAAAAGGTTGTAGAGATGAGTCGGGTGGACTCTTCCACGTTTTATTTTGAAAAATCGCATTTATTATCACAGCTCACGTTGAAATCTGATCTATATTGTATTAGTAATCCAAATTTACTGTATAAAAAGTGTGATAAAAATAGAAACTTATTGTAACGTTAATAATGTACAGAGCTTAGAAATTTCACTGTATGCTGAAATTTTCCGAATTCCGTGCTCTGTAATTTATAGACCAATATCAAACGGGTTTCATTTTTTTGTGAAGTTATTCCCATTATCAGCCAAGCGGTAAATAACGGTTTACTAGTAAATTCATGGCACATCCCTATATGCTGGATAAATTCGAAATGTTGTACAGATACGAAATGTTGGATAAAAGCGAATAAATGCGAAACAGTTGTAACGCACAACTGAATAAAGTGAATGCAGACCGTAACTCTAGGAATGTAAATGAAAATAAGTGAAAAACTGTGTTGTACAGGAAATGTGAATTCCTCACGTTATTGAAATGGGGTGATATTTCTGGGAGCATCCGATCCCAGTCCAATCCCGATCGCAGTCGCTTCCGATTAGATCCGAATTTTATGCGAAAGGAATTCTTGAATTGTCGAAGTCCGTTGAATTAAAACTAGTCAATTTTAATTTATATTCGTAGCGTAAGTAGGTAAATATTCTACCATCTTTTTCTTATAAAGTCAAAGTCAAATTTCTTTATTGCAAGTAAGCACGTTGTGTACATTTTTGCACGTCAACGTATTTTTTGAATTTTCATTTACACCACTTTGCAAGGAAAAGGTGCCAACGCTGAGGAGAAAAAGTGGCAAAAAACTCTCAGCAGCAAATCTTTTAAAATAATAATAACACAATTATTTGTCGTTATCTGATATATATTTCCTTTCAACTGTGGTTACTTGGATAAGATCGCTTCGAGTAATAAAGCCATTTTTTTTACACAGATTTCAGATTAGGTAAGTATTTATAATTGTATTTGATTTTTATATAATATGTCATAATTGTTTTTATAAATAGGTTCTTTGTATATATTGTACTTATTAACGATATACATAATGCTGACTTCTTCGTACAATAAATGTTGTAACTACGCGGAATTAGACGTAGACTAGATAAAATGCTTAGTTTTGCTATAAATTCGTTAAATTTTTCAATTTCCGCTTTACAATTTAATGAAAATAAAAGTAAGAGTAAAAAAAGAAAGAATTCATTATCGGCAGCAACTCAAATTTCAACCCTTAGCAATATCGTTTCTCTTTTCTTCCTAACCCCACTTCTGTCGAGTGTTCGTATTGCGATACAAAATTACTTCCAACGCCTTTCAAATCCGAAAAAGGTCAATAAGTTTCTTACAAAAGGATTAAATGAAAAAAGGGGGTTGAGAATGGTAGCGGGAAAGTTGCCCTCCGTCGAACCTTTCCTAACTTTTACGCGTGTCACATCTTTCAATTGTGAAATAAGTGAAATATCATGTATGCAGGATTCTATATTGGTATTTTTTCAAGGATTTGTAATTATTTCCAAAACTAAGTGCTTACAGTAAATATAAATACTTCATTTCAGGGTGTCGATGTTACTGTAAATTTAGAACAAAAAATCTAGTTTCTGAGGAAAAAAAACTAGAAGTAAAAATTGTTGTTTAGTTAAGACGTTACCTATGACATAGGTAACACACTGGAAAAGAATACCAGTTCTACTCATCGAGGTTGGTTCTACTCTTTGTCTTAAAGAGTGTTCGGGGAATACACAGGTGAAGATACCTAATATGCCAGAGACTTAAATCATCAATATTCACAACTAAACCGAAACCCAAATCAAGTGTCTAATTTTGTAAACAAAAACTACCCTACTAACATTACAAGCTGTTCTGTGATTATTGCATAGTTATTTTCACAATGACGAACAGGTTCGATCAATCAGTTCTGTCAGTGTTACATCACAACGGTAGACGATCATATTTGTTTACAAAATAAGACACTTCATTTGGGCTGCGGTATAGGTACTTAAATTTTTATTTTGTGAGTTTATCAAGTTAATGAATAGATCTTCCCCTTATTATACATATTTTCCTTTACCTTTCAGAGATTCACACACGGTTTATTCAGTGTCAGAACTTATTGGTTCCCTATATATACGCATAGTCGACAACACATTAAGCTAATAACCTCATTGAAAACTAGACCTTACCACCGACATGCAAAGCACTTTGTTTTGCTTGAGTGCTATCTTTCGTGTCATCCAAATATTTCACGTCATTTCATCTGTATGCACCTGCAAGGCAGGGTACACTTCAGGCGCTTCAAGCAGTAAGCCTACACTTGAAAGGTCGACTGTCTGACTGTGACGGTTCTATTTTTGAAATGCATCTCGTTTGTCCCCAGGGCAAACTTTACAAGCTTCATTTTGCTTTTAGAATAGCTGGAACGCTTCTAAAGCCTTTGTCTTAGAGGTGATATTTGATGAAACGAATGTTTGGTCTCAGTAACGTCTGCATGGCACGTCATGTAAAAATTACATTTTTGCATTTTACGTTTATTCACAGCTAGAATACGAAAATACGAAAGCCTTCTTATAGGATTGAATAGGTACCTTTATGAGATCTGTACCGGTTATCCTGACATTTTATAGATAATGATACCAAAGTGGATGGGTGAAATTGATATTCGATTGTGCAAGTAAATGACAATGCCAGATTCTGTCCCACCATCAACCGCATGATGTACAAGATAACGAATAAATGTAAAAATATCTCCGTTTGTTATTAAAATTATTGGTTTAAAATAAAGTTTTGTACATCAAGCGAGTGAAAAAACAGCTTAATTAAGAATTCAGAAAATAGTAAGAAATCGAAGCGAATTATTCATTGTTTTTGTTATTCTTCTATAGGAGTTGCGAGAGTAGTAGAAAATGATACTGATTATGATTATGCAATATGAAACCTGTAATAAGTCCCCAACAAAATGATATATACAGCTTAAATAGTCACTTAGTTCTGTAGGTGGGGCAAAGCTCAATTGAAATTGGCAATGTCATTTTCCGCTGCTGTCTTTTCTATATTACCGTTCGAATTTTATATGAGCGTCATGAATATACCAGCTTATTTTGTTTTCTATTCTTATGTTTAGTTTTTCATCTGATATTCTATGGAACTAACGAAATGCAAAACACTCTTTCGCCAATGCAATATACGAGAGCCTAAAGAACCAATACCTGTGTTTACGGCGTGACTCTACATTTTCTACTACATAAAAAAACAAATGAAACGGTGTCATCCATTTCAAAGCAAGTACACGGTTTTAAGTCAGGTCGAATAAAGGGAGAATTATGATAAACCCGAGTTTTAGTACGATTTCCTTAAAGTCTCCTTTACACCGTTACAGATGAATTCGAATATTCAGCGGGTCTTCAATTTATTTTCGGATGTAGGGATTATTTTTAGAAGCTAACTTGTGGTGTGCTCTATCTACAATGTGAAATATTAGTGGTTACTTTCCTGTGGCAGAATGATTTCTCAGCAGTAGTGCTGTTGAATTATTGAGTTAAACTTAAAAAATTAAAAAAATATATATTATAATTATCTTTTGTAACTCGAAAACATAAAATACGATAGTAACCAACTAGACGTAGGAACGCACCAAACTGCACGCGCGAAATAATCTCGCTGCGGGAAAACAACGACTAAAATTTCAAGATATATATATCTTATTCAATATTCTATCGCATTCTGTATAAATTATTATAAGGTGGTCTTAGATATATACGTCTGACTGATAGCTATCTCCTATCTATTTCTTTATGTTCATATAGTACCCATTTTCAATCTTCGTCTATTCGTCATTTTATTATATTCTATCAATATTCTTGAAAATAACACTGAATTATTTATGCACTGAAGATTAGGTATCTTTCTATTAAGTACTTTATAATACTTAACTTTGTCCTTATTTCAAACAAATCCTTAAGCATTTTCTTTTAATTCGGTGTTACAGTCGGTTTGAACACCTCCCCCGCCAAGCGTCACAGCGTTTCATCATCATGTTAATGGTAAAAGAAGACCAATTTGCGTCTGGCGCAATCTCATTGTTTTTGATTAAAATTATTATTGTTCTCCTTTATTCGCCATTTCCCTCTTCGCAACAATCTGTAACGTTTGAGACTACACTTAGATTTGATTAAATTGTGTGCGTTTTGTTTATTGAATCTAAATAATTGTTATGATGATTATTAGTTAGTTAGGTAGTTAGGAGTTATCTTTGATAGCGTTTTTGTAATTATAAACGGTACCTACTTCAAGGCATCTTGGTTTTTCTTTTTAAAAAAATGTGCTAGTCGAACTTCTTATAATATAGGTAAGAACATTATTTTAAAGAAAAACCAAGAAGGCTTGAAGTACCGAAAATAGACCAATAAATATATTAAGTATATTTATTGGTATATTTTCATTATCTTCCCACACATCTGAGGAATTTATTCAGATGCAGTTACAACATTAGTTTCCATTAGAATATATCACAATATTAGAGCCTCTAGAGTAATGCAGTCCAATATTTGTGGAAATGGACTCTCCGAGTGCAATGTCTGCTCGTACGTGTTCGTAATACTAAGTGCAAACGCATCTTTTGTGAACTGCACCGTGAATATCAATATACCCTCACGTACTCGTACCAATTCTAATTCCTTTGTAAATCTATATGAGATTCGATCTAAATTGGAATCCGATCTCTTGAGATTCAATAATGTAAGTGTCGGAACTGTTTTAGTGTTTTACAGTTCGCGGGGTATCGAAATTTTATTCTTGTCTTTTAGTTTAGTTCGCTTTCGTGTACTTTATCTTAAAGCCGTGTTTTGTGAAACGAAATTGATTTCAAAAAGTAGGAAATCTGTAGTTTTGTCGGAGCGATAACATTTAGTTCTATCGAGTGGTTTGTAAAATCTGAGATTCATTTTTGTCTGACAAAGGTGAATAATGATTTTGCTTCTTTGTATTATACAACACACGTAGTGGTGAAAAGCGGGCGATGGATAGTTTGCTGCGTTGAATGTACGGGGTCCCTCCCTCCCGTCCTGTTATTAGATAGAATTGGATGAGGGTGTGTTATTGTATGCCAGGATATGTGTGCTATTGTATGCCAGGATCGCTATGTGTGCTATGGTATGGTAGGATTGCAGCAGAATGAAGTTCATCATCTCTGCTTACCTCTGCGGGAAATAAAGGCGTGAGCTTGTGAATGAATGAAAAAATGTATTATACAAAAATACGAGTTCATATAAAATTTTGTTTAATATTTCTGTGTAATATGTGTGTGAAATAAACGGATTACTTACTTACTTTTACTTACTTACCTAATGCATTTTAGCCAATGGTAAAGTACATAACAATACAAAGAGCGGCAACATGAACTTTGTAGCATTGCAACTGAAAGGGAGTCACTCGTCTCATCTCAAACGCACAGTGACAAAAGGTCGCATCTGAAAGAACTTCCTAGCTGACACTTTCAGACTTCTTTTACTTTACGCGTTTTTAGGCACGTTTCACACTTTGTAATATTAAATCCAATCCAACCCTGTTACAATTAAAGGGATTTTAAAGTCTCCATTTTATAAAACTTCACGTAAATCTCAGGTAAATAAATAAATACAATTAAAACAATTAACATTTTATTAAACGCGTTTTATCGTGGTTCGTCTAACAGCAAATAAAATTGATCATTTATTATAATCATCAATTCAGATGCCATTTATTGTGATAAATCGTATCCAATAATTTTACACTACGATAGACACAGCCGTTTAAAAAACCTATAACCTATACGCTGTCTCACTGTTATAAGCGAAAGTAACCTCCATCTTTTCCGTTGGTTTGTATCCTGATCCTCCATATTTTCAAGTAAACGTTGACCCCATCTTCACCTTCATCTGAGTCAATTCCGACACCGGTGTCCATTTTGTGGTACACGTGAGTCTTCATGCTACAAAATAGTTGACCCTGTGGAATGGATTCTATAATACTGCCGCCATCCTGGTCACATTTGTAACGCCCATTCTAAATCTCATTGAATTCCTGACTATATATTCATTTTCCTTGAATTGGCTATCTTTTGTCAGTGACCATGTCTGGGCATTTGTGCACAGTATAATGGGCAAACATGTCAGGATGTTTTCGCTTCAATAAGTGGAAGTACAAATAATTTTTATTAATAATAATAGTTTTAACTCTTTAACTACACTCTTCGCCTCGCTGTAGTCCCATCTTTACACACAGCTGTTCCGAGTCTGTCCGCATACAAACGTTTTCTGCTTTTAGTTGTAGTTTTTGCAAACGGATTAAAGCAGACGTCAGACCAAAGGATTGTATTTTTATTCGCAGTAGAAGTCGGAAAGCGGATTAAAATCTTAAATTCCACAGAAAACAAGTATGCTTTGATAAAGGCTAGACCTTCACCTATATCAAAAAGATACAGGACCTAAATGCGCTTCTTGCTTTACAGTAATGAAAAATATATATTTGTATTGGCTAAATCGTTGTATGAATTCAATTGACATTTTATGAAGCATTTTGTAGCTTCACACATCAAACAATATGGCATACGTACAACTTTTGTTATTGGAGAATAAAAGTTTAATAACAGGAATAAGCTACAACAGGAAAGGACCATAAAAGCCTTCAGCCAATTCCTTTCCATCGATTTAACAGATTATTACTTCATAAATTTCCTAACTTTACATCCATTCCCTAACGTGATCGTAACGAGAGTTTTTCTAAAGTTCTCTTTCATATTTTCCCGCCACAGTAGGGTTACCGTTATAAAAAACAAAGAAGCCAGATTAAAAAAAATATATTTTGGAAGGACTGAAATACAATTGTTGTTTATGTGATTACATATTGAGTAATCAACTCAATCAAGGTTTTAAATTATATATAATGCTAAATATTCTATTGAAAATTTCCATTCAAGTCCTGCATCCGAACCCAGGACCTCGCCTCCCATGACCTTCTCTTTTCCAACTGAGTTACCTGTAGAGCTATTTGTGGTGACGATTTTGTTTATCTATGAAATAAATGATAGTACCTAATGTAAGTATTGTATTAGTTCATCAGATTGTTATGTGATCAGTAAATATGAACTGGTAACCCTACGCTCATGAGGCTGTATTTTTTGTAATTAGAAAAGTACGAGCAATTAAAACTTTTATAATTGTCGAGATGGGGAAATGCTAAAATTTACTTCACTTTGAACAATGGGCACCCGGCGAAGACAATAAAAAAGGGAACTTTAAAAACTTTCTCAATTAGAAGAGGAAATAACATTACCTTTTCAACTTCGATGCAACATTGAAGACTTTGCGCCTTCAGGTAAACGTTTTTGCTCCTGATGGTTGCTCCCATTTGGAATTGTAGTCTTCAAGTTTCTGGCAAAGTGGCCAATGTCATTCGTAGTTTTCGAAACATTACGTTGACACGATAATATGTTTAAGCAAAATTTTCAATTACTATTATGTATATTTCAAGGATTAAAAATAAAAAATCTCGAAATCATTTAAAGTTTTATTTCCAATATTTAATTTTTTTTATCTCAACTATTGTTTATAAGGAGCATGTTTGTTAACAGGACTTATAATGTTAAATTTCAAATGAAGGAGCACTCGAGTGAAGCAAAAACGACTAGCTTTTCAAAGCACTGTCAAAGATACGAAGATTTAAAAACCTTTGATGACTTGCTCGTAATTATCAAAGATTAGTGGTTTTCCTTTCCCTAAAATGTCCTTGGTGAGGTGATGCTACACCAAAAAGCTTTTTAGATAATAATGAAAGATATTGCACACAAATCAAATACCTTCGTAAATGAGAAAAACGAAAAAAATTGTCCTTTGAGCCAGTCAGTCGGAAGATCAGCGATCGACTAATACAGTTCAAAAGCAAGTCAAGTAAATATTTTGCTTTTGTTTGTAAGGTCTCGAACGGAACTGCATGGTCTGGTCAGTCAAAACAAACTGACGTACCTACATTTACAGAATGCACTAAACATTTGCATGGCATGCTTGGGAATAACAAAAATAATCCATCAATCCACATCTGAATCCGCGTCCCATGATGTAAATGTTGATCGTTACGAAAAAGGCCAGTGACAATCGTATGTTCATCAATATAAATTTTGGGCTCAGTAATTTGAATATTTGTCGTTACCTTCAAATAGGTTGTCCATGTTGTTGTAATTTAATATTAAAATTTAAAAAATCAAGTCATTACTATGTGGAATTTATTATGGAAGTCTAAATATGGTTGACATATATTTAAAATTTAAACAGAGCGTAAACTCTACCAAAAATTTAATTTTGATTAAAAAAGTAATCACCATAGAGATATTAAAATTTGTATAATTAAAGATAAAAGTTAAAAGCAAGTCATTTCTTGGTGGAATTTATTCTGGAAGTCAACAATGGTTGAACAGAGCGTAAACTCTTCTAAAAATAAATTTTGATTAAAAAAGTAATCACCATAGAGGTATTACAACACATGTTAGTCACATATTATGTGTGTTTAGTTTTGTATTTGTTTTGTTCATGTAGAGTTAAATAAATAGCGATGCTTTCTTTGCAGGTACGTGTAATTCTCATGAGGTTAGCTGCTCCATTTCTGTTGTCCAAATGGAAAATATGTATGTTTAAAGACACGTAGTCACGAGACTTTTTAAAGTAGTCGATTGTAATCTTATTTATTTCATTGTTGTTGTAAAATCGGAAGTAACATAAACAAAGTTGAGCTATTACGTATTCATATGCAACAATCCGGTTTCACCCTTTGTTTGATAATGAGACCTTTCGGTGAAGTTTGTGCTACCCCCCAATTTGCATAATTGTTTTAACATCACGTTTAATTACGTTATCCTGGGGCCACGATAAATCCTTGATTCTCACCTGTTTTAAATTTAAATTCGAAATTGAGTGGGCTGCCTAATTAAGAATTTAAAATGACAACCCTCGTTAAAATGTTTTGCCTGAATTTACGGTAAGCATACTCTGGAGACTTTGTGATTAGGACTTCATATTATGTAATATCACAATCCATCGTAAAAGTATATGCACGAAACCAAGTAATAAACAATGATAGAACGATAATAGGTTAGTTGACCAAAAAAAATGGGCTTAAATAGTTATTAATCGTTATATTACATTACACCGGACAAAAAATTTATACACCAAAAAATGAAATTGCAATATTATTATAATCCACATATTTTCATAGTTATATAACCCACATAAGATCGACAAATTCAAAAATCTGGCATCCCTAAAAAGTCGTGAAAAAGAGTGACGTCACGAATCTCGCGAACATGGCCGACTAGCGTTTTTGACGTGTGGAAAAAAACGGGGAAATATTTTAATTTCAATTTCATTTATTACAGTCACTTTCTACTTTTATGTAGTAAAAGTGATATATTTGGGATCTTAATGTGAAATACTATATGAAATAAGTATTATTTTATTGATTTTCGATATGAGTCAATTAGCCTATTTAAGCATTGCGGTAAACGTAACCATGTGAATTCACAAAAGATTCTTGAAATATGGCAAGCATATTTTATGCACATTACCACTGTTTTAAAGAAACAAGACTACAAACAAAACTCTTAGCGAAGCCGTAAAAAATATTACAATAGTAGACAATAATAGTCCCACGTGTAATCCAGCAGACACCGCTATTATTTCTTTTCTTAATAATAACGCGGCGGAAGAAACAAAGCAGTATTGTACACAGTCGTGTAAAACTTATTCATACTAGCGTGGTTATGCGAGGCTGAAACGGAAGACTCATAAATTATTATTATGGCAAAAAAGACTGAATAACAGAAGTCGACTTCTCAAACCATGGCCACTATACCTTCCGACCTTCTACTGCTACTTTCATACATTGTAACTGATTTCTTTATTTATGCAGCCGATGACAGGTGTAACACTTTGGACTTCGGACCGTTCTCTTATCTGCGTTGTTAGAGTTCAAATCGTACCAAGTGTTACCATTGATCTGCTGCTGTCCGTACCTAATAACAAATTATGTATTATTACATTAAGCATAATAAAGAAGATTAAATAAAATCGGGATTACGTTTAAAAGACGAAATTCCATATTAAAGGAAATTTAAAAATCATTTTTTGCAGTTCTGATTTCGTAGCAGTATGACGAAACTTAAGAAGTGGGTTGAAACGAAAAAAACACCCTTTGTTTCGAGGTCGACCGCCGAAAGCCATGTTTTTGTCTTTTTCCCGGAGATGAGCGATGTTAGCTGCCTTCGCGGGTGAAAAGTGCAATTCAAAGGGACGGAATAAATAGTTAAATTGCCATTAGCAAAAGAGCACCCCGGTTGCGACACTGGACTTACAATACGAAGATCTCAGATTCAATCTTATATCAGTCTTGTAATACCTACGTAAAGGCGAATGCTCCGAAAACTGTGAAAGAAGGAAATCTGCATGCTTGAGAAAAAAGTTTTCTAGGTTTGTATAATCCACCAACTGGCACAGGTCCATTTTTTATTTGTTGTGGCATCATTATTTGTGTAAAATTATGCGAGTATATTATGATGTTTGACAGTTACTTAGCTAAAGGCCATTCGTTGATTGCTTATTTGTTTGATTTATGGAACAAACCTTATTTTTACTGAGAAACCAACAAACATATTCTTTTATTTGGTTTAGGGTAATATTGTGACAGATATTTCTGTAGCAAGCTTATTTTATATATAAAAAATTCCTCTTTTGAAGTAGAAGAGATAAAGCACAAACAAAATTAGTTAGATGTTACTATTTTATATAAAAAAAAATATTAGTTGACTCAAAGTAATTTGTCATAAAAAATATACACGAAATAAAAAATATTCAGTATAATATTAGAAGTAAATGACAATGCCAGATTCTGCCCCACCATCAACCGCATGATGTAATAACGAATAAATGTAAAAATATCTCCGTTTTTTTATTAAAATTATTGGTTTAAAATACAGTTTTGTACCTACATCAAGCGAGTCAAAAAAAACAGACTTATTAAGAATTCAGAAAATAGTAAGAAATCGAAGCGAATTATTCATTATTTTTGTTTTTCTTCTATAGGAGTTGCGAGAGTAGTAGAAAATGATACTGATTATGATTATCCAATATGAAACCTGTAATAAGTCCCCAACAAAATGATAGGTACAGATTAACTGGTCACGTAGTTTTGTAGGTGGGGCAAAGCTCCATTGAAATGTGGCAATGTCATTTATTAATGTTCGTATCATAAAATTTTCAACAGAAATATTAATTTTAAATGCACAAAGCGGAGTTGCATGCACCTGCACGTTTTAACATAATAGCACATTAATCCACGATTAATAAATCCAACAATCACACAGCTCAATAGGAATCCTGAAGTGAAATTAAAGTCTGTACAATTTAAAAGCGAAAATCATTTCGGAAAAGAGCCAGCCGGGATCACCTCCACAATAAGTGCTTAATGGATGAGGATTATAGGCTTTCATCAGGTTATTTTGCAAAAACGTCACGTGAATAATTTACGATAGTCCCCTGAAAACGTCCATTTAGATTGTGGTGGGGTGATAAAATAATTCGAAATCGAATTCCACCGTTATTTTATTACACCCTCGTATGTTAATTTGATTTAATGTTTCGCATAGGTATTTATTAGTTGCGTTTTGTTCATTATCCTATATTGTCATACTGGCCTCAAAGTTATATTATACTATTTGATTGTATATGTATAGATATTTGAAAAAAAGTCCTCGGCTTGATTTTTACGCTAGGTAAGATATTATTTTATTAACGAGATAAACAAGAATTACGGTGTTTAAAACATAGATGACTAGCTTCTGCCCGCGACTTCGTCTGCGCAGGATCTTTATAAATTATAACCTATGTGTTATTCTGATTTATGAGCTATATTATTGTAAAGTTTCATTAAAATCCAACAAACACTGGATAGATGTTTGTTGCTCTTTCACGCAAAATCTAATGAATGGATTTTAATGAAACTTTACAATAATATATCTCATAAATCAGAATAACACATAGGCTATAATTTATAAAGATCCTGCGCAAATGAAGTCGCGGGCAGAAGCTAGTCATCCATCCATACAAACTTTCCCGTTCATATATTAGTGGGATGGGATGAGATAGGATAGGGTTCCAATATATTTCTATGATAGTGACATTGGCAGCAAGACATACCATATTTGCTGCATTCATGTGGTAAATTACATCACCGTGTCCAATAGCAAATAACAGCGGTTCCTGCATTTTACAATTAAATGTCACATGACATAGTTGATAGCTACATAGTGGTATGTCCCGGTATGGCCCGGTTCACCTTACACCGATTGATTTCAATGAAAGGGTAAAAGAATCCGGAATCGCATTACAACCGCTCTTTTCCGGATATTTCGGGTCAGGAGAATCGACTAAGAGCATTCTTTTGTCGGTAGACAGATCTCATTTGCAATTCTATTGGAGAAAATTTCAGTTCGTTAAGCGTAGTCGACGAATCATGTTGTCCGTCTTGTTTTATTGCAAAAGTAATCAATTCTTATCGGGCTTGTAGGTTACATGTTTAAGTCAAGAAAAGTAGATTAATATAAATGTAAACTAATTCATAAAAAATCGAAAGTGAAAGAAATTCGGAGGGGTCAAAAATATCAAAAATAATAACAAATCTTATACAACTCAAGGCTGATAATATACACGATACTGATGCCAAAAATATAAAAAAAACTTTAATTTTTTCATGCAAAAAATACTGTCGTCCGGGTCATTGGACAGCGTTATCGGGCGGCAGGCATTGCGATAATTTCAAGACAAAATTGACAGTTTAAAAAAAAAAAATAGTATCTATTTATTTATATTTATAAACTCACGCCTGATTCCCGTAATGGTAGGCAGAGACGATGGACTTCCATCTTCTGCGATCCTGGCACACAACCCTTGCCTCCTCCACTTTCATCAATCTCTTCATGCATGGCCATCGGTTTGTAGTAGACGGTACTTGGCACTTTATCAAGACATCGCCAATTTGGTCGACGTACGTTCTCCTCGGTCTACCTCTGCCGAGTGCCGACCTTTCGGTTACCATTCGCTCTGTGTATTTCTTTCGTTACCCTAACTAGTATCTGTATACAGGGTGTAACGTAAGGGTATATGAAGCCGAAAGGACGGTGTCTACGACTTTTCGATTTTCGCGAATTTGTTTTGTGACTTTTTATACATTTCGTACCGGTCAGCTGATCGGTTTGTATGTGACATTAATTTTTTTATTTTTTATTCGAAAAGTCGTAGAACAAAAGTTGTTCAGTTATCGATACTGAACACCCTCCCTTCGGCTTCATATACCCTTTACGTTACACCATGTATATTAAAATAATACAACACAATTTTATGAACTAAGATTATTTAGACTACCACCCCCTAGTTGGGAGTCGCTGAACAAAAACACATCCTATATTGGTGCAGTTGTTAATTTTGAGGTTAAGAACCCTAAAAACACAGTGCAACGTGCGCACTACGCCACGGTAATAAGACCACATCGTGCATTGCGATGACTTCTTGTAGGTTGACGCGGTGTCGACGGTACATACGTCTCATTTTATTATTGTTTGCTTCAGGTATGTAGGCGTAATACTACTTATAATAATTACATCTACCCTAAGTGTCCCATTCTCATCTTATAATATTTCCGTCTGTAATTTGTGCCGTTTGGAATAACACAGACGATGCGAACGAATTGTTCGAGTATGTATTTGTATGGGTTAAGTAAAAAAAAAAAAAAATTTTAAAATTTAAAATTTAAACTGTTTATTTCATTGAAAAATGGTTACAAAAATTTATAGCATTTTCCGGGCTCTCAATCTCATTTGTGAGAGATTATATGAGCCGGAAGAGGTCGCCAGTGGCGCCATTTTAAACTTAAGTAATACTTAATATTTACTTAATTAAATTTAAATTTAGCACTTATTTAATATGTAATCTTGGTAAGTTTACATGTATTAAATTTGTGGGCTTTGTAGCACATTTATTTGTATGAAAAAGATAAGCAGGCAAATTGGAGCTATGATTCTACTTACATTATGTAGCATATTTATCCAATAGTATTTTTTTAAGATGATTTTGGACATTCTTGGAGTTTTTGTTATTTAATTTGTCTAGTGATTCAGGCGGAAGGCTATTCAGAAATACAGGTAATAGGTAATTGCTACATCTCTTTCCATATGTATTTTGACACTCGGGTAAGTTAAACATTGGTAAATGCAGCTGTTGTCTTAGGTTTATAGGTCTTTCTGTTCTCACTAGTGATTGTATACTACTACGGTTCTGTGATATTACTGATATTTTAACTTTATCAAACACATTGACAACCCTGCAGTGTCCAAATAGCTGCTCATATTGATCTTTATACTTATATTTAATTTTCAATGGTACAATAGTCTTTAATAATCTGATCTGTAGATCGTATATGTTTTGTAAGTATGTTTTATAGGTTCTACCATAGCTTGATAGTCCATAGTTGATTATGGAATCAGCCATTGACATGTAGAGTAACCTTAAGGTGTTGTATGGTAACATAGAATTTAGTACAGTTAATTTCGCTAGTATTGCTCTCAGCCTGCCGCAAACGTGCTCTACGTGCGCTTTCCAATTGAAGTGGTTATCGAGTAAAAGAAACTGAAATAATAATTAAAGCAATATTTTTAAAAGTATATTAAGTATCGAGTTTTCAGCATGTTACATTGATAAGACTGACTTCGCTTATCGCTCGTCGCTTCTCTGATTACGCATCCCTTATACCAAATTGATAAACAAATGTGTCATAAAACCTGTCTCAGTTTGGTTTCTGTTTAGTACCAAATAGTAACTCGTGTAATATAGGTACTACTTTTCAAAGGTGCTGGTGAAGTGTGATTTTGAAAAATATAATTTAATAAAAATTAAAAAATTTATATGTATCAATCATTGGCAAGGACAACAAACATTAGTGGAAATTAGCACAATTCGCGACATGAATATTAAATATTTTTAAATTTCAATCAATAAGTAGGTATCTACACAAACCGATAGAAATACACAGAGCGAATGTTAACGGAAGGGTCGGCAGAGGTAGACCAAGGAGAAGTCGACCAAATTGGCGATGTCTTGAAAAAAGGGCCAAGTACGGTCTACAACAAACAGAGCATGCATGAAGAGATTGATGAATGTGGAGGAGAAAAGGGTTGTGTGCCAGGATCGCAGCAGATGAAGTCCATCGTCTCTGCCTACGGGAATCAGGCGTGAGTTTATAAATATATATATTAGTAGGTACATAGGTACGGACAACAGCAGATCAATGGTAACATTTGCAGTACAATTTTTTAATCTTACGACGCAGATAATAATAATGGTCCAAAGTCCAAATTGTTATACTTGATTTGCTGTTAGCTGTACCTTGGACATTTTTTCATATCATTATATGATGCTTAACTATAGTGAATAAGTGAAAATATTTTTTTTTAGATTATTAAATCTACAACTGAACATTTTTCCATAAGGCATGTCCAACGGCCAAAACCACAGTATTCCATGCCATCGTGAGTCGTGACCGCTCATGGCTTGGCTGCCATCACCCGAATGAACAGGAAAACAGGCGTCACTCGCGTTTCCTCGTCCAAAACGAGATGACACCTTGAGTAATAGTCCAAGAATTCGCGTCACGTCAGACCTTCACACAATTTTTCTTCTTAAAATATCGTGCCGCGTGTCGGTCCGAGAAATGAATACTTCCTGTTCGCTTTTGAATTGGGTGCGTTGGAGGCTTTTTTATGAATTTTTGATAAATAGCGGCCTCAGGTGATTTAAGTGGCGCTCAGATTAAAGAGGGCAAAGAACTTAGGGAAAACATAGCCTCGAAACATAACAATACCATATACAACGTCTGTAAACGACGGATCGCTTTTAAATTCTGGACAAAGGAAAAAGGAGTAGGAAGGATAATGCTCTGCCCCCTCACCATGAACTCTTATAGCAGGATTACTTCAATAACACTTTGTTATTTTGTACCATGACGTCCTTAAAGTAAGCTTATTAAGGACATCATGGTACGAAATAATGAAGTTTTATTGAAGTAATCCTGCTGTAATCATGTAAGGGGGCTGGTCTTATTCCTAGTTATTATTACTCCGTCGACAAAGCCGAGTCGTCAAGTTTTCTAGATATGAAGAGACGGTATACCATAAAAGATGGCAGACACAGACCTTATGGATATTCCTCCGTTACTGAGCTACTCGGTTAATATGGTACTAGACATTATTTGTGTAACTAAAGGCTTACGCTGCAGCTGCATGACCAATATAATAATACCTTTACATTTGGATAATCCAGAGCTCGATCCATGCATTCCACTATAATATGTCATCCTGGAGAAAAAAATCCAATATAAACCCCTGCGAGAGTAGCAGATAATTGAGAACGTCATTCATTAACTGGACTCTCATATTGGCGGCAATTGCACGTCGTAGTCTCCAATGATGTCATTTCAAATATACGGGGGCGTATATCTGCCTGCGAAAGTTCTTGGAGATCCATGGAGAGCGAATTCGAGCAGCTGGTATTAACCGCAACAAATTATACTCGCTTGTTACAGCCTGATTGAAGACTCAAAAAGCCAACCGAGTTCACATTTCATACGCCAGTTGTTCGTCTAGAAAACTTGGAACTAATTTCGCGGTTCACTGGTGCTATTCGCGCGCCGCTAACTTCATTGCAAAGTGATTTTCTCGTAGCGTAGCAAGTACAGAAGTTTTGTGTACGTGATGTCTTTGCACCTTGGGAAATTTAAAATTTATTGGTTAAGACGTCGATGTTGAAGTGGAACTGGGTCTGTTTGCTTCTATGCATCCGGAGTGATGGATGCGGATATATTCTCAGCGTCTGTCGCTATAGGCGTACAGTTTTATCCTCAGCGTTGGCAACTATTCCTTGCAAAGTGGCGTAAATTAAAAAAAAAATTGGCGACGTGTAAAAATATATACAATGTAATAAAGAGATATGGTTTTGATTCTGATTCCAGAGTGTTGTATCACGCCAAATATACCTAATAATCCCTAAACGAAGCTTTGCACTCTAATAATCTAGATGAATGACCGTGACAATTTCATTTAGGTTTAGCGACCACGACGTAAGATTAGGGTAGACCCCTAAACCGAAGTCAATCAAATTCCAGATCTATTTTGAAAAAAAAATTATTATTTCACTTGTAACTTCTATGTATAGATAGTCAGAGTAGAAGATACAAAAAGCAATATTTTATGATCATTTGCATATAAGCATAATAATCAGAGTACAATATCAGTGAAAGATTTTAATTTGATATTACCTACCTAAAAACTTCGATTTAAAATTCAATGAATACGACGAAAACCTTCCAGTACCTACAATATTGTTTGAGGCGCCCTAATAGAATATTAGATGCTACTGAGAATCTCAACAATGGTTTTATGACTTTTGTATTACGAGACTTCCTCGAAAGTAATATTACGGAAATAGTATTTCAGCTCCAATAAATTTATATAGAATGCTTATTGGTATGACCTAAATATCATTGGAGAAAGAAAAGCAGACCGATTCCGCTGACTGATATTATGGGAGAGGAATACCTGAAGCAGCGTGACAGCTGGGATGTCCTAGGCGACGAAGTGCAGAAGAAACAGTACCACCCTGAGTTGCCAACGTATGTACACTTACGAGGGACTACGTTTAATACACCGGCAAGGGTCTCTTGGCACGTGGCAAAAATCGGAACTAACGCTGCTGTCTTGTAAAACGTCACCTATCGTAGCGAACAGCGCCCCCCTTTCAATGTAATCCACGTGCTAAAAGATCCTTGTCGCGCTGTACCTTCAATGAGACGTACGGGATTGGTGGGACACATTAGTTCCGCTACTGGCCATTATTTTATTAATGGACTCGACAGTTCGTCATTTGCCAATGTCATATTACAGAGTATTCAATATATCATAGTCTTCTATCTTCCTCCAGAGGACTCACCCTGGGTAGCCGCGTCTTCCATTCTTCATCCAGAGGAGTCGCCGTAGCGTCATCACTCTGGACGAAGCAGCTCGACAGACCCGTTCACTCCCGAGCTCGTAGTGGGACTCTTGATAATTGTTTGAAACTTCAGATCTTGCATGAATTATCCAACAACTTCACCATAGGCATTCGCGAACATTTTCTGATTAATTTAACGTGATATTAAACACAAAATAACCACTGTAGACATTAAAAGGAAAATTATAAAATAATTTCACAGCCGTCGTTTCCCGCCATTTTCAAGAGCCTATTAGAGGTGCAATACAAATCCGACCAATCCCGTACGTCGCGGCTGTGGTTTACGCAGTCGCTAGCGAGCGAACTTACAGTTTTCACTATACTTGTCACTCGTGCTCGATCTAATAAAAGTGAAAACCGAGCTATACATAGAACAGATCTTTGATGTCGGTGTCCGAAATCTATTTTGGATAAGTACCTAAGTACCTGCTGTAGGAATCGACTCCGAGACTCTTTACACATAAAATGGCCTCATAAATGCTGAAAGACTGGAAAATATCTGGGTCTCTGATTATTTATTTACACAGTGAAAATTAGTAGGCTAAATAAACGAAAATTAGAGCCTTCGTATAATTTAAACTGTAATTATGGTTTAGGAAAATCCTGAATGGGCAATTTGCAGCTACTTTCGGAGCATTATCGTTTGAAATAAGTTGTTTATTCAAACAAACTCGGAACTTGGTTTCTAACTAATAGAGGTATGGTAAAGCCTTTTCTGTAGGTACCTATACCTGTCCATTTCTAGACCAATGTCAGTGTATTTATGAAATTAAATAGTTTACGCAGCAATTCAATTTGCCTCCTAGCCCATTCATTAAATAACATTGTTTAACAAAAAATTATGTATTAGGTTTGCCCATATAATTTCTAATGGGCTAGGCAAATCGAATATAGTATCATACTTTTTGTAAATTCTTATGAGAAGTAAAGAATCTTAGACCAGAAAAGGAAATCAAAAGTTTAAACTTAAGTGACAATGCCAGATTCTGCCCCACCATCAACCGCAAGTTGTACAAGATAACGAATAAATGTAAAAGTATCTCTGTTTTTTATTAAAATTATTGTTTGTAAATAAAGTTTTGTACAAGTTGCAATTCGAAAAAAACAGCTTAATTCAGAATATAGTAAGAAATCGAAGCGATTTATTCATTGTTTTTGTTATTCTTCTATAGGAGTTGCGAGAGTAGTAGAAAATGATACTGATTATGATTATGCAATATGAAACCTGTAATAAGTCCCCAACAAAATGATAGGTAGGTTACCTACAGCTTAAATGATCACGTAGTTTTATAGGTGGGGCAAAGCTCCATTGAAATGTGGCAATGTCATTTCATGTTCGTTATGTACCGCGGTACGGTAGTCAGTGTGAATAATTATAATTTTATTCAAAGGAAGTATAATAAAATAAATCATGTTTAATTCAAAATAAACAAAAACTGTTTCAACTAAAATCTGATAAAAATCACAGTCGTGTTTGTTACGCTTTAATTTTATTCAAGCTGAAAAATCAGCAAATACATAATTCAAAATAAACTCTCGAGGTATATAATAATTGCGCTAAAAGTGGCCACGAAAATAATTAAAAACGGTCTGCTTTATATTCTGGTTGCGTTTAAAGCGCTTTTTGTCCGCAAATTGCGAAGATCTCGCAGTTTATTCAGAATATGCTATGCGTCTGCCCTCGTTTCCCCGGACTAATTTATAATTTTCCACGATTAGGGGAAGTTATTTTTTAATTTGCATTAGACATGATGCCGCCATAATTTCCTCGACTTTTTAACTTTTCCTTTCAGTGTCACTGTTTCACGAGTAATTGCAGAGCTTGTTTTTCTTAGCTACATGCTTCTCTAAAAAATGTTTTAAAAGGTTAACGTTTGCTAACAACGTTACACAGATTTTTAAGAGATAAGGATCCAAATATTATTATTAATAATAATGGACTCGACAGTTCGTCATTTGCCAATGTCATGTTACAGAAAATTAAATATACAATAGTCTTCTATCTTCCTCCAGAGGAGTCGCCGTGGCGTCTTCACCCTGCGTAGCCGCGTCTTCTTGACTTCATCCAGAGGAGTCGCCGTAGCGTCATCACTCTGGACGAAGCAGCTCGACAGTCACGTTCACTCCCGAGCCTGTAGCGGGAATCTTGATAAAAGCTTGGAACTTCAGATCTTGCTCAAATTATCCAATAAATTCACCATACTGTCTGTCATTCGCGAACATTTTCTGATTAATTTAACGTGATATTAAACACAAAATAACCACTGTAGACATTATAATAAATATTATCAAATAATTTTGCAACCGTCGTTTCCCGCCACTTTCAAGAGTCCCACTTTAACAATGTCAATGGTAGGTACTAGTATCATAATAAAGAAAGGCCTAGGCCTGAAATAATCTGATTAATTTTAATTTCTCTGGGTTTTTTCAGGATGTAGGTATAATTTACATTCTAGAGCTCAACATTTTTCTGAATCTTCATATAACAATAGCTCTAAGCAAATTGATTCCTTTGTGGAGTTGTACTTATTTCACTGATATTTTTCTCATATTATTATGCTTTTAAACGAGCAAGTATAGAACAGCTAAGGCTCCCAGTGACCTATTTCTTGCATTATTGGTCTCCTATCTAACAGATGAGTAGGGGTTATTGCTTCATCTTAGAAGCTTAAATTGTTCGACCCAGAACGTTCAACGGCAGCATGTTATCATAATTCTAAGCCAAATTGTAAATTACCCCTTTCGACCCCAAAATAATCGTTCAATCTGTTATTTACACTAAGTCAAGATCTGGGCAACGATGCAGCACCTCTGAAAGAGACAATCGATTCAAGATTGAAGTCGAACGAATTTACAAAAGGTACGACATTTTTGACAGTGATGAATGTGACAAAGGTATCATCATCAGTCCGTATCAGTCTATTGCTGGACGTAGGCCTCTCCTAAGTATGCAACCCGATTCTCAGAACCCAGTCTCTGCCAGCCATTTTGCGAAGGTATCCCTCTATCTGGTCGGAAGGCGTCCCACGCTACCTTTGCCCTTTCGGGGCCTCCATTTGAGAACTCGTCTACCCCATCGGTTATCGGTTCTACTACAAACAAAGGTGACAAAGGTATATTGCTCATCAAATGTTGCAGACTTTAACTAAATATATAAAGTAAGTAGGTAACGTAAAAGTAACCTATTACAAAACTAGATCTTCTGAAGTAGGTAGTCGATGTCTATAGGTGATGGTTATCTGATCACTCACCATCAGATGTCCCGGCAGTTTATCGTTCCTTCGTACTAAAAAAGACAATTCTACTAAAAGAAGTACAAGAACTATTAAAAGTTTATTTTACTACGTTCAGTTTAGAGGTTTTCAGTTGAATACAAGAGCAGTTTATTTTATTAACACTAGTAACACGAAGCTAACCTATTCGCTGTCTGATAACCCGACAGCTGGCACGTTCTTTGCACGAGCTCTTAACAGTGTTGACACACATTCACTTCCCGGTAATCGTCTTGCAGTCTCCAGAAGTCGTATCCGCATAAAGGGGAGTTTACAAGAGGACTTCCACTTGAAGCTTGAAAAATACAATAATTTAGGCTACGGTTGATAAACTGTTTGATCAGGGTTCAGATTTTTAAAATTATTATGAAGTAAGAATAACATTTGATGCTGATGATGATGCAGAATAACAAAGATATTGCTCGACATAAGAAAACGAGGGGTCGAATTTATTAAATTAAGATGTATTAAAAATAAATTTGATGCTGATGATGATGATGCAGAATAACAAAGATTCGAGATATATTTTTAACAAAGGAAATACTCATAATATAATCAATCCAACAGTATTTGTAGTTACTATAAATATGTACTTACCTAATAAATCTACAAATGGTTAGACCTATACTGAAAACGATTTTTATCAAAAGTCACCAAACTCATTAACTGTCCTGGAGTAAACTTACCCTAAAGGAAATTGACCTCAGTCCTCAGACGCTAGTTGTACGTGTCTGTCCTACAGATAGACTCACGAATAGATCTGGCTTATAATAGCATAGTAGTAATTTTAGAAGTGATTGACTTCGAGAAGTCGTGCGCTCTGGGTGAGAATGACTAACTAACCTATATGTTAGGTTATGTCGAGTTAAGTTATATCGAAAAGTTAAATATTGCAGTTATGCAACTATTTGAACAGAGCGACGAGCATGCATGAAGATATTGATGAATGTAGAAGCGAAAGTTGTGTGCCAGGATCGCAGCAGATGGAAGTCCATGGTCTCTGTCTACCCGTACGGGAATTAGGCGCAAGTTTATGTATTTTAAGTATTGAGGACAAGACTGGACTATGTTTTTTACACAGACACTGATCATGCCAATGCTCCCGAATAATCAGGGATCTGAACCCCTCGGTTAAAATGATAAGCGGTGGTTTAAGGAAATCCGTATTAATAAACGCGATTTATAATTTAAAATGGTTTAACTAACATGAATTTGAATATACTCACATGAATATTGGAGCATTATTCGAGCGTTTGAATTACAACCCAACGGTAATCGATAGGGCTTGCAAATATTCGAAAATTTTCAGTATTTGAATATTCGATTTTTTATGGGGAATTATTCGAATAATTCGAATAATAAATAAGACTAACTGTTTTAGTAATCATCATTTAATTGACAATTTCACACTTAGCCTAATATCCCCAGTGCAAAAAAATCTTAACTGGTAAATACATCTTTGTCTTTCTGTCCACACTTCCAAAGAAAACGCTAACGTTTTCCTTGGAAGTGTGATCTAAGGAAACTTAAAGCATCTAGGGAATCGTCATTTAAAGAACTTTATTCATATATTTTTACGTAAAAATCATATGAAAAATATTCGTACGGTTCGAGCGCGACACGTGACGTGAACCACCTTCGTAATCGTAGTAATGCTCCGAAAATTCTCGAGCGCTTCCGAAAGTTGAATCTTGTTGAGTGACAACGTTCAAATACTTGGGCCACTACATTACCGACGACCTTAAAGACCAGGTTGATATTGAAAGGGAACGCAGGGCATTGGCGGTGAGATGTAATATGCTCACGCGCAGGTTTGCTCGATGTAGCGATCAAGTAAAAGTCACGCTTTTCAAAGCCTACTGTCAGACTTTCTACACGAGCAGCCTGTGGAGCAATTACACTCAAAAAGCGCTCAATGCCCTGCGTGTCCAGTATAACAATGGCTTCAGGATGCTGATGGGACTGCCCCGCTTCTGCAGCGCATCGGGTATGTTTGCGCACGCGCGCACGGATGGGTTCCATGCCATCATGCGCAAAAAAGGAGCGTCCCTGTTGAGCAGAGTGCGGGACAGTCCCAACACCATCCTGAAATGTATGTCTGATAAATATGACTCGCCAATTATGTGTCATCTCTTTCACGTGCCGATCAGATAGATAAACTGTCTGGTCGGCTCGTGGGGGAGATGAACGCATAAAATATACTTTCGTGTCTCAACTCCCTATTTTATTTATGTAAGTACTAACATAGTTTTAAGTACAGCTACAGTAATAGCCTGCCCGAGTAGTAGCCTGCCCAAATGCTTGACCTCACAGAGACAGTGGGACGGGCCGCTGTGTGAGCTGGTACGGAACAATCTTTTAGATACGTCCACCAACCTCACAGAGCGTGCCCGCCTTCTTGCTCTATCTCGCTGGGAATCAGGCGTTTGGTTGCAGGCGCTTCCATCGAAACAATTGGGAACAATGCTTGACAATACCACCTTCCGTTCAGCCATATCGTTACGCATCGGTGCTCCCTGTGTAGCGCCACACAGGTGTACATGCGGAGAGAAGGTTGACCGCCTCGGCCACCACGGACTCAGCTGCAGCAGGAGCGCTGGCCGCATTGCTCGCCACAGTGCAATAAATGATATCATCCGTCGGGCCTTTGGAAGTTCCAACGTCGCCGCAGTATTAGAGCCGAATGGGCTAATGCGCGATGATGGAAAAAGGCCTGACGGAATGACTCTCATTCCTTGGAAGATGGGAAGGCCCTTGGTTTGGGATGCCACATGCGTGGATACGCTAGCACCTTCCCATCTTCCTGAAACATCACAACGGGCGAGTGGCGCTGCTGCAGTGGCTGAATCCCTCAAGCGGCGCAAGTATAGTGGCCTCGACAGAGGCTACCTATTTGTGCCGTTTGGGGTAGAGACGCTGGGTCCGTGGGGGCCGGGAGCCATGGAGATATATAAAGACCTGTCGGGGCGGCTCGTGGAGTCCACACGTGACCAAAATGCTGGCCTGTATTTCGCCCAAAGGATCAGCCTAGCGATCCAGAGGGGAAATGCCGCCAGCATTTTGGGCACGTTGCCGGACAACGGGGATCGGTTGAACTATCTGTAATGCTAAATCATTCAGATAGTTCAACCGACCTATTGTACATATAGTTTTTAGTTTAGTTTATATATATTTTTTAGGTTAATATTATAATAGTTATTTAGAATTTTTATTTTTGTTATATGGAATAAATGAGTTTTAGTACAGCTACTAACACAAAATGGATCTTGTTATCTAAATTAATAAAAATATTTGAATTTGAATTTGTTGGGCCGCTCTGCGCCCGCCGGGCCATTGGGTGGAAGCCGCGCACGAAATTTTGATGCACAACATCAGAATTCCGAGTGTGATCGAATATTCGAATATCTTAATTTACTATTCGAACATTTGCACCGGTTTATTATTCGAATGTTCGAATATTCGAATGCAAGCCCTAGTAATCGATATAATAATCTTCAATAATATAATAATTCAATCTCGTTACTGAATAGGTAAGCCACGGTTAAGGCAGTTTTTATTTCCTTAAAAAGAGCCTACCTATTAGTTTATTTTTGGAAACTGCTGGCTCCTAAGTAAGGCAGATTATAATGAGTTATAATTTACCATTCTCCGCATGCTATTAGGTAAAAAATCCAGCTCACATTGCCTCAGTATTAGCTGCACGCTATAGAATCCGAATTTACAAATGGCCAACTGTTTTATTGTTCGTTTCGGAGCGCAACCAAAGTCCGTAGTTTTGGCAAAGATAATGGGCCGCTAGGTAATAAATCTTAAATAATGGCGTAAAAATAAACAGTGGCGAGACGAGTTGGGTTCCATTTCGATTGTGTTTTATTTAATGCTGTATATTGTGCTGTAATCTCGGGGTTTGGTGGAAATGAAGCTATTTGCGGGCTTGATATTTTCCAGGTAGTACATGGATTCTAGTTTTCTTTACAAGTTGGCATTAGGTATCCTTTTCAAGCTATCCAGTTATGCTATTACTCTGTTAGTAATAATTAATAATAATAATTAATAGATAAGTAGTAATAATTAGTAATAATACCTACTCATCAGTTTATATTAATGTCTATAAATAACTACACGGGCCTACCTTCCCTTACTTCGAGACAGTTCGGATCATTACGCGGGCCCAGTGCGGATTGCTACAATACACAACATGCCTTAGAATTAGCTCTTATTCATAAATGTGACTTAAAAGTTATTCCATGGTTTAAGTCACGGCCCCTTTGTAACCTAACTTTTTTAACGAAGTGTTTAATTGTCAAAATATGTTTCAAGAGAAGTGAGATTAATCTTAGCTTATGGCTAACATAAAATGTCCGAGGTTTACCGACTAATGCCTAGCCGCGATCTGCGATCAGTTGAAACGCATGCCCCGCCTCATTATCTGGGCATTTTAACGTCCGGTAGGTAGCAATCTGAGGTCTGCGATCTACGTCCAGTAGGTAACGACGGTAGAAAATGAGGCGGGGCATGCGTTTCTACTGATGGCAGATCACGGCTAGGTCGCGGCTACACAGCCGCGACCTAGCCGTGATCTGCGATCAGACGACAATTTACTGAATAAAGCTTGACACACACGTGTCAAGCTTTATTCAGTCAATTGTCGTGCCCTGAAACGTGCGCATATTTCTATACCACGGCAAGATGAAACAGTCTGTGGGCAAAATGGGTTTCTTATGTGTCCAGACATTTATCCTTAGCAGGCTAAATAAATACCTACCTATATTATTCATAAAACAATAAAAAATAAAAATAACTATTATAATATTAACGTAGAAAATATAAACTAAACTAAAACCTACATATATAGAGTCACATTCCGTTTCTAATATGATCCATTTTGTACCAAGCATTCCTCTAACATTAAAGGAGGAATTCCTTTTATTTTTATTTATTTTATTTCCAATTACATTGAAGGAAAATTAAATGTTTAGCAATTTGTTTTGAACTCAATTAGACAACTTTTATTGGCATTGACGTAAATAGAAACCTCGACGAAACAAAGTTACGTGAAAGTATCTCTGAAACTTTAGGATGCAAAATAACGCCTCCGAAGTTCCGGCATTTTAAGGCGGCCTATTTAAAATTTTCAGTAAATGAAAGGACAGATTTGATATTATGTAATCTGATTTAATTTGTATTTTCGAGGATATTCTATACTTACTGTACTACGCGATATAAGTACTCTTTATTTGTACTGTCCCATAATGAGAAAAAAAATCGCAACGTTGTTCAAAAATTTTGACATTTATTTAGTCATAAACATAGTTTAATCTGAGTTCCCTTAAACCATGTTTTGTCTTCACACTTGGCTAAAAAACGTTAAGTTAGAAAGGGTCCGTTACTAAACCCGTATAAGTAACAACTTTTAAGTCACGTTTATGACAACCACGCTGTTATATTCATATTAGTAACCTACTGATGACGTAATAAAAATAAAGTTAAACAACGTATTAAATGGTTTGATATTGCTATCTAAACTCAAAGAATAGAAACTAAAATAGTTTGCCTAAATAAAAGAACTCGTTATGGTTATGAATCTCATCTGAACACCGAACTTTTTCCTCAAGACGGCACCGCAGGCTGCACAAAGTTACGGGAGCAGCTGCATGCTGCTTCTTGGCAAGTAATTATACGTATTTCGACGTAGCCTATCCTAAAAAGACGCCGTTGAAACTTTAGCTTACGAGACGACATATTCGCATAGCACACAATACTTAGCTAGTAATCGAAAATGAAATGGTTCTCGTTAATATTAATACCTATAGTTGAGCCCACCATCGTATCTTATTTTGTAAACAAAGATAACTACCATTTCAGGCTTTGCTGTGATTATTGCATAATTATTTTCATGTCATTGTATCGGATCACTTTATTTTCACAATGATGAACAGATTCAGTCAATCGGTCTTTCAGTGGTATAAAACAACATTACAGGGAATTAGACGATCATATTTTGTTTACAAAATAAGACACTTGCTTTGGGCTTAGATTAGGCTGTGCTTTACGTCATACTTCGCAATATAAAATCGGTGGTTTAGCGACTGTCAAGTTAAGCTATCGATAAACAGTTTTATTGACAAGAGCCATTTTGAGTAGTTGATCGGAGAAATGACGCATTCAAAATGGAATAAAAGTCTACATATAACTAATTTAATTGTAAATATGAATTGAATAATTTTCCAGTACAATTTCTATCTAACAGGAGGTATAAAAATATGGAATGAATATTGAATATTGTCTCAATATTCAATATTCATTCCATATTCCAACAGGACAACTCTATCAATGGTGGGCCTTAGATGGTCTTTCTCCTTTTTCCCTTCATACATATTTCAACATAGGTAGATTATTCTGAAAAGATGTTGAAACTTTGACTTACGCGACGACATATTCGAATAGAGCACAATTTCAGAAGTTTAATAAGACTAATCGCTAAAGGCTGTTGTCTTAAAATGTCAAATTGCTCTCACACCACTCAAGTGCTCTTGTCTTACTGCAAGCTCTTTGTAAGATTTAAAACGAAATTTTGTAATTTCCTTTTAAGTGCCATCTACGGTAATTTTAGGTACTCCTACTTTACTTACCTAGTTTTAGTGACAATTCTCATTGTTATTGAAAGTGCCGACAAGTGCAATGTTTGCACTTTACGCGACGCGACTACGACAATTGTTTATCATTAATGGTCTCAAACTTTGAAAGATTTGGCATAATATAACTTTACTCGTTTATGTACTCCTGCCCCCCTATTACCGTTCTCAAAACGATGAAATTAGACCATGTCATGGCGCGCCAAACAGAGACACCGCTACACCAATGCCATAGCACTGTCCCTTTCACGGCCGCTATGACATGGTATGATTTGCTCGTTTTGAGAACCGTAATAGCCCCACTGGTATAGGTACTTCAAAAAGGATTCTTGTATTTTGGTTACGACAAAACTACTAATGGCTGAACGGATTTGTATAAAACTTAAAAATTTTCATACTAGGCTATTTACATTTTGGCATACAGTTTTACGAATTACTGTTAGAAATTATTTTTAGATGACCAATCGATATTTCTCGTTGATTACAAAATTATTTTTGGTGTACAAGTATTTGTATATCTCACGCGTTACTTCAGGCGAAATGTACTATCCCTTTTGAAGTCACCTGAAACCTGCTTACGCATCAGTACCTTACAACCTTTTCCTACAAATTGTCGTACAAGATACTGCGATAGGGGGTCTGAATTATTGGGAACATTACCGTACATTCTTGCATTTAGCGATGTTCCAATTCCGGCCGGAACTAGGTCGGTCTTGGTTTTTGCTGAAAATACAAAAAAAATACTACTGTAACTAGGTACCAATATACAAAACCAAAAGTACGAGACCAAATGTTATGTGTCTACTATTTGGCTACTAGCTGTTAAGGTGCAAATTATATAAATAAATAAATAAATAAATAAATAAATAAATAAATAAATAAATAAATAAATAAATAAATAAATAAATAAATAAATAAATAAATAAATAAATAAATAAATAAATAAATAAATAAATAAATAAATAAATAAATAAATAAATAAATAAATAAATAAATAAATAAATAAATAAATAAATAAATAAATAAATAAATAAATAAATAAATAAATAAATAAATAAATAAATAAATAAATAAATAAATAAATAAATAAATAAATAAATAAATAAATAAATAAATAAATAAATAAATAAATAAATAAATAAATAAATAAATAAATAAATAAATAAATAAATAAATAAATAAATAAATAAATAAATAAATAAATAAATAAATAAATAAATAAATAAATAAATAAATAAATAAATAAATAAATAAATAAATAAATAAATAAATAAATAAATAAATAAATAAATAAATAAATAAATAAATAAATAAATAAATAAATAAATAAATAAATAAATAAATAAATAAATAAATAAATAAATAAATAAATAAATAAATAAATAAATAAATAAATAAATAAATAAATAAATAAATAAATAAATAAATAAATAAATAAATAAATAAAATAAAGAGCAAAAATGCTAACATAAAGATTCAACAGAACACTCGCTGTTTTAAAAACAAGTGTGATTTTTCCAGGATATTAAACAGTATAAAATGTCCAATGGGACGGTACTTACTAGATGTTTTAATTTAATTACTCAAGGGGATAGCAAACATTTTAAAATCAGTTAGTGTACCTACTTTTTACTTTAAATATATTCGATTTGATTTTATGTCGTCACAAAGGTGTAAATAAATAAACAAGCAAAAATAGACGAAGTTGCAAAATGGTACAGAATATTGTCACAATGTTGACAAATATGAATTTCGATGAAATGAATTGTCGTATCTACATTCTGCATGATACATGTAAAGTCGACAATTCGTCACACAATATTCGAGGTTACCTATATTACAACCAAGATTCGAGACCGATACTGCAACCATGGTAACTTAACAACACTAATGTTACCGTTTCTTGCATTGGTTGCGATTTCGCCAACCGGTCTCAAGGGGGTCTGGGCGATTCCCGGTGTGTTAGAGATACCGAAACACAAACGGCGTGTAATCACTTCGTTTAACCGTCGTTTCATTTGTGTGGAAAGGGGTATTAAGTGGTTGAATTTAAGTAGGGAATGTACACATACAGGTAAATGTTTGTATAAGTTCTTTTGATTGCAGAGATCAGCTTTTCTTGCAAATTGGTGTAAATGTTGATAAATTCAAAAAGGAAATGTTAACGTGGAAAAATATACGACTTGCATACAAAGAACTGATTCTTTGAAGATTTAGATTTTTTTTTGTAGATTTGAGTAAATGTTTACAATTTAATAACGGTGTTCAAAATAACATATACATGAATCACCAAACCCTGTCTGATATATATATTACCCTATGTATTTGAATGTAACAGAAATCGATGAAACTGTTTAGTTACAAACTAGATACAAAGGTAGAAACTGTGCTGAAAGCTTCAGCTTTCGTGCAACCGGCAGTGTAAATTGAAAATTCCGGTAGTACGTGGATGCGATTGGTTTGTCATGAAAATTGTTTCAGTTCCTCTCTGTACTTACATTTGGAATTGTGTTTCGTCTAGTAGTTTTAGAGGGAATCACGTTTTACAGATCCTACCGCTTGAAACCATTTAAAACGGAGTTGTCAAAGTGTCTCTTACAAAATATGTTATACAGTGTCAAAGAGTTTAATGACATCATCAATGTGTATAATGTACTTACTATAACATTTGTACGCCTTTTAACAGGCTGAATACCATGACATTATTATTAATTTGTATAACATCTCATATTCTGTGAATTCTGACAAATAAATGTATTTGATTTAGAACACGATGAAAAAATTCTTGCCACACGATGAAAGAATTTTTTCATCATGTTCTAATTTATTCACCGAGCATGGATAATGCGTAATTCAAATTCTGTGTATTTGATTTGTTTAGAGAACATGTCAAGTGAACAAATATTGACTGCAGTTGTTACAATGAACCTTTTAAATGGAGTAAATAAAAGGATCCTATGAATGAAAAAAAATCGACGCGTTTTATAGAGAGAGCCTGAAAGATATATTTTAGAAGGTAAACATTTGACACCTTACTAATAAAATTTGTCGTAACCATCGCGTCGCTAAAAGTGACAACCACGAAGTATTTGTAAAAACAAATTAGTGGCAAAGATGCTTTTGTCATGCGAGAGCGTAGTCTGCGATGTAAATATGGCTCACTCCAGATGTCATTCCTTGCTTCAAGATGCCACCATTTAGGACATTGAGTAAATTTTAAAGCTATATCATACCGGGGAACCCGAATCACACATAGCTAATATTAGGTAGGCATGTAAGTACTAACTTTATAGCAGCATTTAAAAAAGAAACAGCATTTAAGCTATAACGAAACAAAAGTTGACTAGCTTTAGCACAAACTTTCCTTATTACTAAGTACTAAGTTCCATTAGCGCTACAATCACAGCTCGGGCTAGGACTTTTCCAATAGTTTTCTAGCCAGTTTATCCAGTACCTGCAACTAGGCAATCAAAATAGATACTTTAAAAAGTGCACTGTCTTGAAGTGAGTGCAAAGTTTTGAAAATTTTGTAAACCGATAATTGTGGTACTTTTACGAAACATAATTTTCTCAACTTGCCACTAAATACAGCCTATAATATGTATGACAAATTGATCTTCATTGAAAAATATTACTGGTATTAATATGCCGATGGGCCCGGACTGTCACAGAATGGGTGCCATCGGACGGTCGCCGGCGTCGGGGCAGACCTCGGCGTAGGTGGAGAGACGATATCGTTAGATACAGGGATGGGTGGCTGGAAGGGGCTCAGGACAGGGATGGATGGAAGACGAGGGGGGAGACCTTTGCCCAGCAGTGGGACAATATATAGGTTAACAAAAAAAAAATTAATATGCGGAGAATAAACACTGAAATTCATTTTTCAATATTTCAATTAACTTTGGAATAACGAGTTAAATACGGAATTTGTGTGGCGTTATCTGATAACTGATTTACAAATGCATGTGTTTTATTTTTGATTGTAAGTTCAAAAAATATTGTCGATTTGAAAAAATACACTTGCAATAAACGACAATTATGTATGATAAGTACCTTTTAATTTAATTATGTCTCTGTAAAATTTACGAAAATGTTTTTAATATTCTACGAGTTATTAGAACAGTGAAGCATTTATTTCGAACCTATACAAGTAGGTACTAGCAACACGTTCTCCTATTGTCCAGTTTTTTAAGCATTTCCCAACAAAGTTCTCTTTATAATTTCTCACTCGCTTTGTCCAAGCTGACCCAGATCCTAAGTTCGCTAATTAGACCTTAACTTTGTATGTGTGGGTCTGCAGTTTTAACAACTTGGTGGAGAACGAACGACTCGTTCGTATTGGATTTATCTAAAGTTATTTTCGTCTTTAGTAACAAGCTGACATCTGGCATGCATGAGGGTTGAGTTTGGTATAAATATAAAGTGGATCCTACCTATTAGAATCGTAAAGAATCGTATTATCTTTGGACAAGTCCATAAGGAAAATAATTGTACAGTCCAAAACAGAGAAAAGTATACAGGGGACCTCATTATGGTTAAGATTTCCTCAAGAACAACTTGACCGATTGTAAACAGACTTTCTAAAATCAGTAAACTATTTTTTGAGTAAATTATTTTTATCAACCTTAATAACTCTTATGTACACGTCCTATTCTCTGTGTTAAACCGTACGTGCACAAAATTTTTGACTTATTTTTATAATAATCTAGAAAAGGAAGAAAGAAACATTTTTTTGACAGCTAATAATCAACATTCGAAAACATAAAAAACACCAATTTTGTACATTTACGCAGAATACTTAAACAAATTGCTTGCGTTATTTTGAGTTTAAGCAATTCAAAGATATACTGTAAAGAAATGTGTATAATAAGTAACAAAGAGGAATTGGGGATTCCCCTTATTACAAAATCGACTATACAATACATGGTAGTTAGAGAGGTTTAAACTCCGATTAACAGTTAGTCGGATTGAGAGCGCAAACTGCGCGCTATGCACATGCACAAGTTTAATTTACAACTGCATAAACCGCCGCGGCTGCGATTTGGCTTTAGGTGTTTCGTATTGCAAACAAGTATTAAGGGATTACATTTACATAAGTCCCTATATTATTTAGCTATATACAGGGTATAACGTAACTGGAAGGAATACCAGGAGGATATTGGCAGATAACTGAACATTGTTGGGCGAATGAAAATATCTTGGAACCTGCATACTTATCTGTGAATAAAAATAAGTAAATGAAATCTATGATGCGATTTTCATTCAGGGACCATATTCGGAATGACTTTTTTGGAGCAAAAACCGGTATCACAGATACGGGCTATTGATTTTCTAGGTTATATTGGCAAAAAGGTATTTTGCCGACACTCGATGATGCCTCAGGCTGAAGATTGACGTCCCCGGACCTCGAAGAAGGATGCATGGACGAAGGTCATGGAATTCTTGACCTGGCAATGTACAAACAGACGCTAGAGGCAGTGGAGTAGCATGACACACAGTAGAAACGTTTGGATAAGGTTTGTGTCCAATACCGGTCTCATAGAGGCTGAACATGAGGATGAAATAAATACATGATGAAGAAAACAACCGGCATCATAGACATATTATTTACTATGTCTATGTTAAAGTGGCATTGGGACGAATAATTGATGAGGCATTATTGTCGTCACAATATATTGGGTCGATGGCTAACGAATTAGATTTTCTATCTATAATAAATTAAATTCGACACGATATATTTTGAGAGGAATTTCATTGTCTAGTATTCTCTGAAGTATTTTACAATAAACAATAATCTCACAATAATATGCTTACCCTTTTCACGTGTTCAGTTAATTTTGACGTTGATTTTCAGAATACATAGCCGGCATCATCCATCCATCTCTATTCGCATCCCCATCACGCGTCTTGTAATGTAATTACATCGGGAACAAAGCACGGCCCTCCGTATTCCTTACTAATTTATTTGGGCCTACCCTCCAACCCACCCCGGACGTTAATTTTAATATAACACTAGCCATTGTTACTGACTTTGGCTACTGAATAACATTTTATTGGTTTCGTGATATTATACAATACAAGTCGCTTTTAATTTTATATTATACATTAATCAAATCCTTAGTTCTACCAAATCAGATGGGTACCTACATCCGGATGTTTTTATTCATGCGCATTCAATAGATATCATATATTAATCTCATTATCTGCAAATATTTAATTAGAAAAGAACGATTCAAAGAAACATTCTGCGAACTCTTCTGAATTTTTCCCGAATCTATCGAAAATTGGTCCCGGGGTCTAGGCACCTAATTTAAATAACGCTACATTTTACGTGTTGATATCTGCTTTCTATTGGGAACTGAATAAACACGTCTTATTTGCGTTGCGAAGCGAAGCGTCGCGAAGTTCGATCCTAATTCAGTCATAAATTTTGTCACTAAGCAAATGATGGGTTTATTTTTATTGCTTGACCTAGTAATTAGCCAAAAATATAATTTGAAGTGTATTTTGCCTTCGTTTGCTAACGTTGCGGAAACCATCGATTGCGGCACGGACTGCTACCAATCATTGATGTCGCTGTTGTTTTTCGTAATATACATCTTCAATTAAAACATATAATTTCCTACATCTACACAATATTACTATCCGGCACGAAGGTCCATTTAATGGACGCAACTATAACGCTGAATCCATTATTTACTTGATATACTAGCTACGAAGATAAAAACATAACTTTTCACCTCAACGGCCATTGTTTATTTGTCGTCACTTACATTTTTACAGTGCTGTCCAATAATAACATATATATAAATAATGAGGAGGTAACGCTGCCAGTGTCTTGGGTACTCCTCCTGTAACTCAATTTTTAAAAAAATAGTTTAGATTAGGTTTTTTTTAAATATTGAATGGTTCTTTTTTATTTTATAGTGTACCTTTTTATAAATAATAATATTTTATGTCGTGAACATAATGTTGATCTGAAGAAGATCTACAAAATATACTGACAGACATTTTTTTCTATTTTATATTAATGTGATACATCTTGTACGTTAGCATCATTTCCGTCATTAAATTGTTATTACGTAATAAATTTTGCAAGTTGCTGTTGCGTGGCAAAATATTTTGTGCGATACACACACGGGGTTATTACGTTCATGTATTAATTTACTTCGCGTCAGATTTTTTGCTTTCATCGTTCAGTTAGTGTAAGAAATATACATCTCGCAAAAACGTGAAGTGGAATAATGGCTTGAGCAGAACAATGGAACAGGCGTATTGGAATACTTAAGGCTTCGTATGCGTGGATTTTCAGTTTTTCTATGAAGGCTATGGCACTACTAAAAAAACGTCTGAAAAAATATATAGCAATCTTATGATACCGATACACGGTTGGACAAACTTCGCTCGATAGAAAAAAAAATCGCAAACATACCATTTCCATGTCTTTTAAAATGAAATTCTGTCTAAACCGAAATAGTTATTCATACAAAATATATATCAAAATATAGGGTACTATAAAGATAAGATAAGATAAGATAAATATTCTTTATTGCAAAGTAAAAAGAATTACACAAAAGAAATATGCTAATACAGTTAGTATCACAATTGGCGGTCTTATCGCTTAAAGCGATCTCTTCCAGACAACCTTTGTTTACAGAATTCAGCGGATGAATAGGTAGCTTGTTGAGCAATAATTAAATATATATCGATACCTAACTAAATACGAGAGCTTGTTTTAAAAAATCTGATATTTGTTGGCGTATTTTATTTCTTTGCTAAAATTCAATAAAAAAAATACAAGCTTGGAGTCACTGTGCCGGTCTCTGCACTCCGCCGCTGCGGGACATCTTCTATATCGCGCTTGAGTTTGACATCTGGCAGCCCCAGTCATGTGGTTAGTAGATATACATAACAGTTAACGGTATAGCTGGAACTCATAATGTCCCTTATATGAATTTAAGACTGAATAACTCGAATATCTCAGACTTTGTGCGAATATCTCTTAAAATACTAAGGGTAAGGATAACAGTGTTATTAGTTGTCAGTATACCGAAACCTAGAGCTCTGCGAATTATTTTCCTTCATGCAGAAACCGAAAACACACACATACCTATCAAGGAAATGACACATATTTTCCGCAACACAATTAATAATTTCCCCATTATCCTGCCCTGCCTACCTACTCACCTATACCGTGTCTTAAAGCGAAAAAGATGAATGTAAAAAAAAACGAATATTATGTAATGTATTTTACGGTAAGCAGTAGGTAAGCACCGAACGACAGGGGTAAGTCGAGTCGCCTATGAATTTTTTATTGACCACAAATCCGTTTTCTACTCTGTAAACAAATTTTATGAAGCATATAAGTACCTAATGGTAAGTGAGAAGCTTAATGGGGATAATAAATCAGCGCCGGTTATTGTAGATTTGAGTTTTAAATGTGTTTTCTAAATTATAACGTGTAATATAACATTAGATACTAGGTATATTATATTTGTTGTAGAGAAGCAATTATAGCACAGCGCAGAGTAGAGGTACCTACCTACATCAAATAGAAACAACATGAGTGCGAAGATTTGGAACACAGAGAAAGTTGTACAGGAGAGTTTTTAAGGTTGAGATTTTCTCAAAAACTACTTGACCTATTGCAAAAATTCACTGTTTGATAGGCACAAGTTAAAACTATGTAACGGTAAAAGAATGATTAAATTCGGTCCATTAGTTTTTGAGAAAATCTCAACCTTATTGAGGCCCCCTTTATACTTATCTCTGTCTTTGACTGTACAAGAACATTGTGTAATATGATACCGAAGTCAGTGAAGCACAGCGATAAACAATTTCTCTATTTAAAATGTAACTCAATGATCCATACAAATTTTTGAAAACGACGCATAATAACAGCGTCAGCATTTTCTTCCCCTTATCGAACGGCAGAATTAATTAAAATTTCATTATTCAAGAAAAGATTATAACTTCCTTTTAGTCATTTGCATATTTGACCGAAATATTTAAAGAAATCCTCTTTAAGAGCAGTCTTATTAAATTTGCTATAAACGTTTCGAGTCCGTATTACTGAGACTTGTATTTCTTTGGGAGACCGTATAAAATTGCGTTCAACTTTCTTTTGCTGTTTGAATTTTTAATAGCGAAAGTATATTTATAAATAACTACGCTCAATATAATTTTGAATAGGTTTTGTTGTCTGATTGTTTAAATTAATTTGTATCAATATGAAATTAAATGAAATCTCAGAACATAAATTACTGCGGCATTTCAAACCTAATGCTTTCGACACAAATGTGGGGTAAATGAAATTTCTATAATAATGTTGACATGCAAAATATACTCGTTATTATATTGATAGAGCCACTGTGGGGCATTCGTGGTTCTGACTCTAATTTAAACGCCACTTTGTTCTTTAAAACTATTATTGTTTTACGAAACAAAGGAAAATGTCTCTGGAGAGCTAGGAAATTAAACAATTTAATTTTGTTGCCATTGATTTCAACATTACGGTACGATGCTCCTCTATAGCCAATTTGAAGCCAAGGTGTGGGCTGAAAACCAGCGCTGACGCACTCTGTGTCAGCATCAGCTGAAGCCTAAACCTTTTGCCTAAGTTATATGTTTGTTAATTGTCACTGTAATTTTTATTTCTTATATGTATATACTTAATAGGCAATAAATGTTATTCTATTATATTCTATTCATTAAGCAACCCCAAAGAGTTGTCGTTACTTTAATTAGGTTTACTGATTGTTTAAATTATTTCAGAAGCCTTTAGATAACCAATACAACAACGACTGAAATACCTGCTTTAAATGTTTTACAGGTCACCTCTATAAACAAAATACTGATAATATTTATAATACAGATACCAATATACTTACTATTTTGATTTAGGTTTATATTTGCATGACGAAATAATAAATAGAGAGAGAGGGGCGTAGTTCACTGACTCTGAGAAGTCAGAAACTCGAAGTGTATCTCGAAGAAGTGGATCCCAAAGCTTGTATTCTAGGAGTGCCACAAAAACAGTTAGGTAAGTATCGAACCTACGACTTTTGCGCCGCAGGCTCACGTTTCAACCAATGTGCTACTGTCGCTTCATTCATTCATTCGTTCATATTTCATTCGTGTACACACGGCACGGCACATCAATGCTAAACATGAAGTACTATTTCAACTCTCACGACTATAAACCTACATAAGGTCTAATGCAGAGAAAAGTGTACAGAAGAGTTTTTAAGGTTGAGGTTATCTCAAAATCTATATGACATATTGCAAGAATTCTTTCACTGTTATATAAATAAAAGTTAAAACTATGTGACTGTAAAAGAATTATTAAATTCGGTCCACTAGTTTTTGAGAAAATCTCAACCTTATTGGGACCCCCTGCATACTTGTGTCTGTCTTCGTGTGTACCTACCTAGTACAGCTGACTTTGTACCTTTCTTATTATCTGCGTCATAAGAGTTGAATTCGTACTGCAAGTGTTTCCATTGATCTGCTGTTGTCCGTACATACCTACATGTTAAACGGAATCTTTTGGGAATACCTAAGCAATTGTTTAGCTAGCTGAATATTTCAACCATATATTTACTATTACATTTCGCTGACTCACTAAATATTATATTCCTACACTCCTCGTGGATCTAAACAGCCTGTGAACATATTAAAACTATAACACTGAACTTATCTCACCCAGCGATCTCTTTAAAATGCATCTTATGCAAAATTTTACCCGCTTTACATTTTCGCTCGAAAGATAAGCTTATGACTACGAATTAGTTCGCCTTTATAACTTGCCAAAGTGGAAAAATAAGCTTTTAAACTTGTATTGTAATTAAAGCATGCTTTTGCATACAAAAATAGTCTCATGTACATATCTATAGGTAGGTACCGTCTTTTATATATAAAATATATCTTCTGCATTATTTTCAAGCTTACCCTACAATTTTTTTGACAAGCGTTGAACACTTTTCTGAGAAAAAATCTGATAGGTACATTTTAGATACGTGTTCAACACGTGTTTAAGATACGAATAAAATTGTAGTAAGTCGAAAAGGGTGTTAAGTTACCTATGAGATTTCATTTTCAGTGACTTTCTATATTTTGTACAGCCGACAGTACAAGTGCACATAACTTTCTGCGATGTAATGCTACGACTTATGCAAGGTTTTTGTAGATTTATGGTGTCGTCAATTAATTTATTAATACTTATACTCATATATGCCGTTTTCAATATAACATATAATGCCCTCCACACACAGCCTCGACCTCGCGATCAGTTGAAACGCATGCCCCGCTTCATTTTCTGGGCATTTTAACGTCCGGTAACGATCTGAGGTCTGCGATCTACGTCCAGTAGGTAACGACGGCAGAAAATGAGGAGGGGCATGCGTTTCAACTGATCGCAGGTCGCAGATCGCGGCTACGTCGCGGCTGTGTGTGTCAAGCTTAAAACATTACACATCGCTCATACTTCACATCATAAAATTCTTTTTGGGTAGTGGTGACTTACACCCACAATTTCTTTTAATATGTAATAGGTACCTATAACCTTTTCAACTACCAAATAGCTGTATCTACCCAACATCTCAGAAGTCGACCTCCATCGAAAGTTTTCTGACACTGGGTAAGGTTAGAGTTAGATAAACTAAAGATAAAATATTGCTCCCAAGATCAGGCTGAAAGTCAGACAAACTTAGCCCAGATTTTTTATCCAGGCTAAGATCGAAAGAGGCGCCGATAATTTTTTAAATTTGACGAGACAGTCAATGTAGGGCATCCACACAATAATGTAGGTAAGTAATAATAATAAATAATACTGTTTTTGTGGATTAATAAAATGTATATATTTGATATCTAAATATAATTTATAAAACTCAACGTAAGTATGTCATTTTATGTTTTTAAAGAGACTAGGGTTGAAGAGAGTGATTGACAAACATGGAGAGAGAGAGAGAAATGTCTCTCTCTTTCTCTCCATGTGTAAGTGTGTGTGTGTGTGTGTGAGAGAGAGAGAGAGAGAGAGAGGGTGAATGTAATGGTGTGTGATTATTTAAAAAGTCATATCCATTAATGGACAGTGACAAACTGTTCCACCTGTGCATAGGTACATATTTAGCACAAATAATCTTATTAGCATCGTAGGTAATAGCCCGTAATCTCTGACTATAAATACCATGATACAAGTTACCTAAGATAGCGCATGAACCGACACATCGTTTGCAATCTATGCCTAATTTCCGTTCACGTGAATTGCAAATGAATTACACTTGAATTGCACTGTACTTAGTAGAGGAGGCAATTACTTTGTTAATGGTTTGTGAACGAATTCAAGGTCCCTTTTACAGTTATATTTTCAAACAAGTATTCCGATGTCTGGGTTAATGCCTGTAATTTTACATTAGCAAAGGGAAAGATAGCACATTATGCCATATTACACAGCAGACTTACAAAATGGAAAATGATTCTCTAGAAACGTCATTACCTCCTACGTAATTGAAGACTGTTTTTTTTGTAAAATCCCATTTATTAGCAAAGTAATTCACACTTGGTAACGTCTATACAAAAAGTAGTCATTTAAATGATTTAAATGTAGGTATGTATGAGGTATGTCAGGATCGCAGCAGATGGAAGACAATCGTCCTCTGCCTACGCCTGCGAGAAATAAAGGCGTGAGCTTATGTATGCATGGGAACTCTTCTTTCAGTGTAAATAAATTCGGGTTTATAACAACCACTTTGAACCAGAAACAAACTACGAGGAACTAATTGATACTAGACGGTGTCTGTTTCTCTACATCCGCACCCGACACCTCCTAAAACGTATTATAATTTCCTTAGTTTCAGCTGAAGCGTATCCATGACGACCGTGTTCAGGCGTAATGGTTGTTCGGGGCAGAAATCCGGCGTAAAGGCGCCTTGAGATTACTAGTGAAGGGAAAAATTCAAATATAAGATATTCTGGACCAGCTAAGAATTCTTGAATACTTCGGTCACATTGCCAGGAAGAGTGGCGACCACCTGGATAGATTAATGGTGACTGACAAGGTAGATGGAAGGAGACCTCGCGGACGAAGCCCGATACGTTGGTCCAATCAGATCCGTACCAATCTCGATACCGGTTTTTACGATGCTCTTCACGTCGCCGAAGATCAACAGAAAAAAGATGATCCAGAGGTGTCACGACCCTCAGCATTGAGGAATACGATGCAAGGAGGAGGAGGGCCAGCTAAGATCGATCAAATTATCATCAGTCTATTTATGTGTCCCCACTACTGGGATACAGCCCTTCCCTAATTTCGAGGGAGCTCGAGCCATGATCCGACACGCGGGCCCAGTTCGGATTGGCGAATTACACATGCCTTAGATTGTTTCTACGGCAAGCAGATTGATCAAAACAATACTGTCTCTTTCTATTTATTTTCACAAACGGTAATGATTTTTGCTCTCTTTCACGAAATGAAATGATTATCACATGCAGTCAGTATTTACATTTGCAAGCAAATGACAATGCCAAATTCTGCCCCACCATCAACCGCAAGATGTACAAGATAACGATTAAATGTAAAAATATCTCCGATTTTTATTAAAATTATTGGTTTAAAACAAAGTCTTGTACATCTAGCGAGTCGAAAAAAACAGCCTAATTAAGAATTCAGAAAATAGTAAGAAATCGAAGCAAATTATTCATTGTTTTTATTATTCTTCTATAGGAGTTGCGAGAGTAGTAGAAAATGATACTGATTATAATTATGCAATATGAAACCTGTAATAAGTCCCCAACAAAATGATAGGTACAGCTTAAATGGTCACGTAGTTTTGTAGGTGGGGCAAAGCTCCATTGATATGTGGCAATGTCTTTTTATGCCATTTGTGAACAAAAGATACAAGATCGTAATGAGATATAAACCCATTGTGACTGGTGCGGTTTTAGTTTCGATAATTGCTATATTGCCGAACATTAACGAACATTGTAGCTACGCTTTTACGTACTCGCTAACTTGCAAACTTGCGTTAGCTACTCACTATGATATAATACCATGGTTCATATCCCTGGTATTTCCATTGACTACACACATCACTAAACATTCTGAACAATTTCGAAAGATTCGAAGGAATCTTTGTTCTTTCGGATTCCTCGCGACCTTGTTTCGAACTGTAATAAAGATTATGAGAGTGTAACGTTTATTAAACTTTTCAGTTTGTTCGGTCGAGTGAAAGAACTTATAAATTTTGTATGGTTTACGATTAATTTATATAACATTACTGTGTCCGCAACTTCGTATGCGTAGAAGCTGCTTGTTACTATAGGTTACTATAGACCTCCACGAAATACTTTCACTGTACTGGGAGGCAGCTCTTCCTCTCTGGTTACGTGGTTCCACATCATATACGGCAATTGCTTATATCCTATGTGCTGCCCAGATATTTGAGCTATCTCTTAGTAAAAGCCCAATCAAAATCTTTCCAGTAGTTTTGGCGTGATGCCTAAACATCGACACAGACAAACAGGCAATAATTCTAAAAATTGGTGTTTTTAGAATTATTGCCTGACATCAGTTTATTTCTCTGAGGGCATCATTATAGATCTTAAAACACATTACAATCATTCTGTTATATAAAAAATGTATGTTAAAATAATCTAATGTACTGACTCAACTTTTTTAAAGTTATATTATAAGTATAAATTAAGTAGGTACCTATAGTAGATTTATTTCCATGACTTTTCCCTATAACACCCCAAACAGCACGCTGCAGGAAGTATAATTATTTTTACCTGTCGGATGAAGGGTAATGTTTTTAATGTATGATCGTCGGTTCCTTCTGTAGCCTAATCGGCTTATGATTTTGATGTTTTGAAAAACCGAAAATTAAATTTGGTTTGATTCGAAATATTCTTATTATTCTTTACAAAATGCTATCATTGCGTTTCAACGTGTAACTTGGGCCATTATTATTAGCTGCGCCAAGAATGATTGAAATCGTACTGTAAGTGTAACCATTGATGTTTTGTCTAATTGTAAGAGTAGTCGTAGAGACAGGTAGGTATTTTTGTTCAACAAGGTACTTACCTAAGTACATTTTCTGAACGAGTTATACTAAAAACCTATCTCAACGATTTTCGTTAAAATTAAAATAAATCTCATAAAATAGAGTAAACACCACAAAAGAACTCTCACAGCAAGTTTCCGCAGTTTGTTCATCGGCTAAAAGTTTGACGCAGTTTCATTGCATTTAGTAGCGGTGAGCTTATTGTTTTCAATCTTAGAGCATTGAAATAGTGAGACGTCATTGCAACTTCGATTGGCAAATTGACAAATGGCTTCTTAATTTTTACTCGAATGCCGGGAAGGAGGATCATAATTTGGAGTACTTATATGTTTGATCTTTAGATTCGGCACCACGGCGGCGCTAGGGCCACGACGTGGCGTTGTGCGCTGGCCCTAACGCCGCGGAGTTGTCTTACTGTCGTCATTACAAGGCGTTTTTTTTTGGTTTAACAACTCCGCGGCGGTACCGATCGCTAACGCTGTGCGTGCTAGCCCTGTTTTACTCTAAAAGTTGGGACACTGTCCCTCGTCTCTTGCGGAGCATAGTAGATTTTAGAACGAGCACTTGCATGATGACGCATTCAGCTTTAAATGGTCAAAGTTTATTAAACGAAGCGCGAGCGAATTAAGAGCGGTCTCGCTCGCTTCAAAATGTACTTTCTAGATCGTGTTGAATCATTCAGATGGAGATAATGGAGGCTCGGGCAAGTTGGACATTTTGCGAACTAGATATGCTGCGAATTCGGACAATTTGCAAATTGAATATCCTAGGCATTTTTATTAGAAAGTGTTCGCTACGCATAGGATTGTTTTATTTTGGATGTAAGGATTCCGTACTTAAACGGTAATATCTCTAGTTAATACAAAAAAAAATCCGATTATTTTTTTGCATGCAAAATGTATAGGTACATTCGACAGCAGAACAATGGTAACACTTGCAGTACAATTTCAAGTCTTACGACGCAAATAATAAGAACTGTCACAAGTAAAAAGTGTTACCATTGATCTGCTATCGACTGTACCTACTATGATCAATACAGAAACGAATCTGTCATGCATCAAAATGCATCAATCCGTTTAGCTATAGAAGTTCAGAAAGGCACTGACACATATAGATAAACTCGGAAAACATTACCCTCCTTCTTCTGGCAGTCGGGTAACATAAGAGTGCTAGCGATCTGTCGGGCCGTTTATGAGTATGGCACAGCTGTTTTGATCTGGGAATTACTAGATATAAATAGGGAAATATCACAAATAAATCATATGACATTTCACCATCATGTTGTGTATAAAACAAAATAAATTGTATAATCACAATTATTTTCTAGTATAATATCTGTATAAGCCCACAATAATTATTTACATTAATCTACGGAATAAAATAGGATGCACCCATATTCAGCAATGTGGTTTACTGGTTAACAAAACCGCTAATTATCCAACGACATGCACCAATAATTTATATATTTACAGGTCTAACAAAATTATTTATAAAACAATACTGTTACATAAAACATGCAACGAAATGCTGTATATTTATTAATAGAGTTTTAAAGCTCACCCAAAACCGGATTACTTCTACCGCTTTGGAAGTATGCTCTAACTTGACCTATTGACGTAACGTGCATTTCATAGTAAATATTTACATAAAATTGTACATAATATTTAAAATGATACATAATATAATTATTATTTTGATATTAAAACTTATCAGGCTATTGATTGTAGAATCTGTGCTACGAATAATCCAAAGCGTAGAGTGGATTGTAGCACCCCGCGTAGCCAGTGCCGCCGCGGCTTCGTAGCGAGTCAGACGTTCTACAAATTCGACTAGGTGCTACGCGAGTCGAGTCGAGTCGTCTCGAATCGAGTCGTGTTGACTCGCTACCAAACGTAATATTATATGACTAGCGTATACCGTGACTAATCATTTGTGACTGTGCTGTGTTCATTCCGATTATACTGTGCCCAATGGAAGATTTTTGGTAATTAATGGTTCGTTATTATTTCCTTAAGTAGCACAGGTATTTAAATGTGATCGTAAAAGTGGTGCGTTCAAGCGATAGTTATAAGGTTCACTCCGTTTTATTCGCGCGGTGAAGTTAAGCGTTTGGAGCTAATGGTCTGTTAAGATAGCGCAAAGTGATTCTAGGTCGGGGTAATGGTAGGTTTGCTCGTATTTTAAAGCGGTTTTTGCACAGGTAAAGGATTACTGCGGTTTCGTTTTGTAATAAGAAAGCTGTATGTAGGTATTAATTTTGTACGGCATAACGGTTACGCTTCAAACTTATTTTCTAAAAAAATATGAGATTTTGGTAAATTATGATATTTTAATAGAAAAATAAATTCATTTATTTGCAAGTAAGTTCGTAGCTATAGGTATACGAGATGCGGGTAAACTATATTTTAAAATCACCACAGTAATAATTGTCAGAAAAAAAGCGAGATTCAAAGTTCGCATGCAGCCAGAGATTTCAATAAATAGCTTACGGTTCTAATAAGATTGCAATGTTCCATAGAGATCGTATCTAAGGTAAATAATATAAATATAAATAGACTGTAATTAAGAATAATTAGTTACTCTTTGAGGACTAGCTTCTTTGATTTTATTCCTTGATTGATAAGTCAATATGTCCTTTGAGGGCTAGCTTTTATTAAGCAACTACGAGTAGCCTCCATCCTGCGACGTTGTCTGCAGTATTCAAGTCCCGTCTCGGGTGGTTTAGTGACCAAACCTATATTGTCAGAATTAGTCACGCCGCCCGTAGACCTCTGACGTGGCCTAACGACTGCTGCCGAGCGACAACAACCAGGATTAACTGTTTAAAGTGCTTTTCGATACACGGAGGGGCTCAGATGAAAGTGTCACTAGCGGTCACCCATCCAGGTATAGACCCCGTCCAACGTTGCTTAAATTGTACGTTCGATTTCAACGTGTACTCGCAACTGGACTATGAGCCCCTCACTTCCCAAGTGCCCAGGGGGATTTCCGCCTTCGACTATGAATAAACATCCAAATGGATGTTTATTCATAGTCGAACGTAGTCCAAGATCGTATACAATATTGTAAAATTCGGTGCCGATCTATAAAGCAGTTGCAGTGTGATAAAGTTACGAACAATTATACAAACTAAACACTTATAATTTTAGAGGGAAGTAAACATGAGACAAGGAATACCCCATGGAGTAAGCCATAGGCAAACCCAATTGATACTGCTGACCTAAGGATGGAATGACATGATGTTCATTTTCCAGAAGAATTCAATATGCTTAAGCACACAGTTAGTGTATGTCTTCTGATCAAAATAGTATATACCTAATATTAAACTAAACTAAAACAGTACAGACTAAAACTAAGTTTGACACAGACGTTAGAGCCATGCACCACGCTATCAGGTTATATATAGGTGGTAGGAGGCCCATTTCTTGTGGATTAATTGTGAATTAATAATTCGGTATATCCTATTAGTACATTATAACGCAGAGTGTGTACAGTTGAGGTAAATGTTGAGTTTATCTAAAAAAAACTACTTGACCTATTGCAAGAATTCTTTCACTGTTAGATAGATAAAGTTAAGACTATATAACTGTAAAAGAATGATTAAATTCGGTCCAGTTCTTTTTGAGAAATATCAACCTTATTGAGGCCCCCTGTATACTTTTCTCTGTCGTGTAGCTAACAGCACATTAAATGAACGTTTTGGAATTTGGACCGTTCTTATTATCTACGTCGTAAGATTTAAAATCGTACTGCAAGTGTTACCATTGATCTGCTGTTGTCTGTACCTACTTATGTTATCATTATAATTTGAGTACAAACAAGTAGGCACCTATTTGATTCTGTTTAATCCCGCCTGCCTATTTACTAAGCTAAATTATGTAATATAACATGTTTCCTAAATACATTTTACTTAAGAGATTCGGGAGGATCAAAGCGACTCAGTCCATCAAAGAGGTCGAGAGAATAACATCCTAAAACAACGTACAGGCCATTTTCACACGTCCAGACTGTACAACCACTTACGTTTTATAATGATTAGGCCCGTGGAATAATAGTTTAGGTTGGTTTGATATATAAATTAGTATTTAAACATAGGTAGGTACGCGTTGCGTATAATAAATCATCGATCCTTTATCTCAGAGGTTCTCAAACTTGTTTCGTCTAACGTCCACTTTGAAAATCAATGATTTTTCAGCGCCCCCATTTTTTTACTTTACCACAGTTTAAAAACCACAATGACATATTACTTTAATTTTAACTTGTGCTAAGTAACTATATTTTGGTCTGGAGTTTAAACTTACATTCTAAACGAGAATATTTTACCAGTGAGAGCAATTATAATATTAAGAGTATCTTTTATTCGAATTAAAACAAATATACTTAATCAATTTTAATTTTAAAATTACAAAGCCCCCTAAAACACTTCAACACCCCCCAATTTTTTCTAGAGCCCTTACCGCCCTTCTCTATGGAGGCATACCTTCAGCGCCCACTTTGAGAAAGACTGCTTTATCTGGTTCTCGAGGATAATTCAATATAAATAGAAAAACAATTAAATAGAAATAGGTATGTAGAATTAGATACGCAATATACACAATTGATACGGTTATCACTGTTTCATATATGTACTTTATTAAACCATTTGGTATAATATTTTGTGGTACTTTTGGTCTATTCAAAAGTAGTACTACATAAACTAAGTGTGTCGTATTTAATGCGCTGTCGACAGTACCTTTTACTCGTGATTTGAATATTTTCTCTGTAATTAGCACATTACTATAAATTCGATAGTACATCAGCGTATACAAAACGATTGCAATCTAGTCCGTATTACCATCGCTTAGAGTACTCGCATAGTAGACTTGATTATCTTTCGACCGTACTTAATTACTTTGAAATTAAAAAAAAATACCTAATTTTATTTTAGCTGAAGAAACTTTCGCCGCCATTAAAATAACTTTAACTAATGTTTGATGTCAAAAATATAAAACGATCAGGGCTTAATCCAATCAATTTAAATGAAGCTTTCAGGAAGTTTGGGCAAATCTTTGATTAATTACCTAACGGTGAACGCTCATAACTTTATATTTCATAATTCTATTATTTCATAAATCGATTTATAAACTTATTACCCTTGCCTTTTGATCGTCCGATGTTTCAGAACTTTGTGAGGAGATTTTACTATATATGGTGTCCCAAAATTTAAATAAACTCACATAACATTTCCATTATCTAACAACACCCTACGTATTTTTCCATATATATGTTTTCATCATTTGAAATATTGCTTAGTTGAAGTTTTTAACATGACAGAAGTGGAGTATTATCTTATTTTTAAATTATCATGAATCACTCAATAATTAATTGAACTAATCAATATTTAATGTCGCTGTTAACCACTTAGTAGCTTGATTGACAATTAATTTTTTAAGGGTATACCTCCTAAACTTTTTGAGTATCAAACGGGTGTCCTAAAAATGTAAGAGTCTTAAATAAAACTTCGAGTTTACTGACGCCATAAAACTGATGGAAGGAAGCGAGAGACGTGTATTTTTGAGGTTTATTTAGGTGTGGACTTTGTAGTAACAGTTACCTGACACTTTACTTTAATATAAAGAGAGAGAACTGAAAGAAGTACGAACTTTGTAAGCTTATGTTCGTTAGGTAAGTTGCAGTAAGTGTGTCACAAAGGAAAGTGCATCGATATCTCGGAAAATAATCTAGTTCAATCATGCATGACGTGAGTTTCCGTTAAAAGTTATCAATTCAATATCAAAATATCAGACTTAAGACGGATTTTAAACTAATTTACAAAGCGGCGACTACGGGCGTGACAAATGGACTTAAGTCTGCTGAAATATTTATCTATCTTCTTAATGCTCGTATTGGTTTGTAATCCTTGGACCCGATTGCCGAATCTTCTTTGCTTTTATTTTTATGTTTTTACTTAGAACATGATGAAAAAATTATTTCCGTGGGCAGGACTTGAACCTGCGACCTTGTCATTTCGTGACACGCTCTTACCAACTGAGCCACCACAAGCTACGCCACGCCCACCGAAAATCTTCATCGCTTTATACATACTTAAAGGGTATGTTACGCAATTGCATCTATCAGACAATAGGATTATTATTCCGACAACCATGTCTAACATTCGGTTATTTTACGATGATGCGCTCCTATTTTGCCCACGGCAAGAATTTTTTCATCGTGTTCTAATTTATTCACCGAGCATGGACAATGCGTAATTCAAATTCTATGTTTTTAATATTAATAACTTATTTCGCAACAACAATTTAACTTAACATAGGTACAAAATACAAGACAATTTGGTATGTGTTGATGTTTATATGTTTGGTCCCTGGTCTCCACACTAGGATTCCCTGTGTTGTGGAGACCAGTGTCTTCCAGTGGGTTTCCAAAGCTGTACAGTATCATGAAAAGAATGAGGGGTTACAACAATATAAGTCAGGATCAGTTTGCGTTTGTTTACAATAGGTATGTTGGTGGTTACTCTCTTACGTATGTTTGTTTTTGTATTAGGTACACCATTGTTACTGTATAGATGCGCTAACTAAAACATAACATTGAAATTCCCTCGGGAACGCAAACACCCACTCAAATGCTTTAAACCGATCCTTGAATACCAGACAAGAACAAGTTCAAAGTAAATTTTCTAAGAACAGGAAATGAAAATCTGTAAACACCCAAATATTACTCGCGAAGGTTTTCGATTGTTGCCGTGGAAAAGGTAATATTTGCTAGCAAGAACAAACGTTTGCTTTCTTTTTATGAAACCTACTTACAGAAGTTTGTTCTTTTTATTGCGGGATTCAATGGCCTTGCGCTTCCGACGCCATTTTTATACGATTGTACGTACTTACTGTATCTTTTTAGGGTTCCGTGCCTCAAAAGGGAAAAAAGGAACCCTTAGAGGATCATCCGTCTACATCAACGCAATCAAAAGATATGGCCGTTTATGTCGAATTTTGGCGCATATTTGTATGAAAACGGAAAAAACTCATAACCTATAGGGTACTTCCCGTTGACTTATTTTTGAATCATGAATTTTGGCAACAAGCACAAGTAAATGAAAAAATCCGAAAACTGTAAATTTGAAATTAGGTACATCTGTCCCAAAATATTTTTTTGTTTGTTTACAGACATGAAAATTTTATAATGGCAAAGATAAGTTAGTTTCTACATCGAGATTATCTTTTCGTTAGAGCAAATGTTACGGGGTTAAGTTGCGTTGCACGGAAGCCTCGGTGCGCGAGTCCGACTCTCACTTGGCCGGTTTTATTTTAAATTGCAACGTTATGCGGATACCTACACGGGGGTGGGTGTTTCGAAAAACTGAAATAAAGCCTTGAAGGAGGTGCCACCATGAGGCTATTACGTAGTATTTAACATTAAGGTAAGAACCGGTTCTCCGTTTTCAAGGATATTACTTACTGTTTAATTTGGCCTCATGTCTCAGAAAATTGAACGTAAGATAGCCCACGCTATAATCGATCTTCCTTGTTATGTAGACAATCAATATCTTTTAAAAGTCTGTTATGTAACAGACTTTATAAACGAATAATTTAACTTAACGTTATGTTCCTATAAGGTCGGAGGCCAGTTATATTCTCATTGTCAATGCTTACTTGTATATTTTAAAAGAAAATAATTATCAACTATTATAATTGATGTAACTAACGTAGCTTATTTCACCTTGGTCATAGTAGACTTAGGTCACACCTTGGAATGCTTCCATGTACGTCACACCTATTAATGTTTAAAATATTACGAGTCGACTTTGGTCACAGCCATACTTTTAGATATCCACTACGACGGAAAAATCGTTTTGAAGGGCCTCGTTAACTTACACAAAGCGCTACAAAAATAAAATATTCCTTCACCACTCCAAAACAAACGACCAAAGATCAAGATAAACAAATCGTTGGCCGCACTGACACTTATCTGACACTCGTAAAGGCAGATCCACACCATACGGGCACGAATCGATTGCCAAGCATCGTTACGGTCAACAGTGGGCAATAATTTAGTTTCTTATCGGATCACCCGATCCGCTGAGTCAGAATTTGATCCTATTCGTACACCCTAACCGGGGATAATGCGTCGCTGGAAACGGGGAGGATTCGGAAGGGGATTGCCGAATGCAAATATTCAGGCGACCGGAAAAGAATCTTAAGGATACGAGTACTGCCGCCACTTATGTAACAATGTTTCTGTTAGGAAATACGAAGGGAATTCAGAATACTATTCTGAAGATTATTTTGCGGTAGGATTGGCCTTATAAATATTATCTAATAAATGCTAACCCACAAAGAGTATGTACAGATGAAAACAAAGATAAGTACTACTCAACCTATTGTAAAAAATCTTATTAGGTATAGTACTTAGATAGTTTAGAGTAAACACTATGTATGGTAAAGAATTTTTACAAACAAGCTTCTCTTGTAGACCTTTCTCTGTATTAGACCGTCACTTTCATCAGGGATAAACTTGGTACAAAGTGGACCCTATTAGGTATGAAATAACCTAATTAAAATTTCTACCTAACTCGATATAAATGCAGTGAATCCATAAATGCATAAAATTCTTTTCACTCCAAGAATACTACAAGAGTTACAAGTCTAAAACACAGAACAATAAATAAAATAACTTAGAAATACCATACTTGCATTGTGCGAGATTCAGCACCCTTACCATGAACTCTTATAGCAGGATTACTTCAATAATACTTTATTATTTCGTACCATGACGTCCTTAATCAGCTTACTTTAAGTTCATCATTTTACGAAATAACAAAGTATTATTGAAGTAATACTGCTATAATAGTTCTTGGTAAGGGGGCATAACTATTTCGAATATGATTAGAATATGATGAGTAGTCCAAACACTAAAGGTACCATTCCGCAACCGAAGGCAAACAGCAACAGCAGACGATTGTTGCCGAGACTTGCGGTTCAACTACGCGTACTAGTGGCTGACGTGCCGTGACGTATGTACAGTCGACAGCAGATCAATAATAACACTTTTTACTTTTGACAGTTCTTATTATTTGCGTCGTAAGACTTGAAATCGTACTGCAAGTGTTACCATTGATCGGAAGGTACTTCATAGAAATACATAGAAATTAGTAGTATCCCGACGACACATCGTCTGCCGCTACGAGCCGTCCGTCGGCTGCAGAATGGTACCTTTAAACATAGAATACTAAATATAAACTGCGGTTTTGGCTAGTGGCATATACTTAGGTTCAATAAACTCTGTTTAGAGTGCATTCTCTAATGCCTAATCCAGGTTCAATCAACCGCGGCGAGCGTGACAGCGCTCTCTAATTTTAGTTTTAGAATACGAAATTGCTCTCTAAACCGAGCCTATTATTATCCTGTAGTTTACTAAAGTGTTCTATAGAATTAGTTATTGATTTCAGGAAGTCATTAATCATACAGAAGGCAGTAATCGACCTCAAATCAGACTTAAGCCGTTTACAGTCGTTGAATACAATAACCATAGCAGATACCAAATTGACCCATTACTTTTATAGAACTTCTTCAATTAAAGCAAATCGATTATGGAAAATGAATTTGTAACCATAAAAGGGTAATTTAGGCTTTCTAATATTTATAAATTGTAAGTCGTCAAGACTGAATATGAATAGATGAAGGTAGCTTTATTAATTATTCTGTAGTATAAGAACGAACCATTATAAATGACAATGCCAGATTCTGCCTCACCATCAACCGTGTGATGAACAAGATAACGAATAAATGTAAAAATATCTCCGTTTTTTTAATTAAAATTATTAGTTTAAAATAAAGTTTTGTACATCAAACGAGTCCAAAAAACAGCTTAATTAAGAATTCAGATAATAGTAAGAAATCGAAGCGTTTTATTCATTGCATTTGTTATCATTTTCTACTACTCTCGCAACTCCTACTGATTATGATTATGCAATATGAAACCTGTAATAAGTCCCCAATAAAATGATAGGTACAGCTTCAATGGTCACGTAGTATTGAAGGTAGGGCAAAGCTCCATTGAAATGTGGCAATGTCATTTTGAACTACATACATACAAAGCACAAAGCAATCGTTTTCGCTAATGTTAAGCAATCATACTCGTAGAACTAAGCCTAAGTATTCAATAGACATAATATTTTAATCTCAAATTAACATATTTAGGTGCTGCCCATTCTTTAGCTAGATCATTTCAAGAAAATTTTAATTACCAAATGGGATGATGTATTCTGCATTACGTCGAAATATAATAAAGTTGAGTAACGTTGTAATAAATGAACGGAATCCCCTGAAGTCAACATTTCTTGGAAAACTATTCAAATTACCTCACAACATAATTTAGAGGTTATATAAAAAGTATATTTTAATTCATGGGTTGGCCTGATCATGTTAGCCCAAGGCGTTCCGAATTTCATTTACTATTGAAATTAAGTAGGTACTCGTAAATCGTAATACTATAAAATTCACGGAAAATATGAAAGTTTCATAAAAACCTCCGTGCCTAATGTTTCACGGATACGTATTTTCATTTCCTGGAAACATGACTTTTTAAATATTTACCTTACTATGCTGTATGTCGACAGTACGGCCACCTTTTAGTTAGACCGTTTAAAGCAGAGGTTCTCAAACTTGTTTCGTTTACCGCTCAGTTTGAGAATCAATTATTTTTCAGCGCCCCCATTTTTTAAACTTACCACAATTTAAAAACCACAATGACATTTATTACTTTAATAAATGACCATGCCAGATTCTGCCCCACCATTAACCGCAAGTTGTACAAGATAACGAATAAATGTAAAAATATCTCCGTTTTTTATTAAAATTATTGGTTTAAATAAAGTTTTGTACAAGTTGCGATTCGAAAAAAAAGCTAAATTAAGAATTCAGAAAATATTAAGAAATCGAAGCGATTTATTCATTGTTTTTGTTTTTCTTCTATAGGAGTTGCGAGAGTAGTAGAAAATGATACTGATTATGATTATGCAATATGAAACCTGTAATAAGTCCCCAACAAAATGATAGGTAGGTACTTACAGCTTAAATGGTCACGTAGTTTTGTAGGTGGGGCAAAGCTCCAAGGATATGTAGCAATGTCTTTTAATTTGTGCTATATTAGTCTGGTCTGGAGTTTAAACTTACAATCTAAAAGAATTCTGGAGTCCTTACCGCCCCCTCTATGCCTCCAGCTCCTCCTCCTCAACTCTCCTGTACACCTTTCTCTGTGTTCCACCGTACGATCATTTATCGATCGCTGTAAATACATACTTGGCACTTTACGTTTACGGAGAAAAAAAACCAAGAGTAGTGCGATACTAACCTGACTAAACTTGCAATTGTTACGACTTAGCTTGCTGTTGAAAACTTTCAAAAACTCATTTCACCTTACATTTTATGACAAAGGAAAAGTTTTTATGCCAAAAGTTAATTTGGGCTATCGTTAAGATCTTTTTAACAACTTTAAGTAAGTGCTAACCCGGATACACTTGAGGGTGAACTAGAAAAGTTAAAGTAATTAAAGAATTGTAACGTTGCATCTATTTTCTATTTATATTGCTTGTCGCTCAAAGATTTTTTCAACAATGACCTAAGTCAAAACAGCACAAATATGTAAACAGTCCTAATTTGTCAACCAATATGCAAAGCGAAAATATAAATAATTGATACCTACGTAAAATCAAATAATATCAAAGAGTAACTAAAGGTAAAATGGAAACAAAGAAAAATATGCCTATTTTTTGTGATAGTCACAAAAATATTGTTGCTAGGATCCCTTCAAAACACAGTTTTTTATCTGCCAGTACCTACTTACATGAATAATGTGCGATGCAAAATGTATAGCTACTTAACGATATGGGCATTGACATTTAGAAATTTGAAAGGATGCATGAAACTTCATAAAAATCGGTACACTTCTTCCACTTAAAATTTTAATGTCCATTAAATTTTAATTCCATTTCAAACAGCTACTAAACACAATTATCTTACTTCAGAACTTTTGATAGCTGTTTGATTTGTTTCAGTCGGAGATTGGAGAGTAACTCTTTATAAAATTTACAAATATAATAGATATAGATAGATATAATAGAATTGAACTTATGCCTCAACTCAATGTCTCTAGCTAGACCCTTCCGTCGATGAATAGGTATAATTATTAACAACAAAAACACGCTCGAAAAAATCACATTCTCCGAACATCATATTCTCCGAACATCAAATTCTCCGAACATCATATTCTCCGAACATCACATTCTCCGAACATCATATTCTCAGAACATCATAAAATGTATATAATATATGACTGTAACGATTAATTTAATGAAAGGTGCGGCTGCGTTACCACTGGAAGTATGTGAAGGCAATCATTTTGTATGTGCATACATAATGAATAGGAGTGTATAGCTGTACTAGAGATATCCTTATTTGATTTTATCCCAAAAATTAAAATTTGCAACAACTAGTAGCCCAATGAATAGAGACTGAGGCGAAAGCGTCGACGTAAGTTCCATACCAAATTTCTGAGATAGGTAGGTACTGAAATGGCTTCTAGCATAAGCTTTTGGCTTAGTTAAAGTAGTTGAGAAGAAAATTAGTATTGTGAGAACAATACTGCATTATGTTTTCTTTAAAAATAAAATAAAGATATAGGTATCGCAGGGCGATGACATTTCTTCACAGAAAGGTTCGATGGCATTTATTTATAGATACACATAATTTTTAGTTTGATGCTAATGACATTTGGAAGTAATATTCATAAATGCCATCCAAGCTCACGCATAAATGAACGCGACTGTAAAGATATTACGTACGAACTCGCTAAGTCACGTGAACGTGACGCTTTCACACAATTTCCACACAGGAAATTCAATGACCCGTCCCTTATCATCCGTACACTATTTACGTAAATACCTTCTCACTATTACAGGGTGTAGCAAAACTTCTAAATTCACATGTTGCCCACAAATAGATACGTATTCATTAAGATGCAAAAATAATTTACCGCATGCAGCTAAATCTGTTTTAGCCTTAATTAAATGAACGATTAGCCGACTCGTGTCTGCTCTACAAATATTCAATGCAATGGCATTTGACCCAAATGATTCGACCAAAAGATAATGATACGAATTTACACTCAGTGGTAGATTCACAAGCAAGAGTAACTCACTCACTAGACAAATGGCAATACTTTCGTTATTGCTAGTAGAATAGAAAGAAAAATGTAACCAATAATCTGTTTATTCATAAATAAGGAGATTATTTGGTTATGAGAACATAGTTTACCTTTCCGTACAAGATTGCATTATTTGCGATATTACGAAATGCCATTATCGCAACTTTGTAAATACGTAGAAATAAAATGTCACAATCTATTCCTAAAGCAGCAGCTTTAAAGTTTCATAGGCATTTTGCTTCGGCTTGTATTCCTTGTATTTACAGTATAATGGGCAGGTATCTGGGTTATCGAGCTCCTTGCTTGCATACAATAGATCGACGTCAAGCCTTGTCCCTCCCTTCCGACCTCGAGCTACCTTCATTGTACGTTCTCAGAGACTGCTTTGTATAGAGACTCCGTTGGTCAGTTTTGGTCTTGGTTTTCTATATTCCCTTTACTCGACTTCAGTTAGAACTTTCATTGTAAGTTCTTTGATATTGTCTTGCATACAGTTATGATTAGATTTGGCTTCGGTATTGTCCCAATTTATGGAAAGAAAGGCTCTACATTTTCACAAGTTGGATAGAATTTTTACTTAGAGACCATATAAATCCATATTGTGAGACATTTTTTATAACACTTCTGGTACACTTTTTAAACTTTCACGGTTTGTATACATATTAATTAGATAAAACGGGAATTACCGTGTTAAACATTTATTATTATTATTAGAGTAGACTGACAGTCTACTCGTGACCATGATGGCTGCAATGCTGTCGAAATATCGAGACATCAATAATAATAAATATTTAACACGGTAATTCCCGTTTTATCTAATTAATACTTCTGGTACAGCTAACAGCAGATCAAGTGTAAGGGCTAGCGCACAACAGAACGGCGCCGGCGGACGACGCCGTGTACGACACCGTGTACCGCGTAGGTGGACGGCGCCGTCCGCCGGCACGAACGCTGTGCGCCGGTAGACTGTACCGGCAGACGCCGTGACACGCCGCGCCATGCGAACGGCACGGCGGGCGCCGCGCCGCCGTGGCGTTGTACGCCGGCCGGCCCTAACACTTTGGACTTTGGTCCGTTCTTATTATCTGCGTCGTAAGACTTAAAATCGTGCTGCAAGTGTTATCATTGATCTGCTGTTGTCCGTACTTAGTTCCATTTAATTTATTTTAGTTTTTTACAATATTTTCAACCGGTTCTGTCTTTCACGCCATTCGCTGAAATGACGTGAAAATTCAAAATGTCTCATAATATAGTTTGGTTCGATGGAACATTCGTTCGCTACATGATGATGTAATAATACAAAGTGTTAATAACATTATTAAATCAGACCTTTTTAACAAAATAACAATTTTTGATTGAAAATACTAAAACCATTTTATTTTTTTACAGGTACTGCCGAATAATCAAAAACATGTGTTTAATAAACAATAGTAAACGAATGGTCGTTATTAATAACTAAAAATAACTCTTAAAAGTATAGTAAAGTGAATTAATAATGACGAGGTGATAAGTGCCAATAGTGACAATGGCGATGGTGATATCTCAGACAACGAAGGCTGCGATCGGTGGGTTCCTGGCGCTGATGGTGCTAGGAGCTGTGCTGGTGGTGGGTGCCGCGTTCGGCTGGTTCGATCCTCGGAGAGAAGACGAGGATACTCCAGCGAAGATCAGCGCAAGATTGCAAGGGAGGACATCGTATGTTACACATCGCGCTGTAAGTATTGAATTCACTTGTTTTAAGTAGATATTAAATCTTCCCACTTCTGGGCAAATATCTCGCCCCTCCTCTTCCACCCATCTCTGTCTTGAGGCTCCTCCAACAATCCATCCCTGTATCTAATGAGATCGTCTCTTCACGTTCGCCGAGGTCTGCCCTGACGCCGTCGACTTCACTTATAGAATTATAAATAAAGAATGTAATATTTAAACATTGAGCTCCTATAAACAACTAGATAGTCTGCCTTCTAAAAATGTCCGAGCGCAAAGAAGGTTCAAACGGATGAATGGACCCTCATTTGCTTTATTGAACATTATTTGGACGTTAACAATGGACCCTTATTTGGATATTTTTAAATTGTTTTAGTAAGACCTTTGTGTATTTAGTTGTTTATAGGAGATCAATGTATACAAGCTAGAAATGAGTTAACGTGGATTAGGGTTTCTTGCAATAAGTTATTTTACCCGTAGAGCGAGTTAACGCGTAAAATATTACCCCTACCATAGCAGTTTCTAAAAGTGGACATCTCGCCCGCGGACCAGATATTGAGCTGGCGCATGTTCCATAACACAAAAATTCTATACATTTTTCATGGATTAAGTCGTTAAATCTCGGGTTACGGGGTTCTGAGCACAAACTCATGAGAGGTCGCATTTACGACTGTTAAGATTGTATGAACACTTACAACTGTGAGACCGAACTCAAATTCCATTCATACTCAAAACTGTCAATGACTATCGACCATTACACTCGCCTAATAAAATATACTTACTATTGATTATCAAAGAATAAGAAAGAAAAGATTTACCGTAGCTAATTAGCTGTATAGGAGCATTCAGTTGTAGCTAATTAGCCAGGAAAAGGTTCTAAGGTTAGGCAAAACAGGTTTTTTTTTACAATTTCTAAAAGCTTTTTTGCCAAACCATTCTCCCGATTATTATGTTAGATTGAGTTAAGCGAAACCGGCACTTCCTCGTGGTTTCCACTTTAAAAAGTATTTGTATGCTGACCGCAATATGGCTGGACCGCTTTCGAATAAAAGTGGGTTTTAATTAACATGAAACACAAAAGAATTTTAAATTTGGAATAAGCCATGTCCTTGCGCTGAATATCATTTATGCGACGGTTATTGTCGATAGGTTTTCATTGCAATTATCTTTGTAGGTATGTTTAGCCGGTTGCCGAAAGAGGAAAGGTATTGTTTTTCTATTTTTATTTATTTATAAACTCACGCTTGATTCCCGTAGGGGTAGGCAGAGACGATTGTTTGATTATTATTTTTCTACTGTAGGTATGTGTAAAATGTATGTTGGTTCCTTTATGGTCTCCTATAGCCAAAATAGATTTACGGGTTTTGTTGTTATGGGGTTTCGTTAGATTGTCTCTTATTACAGTCGGGTAACCTGGAAAATGGTTTTGTAATAATTCACTATTACATTACAAGTAGAGGTGTAAAAGACGCGAATATCCCATGGCATGTAATAAATAGATAATTATCTATTATAATAGTTGTTTTGGACATTACAATGAATTAAAAGCAATAGCTTCACTACAGCATGACATCTTATTATTAAAAAAAATAAGTGAATATATTCTTCCTGCTTCAAAGTTAACTTTTAATCGAAAGTGAAAATCTTAATCGCTATCAGGTGCCACAAAAAATGAATCGTAATGATCTAAATTCTATATTTCGGGTGTCATACTTATTACTGGTTGATAATGATTGCTTGACGACATCGTTTGTATTAAGGTCATCATATTATCTATATCTAAGTATAACAAAACTATACCGGAAATTTAGTTTGTAAGTTATGGGACTATAGGTCTAATAGTATTTAAGTTCTATTTATCATTGTCTGTATATGACTGTGTGTTTCCCTGAATAAAATAAAATAAAAATATAAAACGTAAAGTAATTGTGAATAAACATACGCCGAAATTGAGAACCGTCTTTTGGAAGTCGATTACAAAAGTAACAGAATATAACCACAGTGAAATAAAATAAAAACTAAATATTAGTTAGTTATAACACCTACACAATCACCTCAGACATTGTCCAAACAAAAGAGCAAGCCTTTGAATTAAAACAAAACAAATCCCTTGGTTCAACGAACCTGTATATTCCGTGCGGATTGTTTTATTTTATTTGTTTCTTTAAGCCAATGAAATAACACCATAAATTTAGGGGAAAGGCGTTAAATGGGGCTACACGACAGTTCATTAATCCTTTTATTGAAATGAAAATTTCCCATTACCTATATAAAACAATTAGAGAAAAAGTTCAACACTCTATGAAATCACGAAAGTAAAATCGTCAAGGTGTAAAGAAATCAGATAAAACCATTCTAAATGTTTAGATTTCTTGATGCAAAATACCTACATTAATTTTACTCTATTTATTCTTCTGCTTTATTAAGTAGCTGCACCCAGCAGCGTGCAATTACCAAATCATAATATGACCAAAGCAATTACCAGAACAGAACATGACCAGAACAAGACATGACCAGAACAGAACATGACCAGAACAGAACGTGACTAGAACAGAACATGACCAGAACATAACATGACCAACGTAGAAGATAATCACAATATAACCAAAGTAGAACGCGAACTGAATATACCATTACTATAGAAGAAAGCGGCTGTTATGAAATCTGAACATGACAAAAGTTGAAGATGACTATACGCAGAATATGACCAAAACATAACGCGAATTAAACAAAAAAGTATAACACGATCTGTTACTAAAAAACTACCTATGTCAATAATTAACAAACATTATTTATTCGTTGCTATAAAATAATTTGAATTACATACTTACAGCAAACAAATTCCCTAGTTTAAAACATTGAAATGATGCATATTTATTTTGCTATTTTCTTCTATTACAGATACTTGCCGGGAAATTATATGACAAGACGGTAATAAGTAACTCTCAAATGGAGTTTTTCTTGAATAATATTGTATCAGAGAATTAGTATGACGAATCCACTGAAAGTAGTTGCGTGACCAAAATCATTAACTTTCATGTTTTTGATTATCACGAATAGTAAGTAAAGAAAAAAAATAAGGGGTCGTTTTATATCCCTTTAATAATGACGCCTCTAAAAATATACCTATTTGTTATGGCGCTCTTGAATTGATGTACAAGATTTTTCCTACGTTTTTAATCTTAAAATATTAATTATTTCTACACAAATGTTGCATTACACAGCTTAATCTCAATATTTAAATTTCCAGTATAGTCGACAGCAGGTCAACCAAATGCGATAACAACTTATAAGGAGTAACCCCTCTCTGTTCTCCTCAATTATGTATATGAGCACAGAACCCTCAGCACATGTCAATAATAGGCTTCTTCGATTTTATTATGACAATAAGAGATAGGGTTATCAACATCATGTCCTCAAATTAAAAAGAAATAAATACAATTTTCATTTTAAATTATTTCCGCTACCTAATTAAATTGATTGCCATCCTGAATGTAGTTATTTTAATGAGGGTATTTTGAACAGACTTTGCCAGAATATGGTACCAAGGTTTTGTTATTTAACGTGAAAGGGGTTAGTAGGGCCTATGCATTAATTATTTACAAGTAATAGGTGGGCGGAGGTGGAGTGATGACAGGGTTACCCGAAGCACTTTTTTCGAACGCTTTTTTATAATTCCGAATCAGTATAAATAATAAAAATAGTATACCCAATGGCTAGGTCATGAGATTCGGAGAAAGCGGCGGCTCAAGGTGGTAGTCCATAGGTACCTATGGGCTACTACCAGGTGGCCGCTCCCAGCTGTAAGCTTAGTTGGAGTGATTGAGGAGAAAGAAACCGGCCAAGTGTGAGTCGAACTCGCGCACCGAGGCTTTCGCGCAACGCAACTGAACCCCGTAATTTCGCTCTAACGAAAAGATAAACTAGATGTAGAGACCTTATCTTTGCCATTATCAAAATATTGCGTCCATACATCGACATACTCTTGATTAGTTGACCATCTGCAAATATAAGTTTGTAATACCAAAAACTTATTCGCCGGCGGCCTCTAGCCGAGCTATAGCTATCTCTATCTAGCGAGCTAGCTATAACTATCACACGCCACTCGCTCTACTCGTTTCTAGTTTCTACTCGCTACTCGCTCATCGTCTGCGGTGGGAAAAATGCCTTACAATCCGGTTTTTGTGACTAAAACAACGGCGAAACTTGCAAAGTTAATACTCAGATAAAAGCTAAGAGCCCTGGCGAATATTCTACTGCAGTTTTTCACTCTAAATACAAATGCGGTATGACACATTTGATTAGAGTATACAAAATGGAGAGACTAATGAATATTCTAAAGTTTAAACTTTATTAAATAAAAGGTCATTCGACTTATCGATTACAATATTGGTTTATTAGTGTTAATGTTATACTGGTTATTAATTTTTGAAAAGATGGGTGTTATATACCTATGTGTTTTGGTACATTTTATATTCAGCTTTTAACAACGCTTTAACACTTTATTGCACAACACACAAATACATAAAAAAAATACAAGAGAAACATATTGGCACAATGGGCAAGCTTATCTCAAAAGAGATTTCTACCAGCAAACCTGCAAAAGAGAGAGCAGTGTTGTACGTGGTAGTCGTCGTAGTGTACCAAAGCGAAACAACTATAAGTACTAAAATATAAGCAATACTTATCAATACAACCTAGAATAACCTAGAATAAAATACTTAAATAGATATAATATAAATATAATTAACAAACCTACATATAATACAATTAACTATAAATATATAAAAAATACTAATCGATGAAATACTAAATAATAAAGGATTAGATAGATATGATATAGATTAATAAAGGATAGATAATAGTGTTCTATGAGTAGTTTTTTTGAAAAGAGAAATTGTTTGACAGTCAACAATGATAGTCACTTTGCTAATTTGCATAGGTTTTTTTAAAATCATGACACACACTGGTTCTCTTGAAAATGGCGGGAAACGACGGTTGCAAAATTATTGGATAATTTTTGTTTTATTGCCTACAGTGGTTATTTTAAGATTAATATCAAGTTAAATTAATCAGAAAATGTTCGCGAGTGACAGTATGGTGAATTTTTGGGTTAATTTGAGCAAGATCTGGGGTTTCAAGCTTTTATCAAGAGTTCCCGCTACAAGCTCGGGAGTGAACGTGACTGTCGAGCTGCTTCGTCCAGAGTGATGACGCTACGGCGTCTCCTCTGGATGAAGACATGAAGACGCGGCTACCCAGGGTGAAGACGCTACTGCGACTCCCCTGGAGGAAGATAGAAGACTAGAATTTTCTGTAACATGACATTGGCAAATCACGAACTGTCGAGTCCATTAATAAAATAAATAAATAAATGACACACACTATGTTTTTCTTGCAATAGACGATGTGTGTCTGAATTTATTTTAGTAGCTAGATATCTGTCAATCTATACTGCGATAGAAACTCATCATTCGCTTTATCTACCGTTCGCAAGAACGCATACTGGCACAAAATGACGCCACATTGTAGAGAGGAAACGACTAACTTCCAAAAAAAGTCTCCATTCTTAAAACTCGGAGACACACAAAGCCAATCCACGCCACGAAACTTCGCCTTAAGCCGAAAACACCCAAAAACGGCATACCAAAGCGGATTGTTTCAATATCGACTCACTGGCATCTATCCATATGAATTATTTATATGTATCGCTGAGACTCCTATCTATGGTTCAGCAGAGTGCTTTTGGGCGTGACTCGACTCTTTGAAGCTGAGATAAAGATGTTTTTCTATATCTATATTGTGGGCTAGTAAGTTTTTTGTATCTGTATTACAATAGTGCTCTGGTTTCGAAGTTTCTAAAGAATTCAAGGAGAAAACGTACAATGGAGCAATGTTCGGGAATCATTTTCGTTCAGAAAATTGCAATTATAGTGTATGTTGCAAGGATTTTTTTATTATTATTAATGTCAGTGTCAACAATAAAAGGAAAATGCTTGATATATTATTTTTATTCCGCGGAGGTTTCACTAATAATACCAATACCATACACAATAACGGTAGTTAACACGTTCACAGTCCAGTACCATATATGGAGCACGACGAACTAGCTTCACAAACCCGTGCCCCACATATGTTGCACGAGAAAAAAATATGTGCCTACCAGATCCGCACTAATGGTATTTTTTTCTGAAGGTATAAGTAAATACGATGTCCTTGGTGGATGCTGCTGTCCATTCACGTCCTATTGTCTTAAGAAGAGTGCTCAGAGTGCTCCACCCAGTGTTGAAAGTTGAAATGCTCACATAAGAAACGACAATGCCAGATTCTGCCCCACCATTAACCGCATGATGAACAAGATAACGAATAAAAGTAAAATTATCTCCGTTTTTTATTAAAATTATTGGTTTAAAATAAAGTTTTGTACAACATGCGAGTCGAAAAAACAGCTTAATTAAGAATTCAGAAAATAGTAAGAAATCGAAGCGAATTATTCATTGTCTTTGTTATCATTTTCTACTACTCTCGCAACTCCTACTGATTATGATTATGCAATATGAAACCTGTAATAAGTCCCCACAAAATGATATATGAGCTTCAATGGTCACGTAGGTGACTAAAGGTGGGGCAAAGCTCCATTGAAATGTGTAAATGTCATTTGATGTATTTCGACTTGTATAGAGATTAAAATAATAAATAAGTGAACGTGTTAAAAGAATTCAAAAGCCGTATAAAATTAATTAATATAAATATTGAATGGAAACTATCAATATAGGTTTATAGTTACACCTGTGCATTCCCACAATAGAAGTGGTTGCGAGTCAGCGCAGCTCCGCTATTGTCAAGTTGTCAACACCAGTGGCAGCGGCACCACCGTCCTTCCATTGAAAGCTTTATTAAACTAATAATAAGCTTATTCCCCGTTGATTTGAACCAGAATAATGTAGCTTGTATTTGCAGTGCAGTTTTCAATTATTAATATTATACATAATTTTCAATGCGGTACCTATAATATAATATAATAATCCATCGGTGTACTACCTGATAATATAGCGATAGCCAGGTAGACTAGAGGATATAATTATTCAATTATTAAATGACAATGCCAGATTCTGCCCCACCAGCAACCGCAAGTTGTACAAGATAACGAATAAATGTGAAAATATCTCCGTTTTTTATTAAAATTATTGGTTTAAAATAAAGTTTTGTACAAGTTGAGATTCGAAAAAACCGCTTAATTAGGAATTCAAAAAATAGTACGAAATCGAAGCGATTTATTCATTGTTTTTGTTATTCTTCTATAAGAGTTGCGAGAGTAGTGGAAAATGATACTTATTATGATTATGCAATATGAAACCTGTAATAAATCCCCAACAAAATGATAGGTACAGCTTATATGGTCACGTAGTTTTGTAGGTGGGGCAATGCTCCATTGAAATGTGGCAATGTCTTTTATTTGAATAAGTTTTCACAATTAGGCCATTCGATAATCAAAATTAATTACAAAATACATACATATTACATTGGGAAATTAACAGCTAACAGCACATCAAGGGTAACACTTTGGACTTTGGGCCGTTCTTATTATCTGCGTCATAAGAGCTGAATTCGTATTTCAAGTGTTTCATTGATCTGCTGTTGTACACGATAGAAACAGCATACCTTGACGTGCAATCAATATCGTGTATATAGTTCAGTATAGTCTCAGTACCCATTAATAAATATCATACCTACATATGCAAACCACGCCTGTTTCCCAAAGACTATGTACCTACTTCTATTTTCTGCGATCCTGTCATACAACTCTCTCTCTTCCTTAATTTTGATCAATATATTTAAAATTAAGCCATTTTTAAGACAACGCCCACAGACCACTTACCCAATTACTTTTAATCTATAAAAATATTTGCACGCCGTCCTTATGGCAGAATAGGCTGGTTGATTATATTGAAGATCCATTGTATGTACCATATTCTAGCAAATAAATATTTTGACTTTGACCAATAGACATGAAATCGGTACAAATGACAATGCCAGATTATGCCCCACCATCAACCGCAAGTTGTACAAGATAACGAATAAAAAAAAATTAGTAAGAAATCGAAGCGATTTATTCATTTTTTATTATTATTCTTCTATAGAAGTTGCGAGAGTAGTAGAAAATGATACTGATTATGATTATGCAATATGAAACCTGTAATAAGTCCCTGTAATAAGTGTAATGATAGGTACAGCTTAACGTAGTTACGTCACGTAGTTTTGTAGGTGCAGTAGGGGCAATGATAGGTACCTACAGCTTAAATGGTCACGTAATTTTGTAGGTCAAAGCTCCATTGAAATGTGGCAATGTCTTTTGCAAGCGACAAATTCTGTCAACGATGAGCGCATAGAGACGAACCGGGCAGGCACGGGCGTGTTACAGTTCTATGGGGTAAGTGGTCTGTGACAACGACATTTTGGGCAACGTTTGTTTTCCAACAACATTCATACTAATAGTAAGTTATATTATTTTTCAAACAAATAAGATGAGAAACAAAATACAAATTCAATTCTCCGTTAAAACCCACAAATTCGAACCATTTACAAGCCATATTCCGTTACAGAGTACAAAATATGCACGTACGCCTTCAGTTGACTCCAATGGCTTGCAATATTGTCGTATATCCGATCCATTTACACTCGGCTACGTTCGTAATCCACGGAATAACGAGTCAATGGATATTCGGTCATACCACGTAACATTTAAGGATATTATAGATAGGGTTTGAACTTGTGAAAAATAAAAGATTGAAGAATGTGGATGAAGCGACAATGATGTGCCAATTTAAACTATACATATACATGTGGCTTCTTAGTTCATAACAATTCTGTCTCCTATGTAAAAAAAAAAAATTGTTTGAAGAATAATATTATTCAGAATTTGAATTATGCATTATCCATGCTTGGTGAATAAATTAGAACAAGATGAAAAAAGGGTTCAAGTCCTGCCCACGGTTCTGCCCCCCATCATGTTCTTTAATATTATTGTTTATTCAAGAATTTGATTTGATTAATAAGGAGGTTAGCTTCAAACTAAAATAAAAGAAAAGGAAACCTAAAACCTTAACTTACATAACACCGTTTAATTTAAATAATATTGTCTTGTATTATTTATTATACACGAAACATACAACTACATTATGAGAGAGAGAGAGAGAGAGAGAGAGAGAGAGAGAGAGAAGTGATGTACACAGGCGTGCTTATATCTGCGGAGAGATTTCTTCCAGCAAAGTCTAGTTAGTTTAAAATATAAAGAAACAAATATTATTTGTTCTTTATTTACAGCACTTTTTGATTACCAATATATAGAGGTTTTAAAGTGCGCTTATATCCATCCCTTTTAAATCTATAGTAAACAAAGAAAGGTATAATTATAAAGCGTAAATAAAAGTGAATTCCATCCTAAAACCCTGGCCCAAAATATATTTCATGATAAATTAAACCGTTTTCAAATAAACAGTTTATAGCACGAAAGTCATAATTCAAGATCATAAGTCCCAAATAAATAAAGTAGGTACCAAAATTCCACTTCGAATCAAAGACGCAAATTTGAGAAATCTTAACGACCCTAAGCAGTTTTAGATTGAATTAAATCTACATACCTACTTAATTGCGGCAATTGTCGTTTTAATTTATTATCTAATGTAGAATTCTAAAAATAGTACCTATGTTTAAAAACATAGGTATATAAAAGGCTCAATATACAGGGTGTAACGTAAAGGGTATATGAAGCCGAAGGGAGGCTGTTCAGTATCGGTAACTGAACAACTTTTGTTCTGCGACTTTTCGAATAAAAAATAAAAATAAATTAATGTCTCATACAAATCGATCAGCTGACCGGTACGCAATGTATGAAAAGTCAAAAAATAAATTCGCGAAAATCGTAAAGTCGTAGAACAAAAGTTGTTCAGTTACCGATACTGAACACCCTCCCTTCGGCTTCATATACCCTTTACGTTACACCCTGTATAAAACACAACATATACTTTCAAAAATTAAAATGTACAAAAAGCAAATAAGATTTGATTTTAAACATGACACAAAAACTAAGACTAACTTAGGATGTGTAAATACATATAGGGTAACATTTCGTTCTGACTCTTCTATTAGATTATTATGTCCAAAACTCCAATAATCTCCAAATCTAAAGTTTCCAATTGGGGTAATTGTATCGTAGTTTGTTTAATCTGCCATAGAGAATATAGACCGACCAGCAAATTACTGATACCAGTCACGATAATGAATGAAATTCATTTATGATATGTTTAGACACCATATCTCTTTCGCTGTCTGTGACAAACACTCTTGCACACTAACCCTCACACACACACAAACACCCTCTCATACACACACACCCTCACTCACACACGTGTACGCCTATTAGATGTATAACAGGGAATTACCTACTGGTTCTCAAGATACAGGTTAGACCTAGTTTGAGAACCAGTGACCAGCATAGTTATTTAAGTACAGAGTGTACATTAATTGTTTAAAAAAAAAATGGTAGTAATCATCTGTGGGTTTCTTTAGCAACATTAAAATTTTAGCACAGCAATTCAGCAAGGTTACCAAGAATTAAACTTCCTTCTCAGCACCATAGAATACTAAATATGCTATCAGTTAACAGTCAGTTGCGGTCGGTCAATATCGGAATACGTTAATATGACATGTCTAGCTAGATCATCGACAACGGTCTCAATTCTTTAGTTTTTGTAAATTAAGTACAACTATTATGAATAGAGCTCGGTGGTTGGGTCAATGGACTTGCGATACGGCAGTCTCAGGTTCGATTCCCAGTCAGGGCAGCCATGTACCAATGAGTTATCCTCGGTTTTTTCGACGAAAAAACTTATGTACATTTACCGAGTGCTCTCAAAACGGTAGGAAAAAAATCGTGACGAAACCTGCATGCCCTAGAAGAAGAAAAATCTAAGGCATATGAAATCCGCCAATCCGCACTGGGCCCGCGTGGTGGATCATGGCCGGAGCTCCCTCGATGTAAGGGAAGGTCTGTGCCCGAGCAGTGGGGCAATGCAAATAGACTGATGATGATGATGAATAAAAACTATAAAGATAATAAGTTACTACAAAGCATTATCATTTATTTTCAGGTAAATCCAGACGAAAACAGACTGCCGGTCGTATCACACACATCCCCTCGTAAGTAGATTACGATAACACTCTAGTGTACATTATTTTCCCAGCGACGTAACGCGCACACTTTTTTGGCAATACATCAATCTCACTTGACATTATTTTCGTAAGTCGCTCACGAGTCGACTGTTTGCTTTCGAAACTGTTGCCATGCGGTTCACTTTACGGATATTAGGTACTTTAAAGAAGTTTGAATCTCAGTAGACGGCGCAGAAATTTTGTTTTTGAAATTTGATAAATAATACAGGTATTCAGAATTAAGGAGAAAGAGACGGAATTTGTGATAGCTGTTAATCATTTGACTTCACATAATTTTTATTTATTTATTTCCACTACAAGATAGCATATTAGTACCATTCAAGTTTAAGTTACTTGTGGAATTCACGGTAGTTCAAAAGGGCTTTGGTTACCTGATATTCATATTACAATATTTAAATATTGGTCAAATTTTTTGAAGACTAGGAAATCATCTACATGAACTTCACACTAGTTTTAATTTAAAAAAAAACATTATTCTCTTCCTAGTGTGAGTACTGTGTGAAGCTCGTGGTCATTAAATCGTTTTGCTGAAAAAAAGAACTCCGCTTTTTAAACTTTCACGGTTTGTATACATATTAATTTGATAAAACGGGAATTACCGTGTTACTCCGTCCGATGACCTGACCATTAATCTGGTGTTAGAAGTGTAGCACCAGATATATTAATGGTTATGATGAAGCGATCATCATACGTACATACCCCGTCCTTTTTGAAACCATTTTCAGAATTATCTTCAGCATGTGCGAGTTTGGTGTAACTATAACCTAATATTCTGTGGTACAGGTCTTACCAACCCATTGATTATTATTTTAATATTAATGTATAGTAATATAAGCACATAAAATTATGTCATCACATGATAAGTAACGAAATTTCCTTCTAAAATTGTATTTAACTGAATAATTCGATTTACAGACTTCAATGGAGAAAAAGGGCAGAGAACTGACGGTGTAAGCATTATTTTATATCTTTATATTCAGCTTAACAACAGTCGCTGTAGGTATGTCCCCTCTATTAGGGTACATAACCCTTACATAGTGGGGTACAAGAACCTTATAAGCATTCCTTACATAAAGGGGTTTGGGTGTTATTCAACAAGATACCTGCTTTGTAGTTTATAATTATCGGCGATTTCTTTTGTCGCGTTTATTCTTCGTCAGGCTTCACATTATATTATGTAAATCATTTTTTGTTTACGATGATCGTCTAATCATATTTCAAGTTATTTAAAAATAACCTTGATGCCAATTTGTTTCAAATACAAAACACAATTATTGTGCCCGCAATTTTGTATATTAATTTGTATTGTGAGCCAATATTTTATCCATGAACAAACTTGGTACTTAAATACATAACATAAATTATCGACATGAATCATCTAGTATTTTGAACACCCGGGTTGATTGGCCATATTTCATGTTAAGGTGGCGCCAGGTCATTGCAAATGCAGTATCAACGACATTTCTCAAATCTTGGAAACGATGCCTGATCTGAAGGGTCCCCCTGGACCTCAGGGACAGACTGGTGCTGATGGGACGACGGGTGCTCCGGGAAAAACAGTAAGTTTATTTTAAGCTTCTTTATTATAATATTTAAACACTCGTGTATCTATTTTGTTTGGAATATCCTAGTATACAAAATGTAAAACACAAAATACCTTGGTCAATTATCAAATACAAGCCAAACAGAATTTCGGAATCCGTATGAAGTATAAATTCATGTAAGGGTCCTTCTTCTCAGTAGTACTTGACTTGGGTTCTTACCCAGCTACTTGAAATAAGTCTTTTGTAAATTATTTTGAAACATTAATTTACATTGCGAGTTTCGTATCCGTTTTGTGAATTGTCTTGTCCTGCCGACTGCTGCCTGACCCTTGTTTATTATTGTATTCTTGGTTTAAATTAAATGAACGAACAATATATCTTCGTCGAAAAGATACAGAACTGGATAATATCTTTGCCTTTGAACTACCAATAATTTACGTTATCAATATTTTAATACCAAAAACTGATATAACACGTAAGTATGGCAAATAGGTAGCTAGTGTATCTTGAAGCAAGATCGAATACTTCGGAAAACTTTTCAATATTTCTGAAGTGTGCTCTAAAGTGATGCATCTCTACCTAAGCTTGAGATAGTTCATGATGAGAACCAGCCCTCTTACCATGAACTCTTATAGCAGGATTACTTCAATAATACTTTGTTATTTTACGAAATAACAAATGACGTCCTTAAAGTAAGCTTATTGATGACGTCATGGTACGAAATAATAAAGTAAGGGGGCAGTATTTCTAAACTTGTAAACTACCTTATTGCGACAGAGTATAGGTAAATGGTTTTAACCATATACGTATCATCCGAGAAGCTTAGAAACGGACAGTTAGGTACAACAACTAGGTGTAAACCTCGTGATTGTTGTAGACAGGACCATATATTGGCACTTAGCATGGCCCGAGGCTGCCACTAGGGAAATCTGTTCGTCGTGGAGCTCTGAATGAATTTTTCACAAGGAAACATAATTACGCCCCGAATACAGTTCAAAGACAACTGTGAATATATTTTCCTGAGAGAATAAAGTTCTAATTTTATGTGGTTTGAATAATAAAAATTGTAATTCGCTTTTCTGAATTCTGATCTTATTGTAACACAATGCTTTTTCCGTGGCTTTGTCCGTTATTATGATGAAACAGACTGAAGTAGATATTTATTTATTTATTTATCAGAAATCAAACAGTCTTAAATATAGTTTAACAATTTAGATTAATAATTATGTATGCCAAAACAGATTTCATATTTTATTACAATGGTTAATTAATAACAGCTAGAAGTGGTAATGGAAGGGAGGCGGAGGGGGGGGGGGGTCTATGTATTATATACTATTTATTATATATATATGTGTGTGAGTGTGTGTGTGTGTGCGGGTGTGTTTAATATATATATAGATATATTTACATATGATGTGAATAGGGTGTCATGGTGTGTGCGAGAAATGATGAGCGTGTAGTGCGTGCCTGTGTGAGACTTACATATGCATGATCGCCTGCCGACTAACTGGAGTTGGACTTGATAATGTCCAAGACTTGCCCTTTAAATGCCCCCGGTTTAGAATGGAAAATATCTATTTCCTCGAGTGTGGTGTTATACTGGTGTGCACAGCGGGTGAGTAGCGTGTTCTGGACGTATTTGTTGCGCGCCGTGTGCTCGTGCAGCAGGCGCGTGTGTCGCGTGCGCGTGCCGGGCGCGCTCAGCCCCACGCGCGACAGCAGCTGAGGACAGTCCACCACGCTGTTCAACACGCTGTATAGGAACACCGCGTCGCTGACCAGTCGTCTGTTCTCCAACGAGATGAGATTGAAACGCTGCAGCCGCTGCTCATAGCTAGGGGCTATGCGCTCCTGTCCGAAACGACGGTGCAGCGTTGTCGTGAATTTACGCTGAATGCTTTCGATTCTCTTTTTATGGATCGCGAAGTAGGGAGACCATATTGGCGAAGCGAACTCCAACACACTTCTAACGTAGGCGTAATATAGGGTTTTCAGTGAGGCGATTTGTTTGAACGGCTTTGTGATTCTCATTATGAATCCTAACATCCTATATGCTTTTTGCACAATGTGCTCGTAATGGTCTAGGAGGTGTAGAAAACTTATATCTTTAATCTGTGGGTGCAACTTAAAGGAAAGCCAAAATAATATTGTATAAGTCGGTAACTGAACAATTTTTTGTTCAATGACTGCCTATGTTTTTCCAAAAAATATTTGCAAATTTCCCTAATTTTATACGATCCAAATTTAGATATAGAACCTATTAACGAATATTCTATTTCATCAGCTTCGTGAGGGTATAGAAAATGACGAAAAAAATGGTTTTAATCTAGATTAGTATTTATGTTTTAGAAATAATTGTTATCCCTATAATAGATGTTAATAAAAGGTTTTAGATAATAAATTGTGAAACTAGTGAAAAATAACTTTAATTTTATCCTCCCCAAAGAATAATTTTCACCCAGAAGCACCCCATCTACAGATTAAGATATCAATTTCTTCCCACAGGGTCAAATGGGTGATACAGGACCACCTGGATCACCAGGGCCTAAAGGCGATCGAGGCGATAGAGGTGACCAGGGTACGCCAGGAGTTGAGGGACAACCAGGTCCAAAAGGTGACCCTGGTGCCGATGGGACTCCAGGACTGCAAGGTCCGCCTGGACCACCTGGGATTCCAGGACCTGTTACATCTGCTCTTATAGTGAGTCATTGATACTGAAATGTTTTAGGGAGGAGATTATTGTTTTTCGAGTGAATCGAATGTGTATTATAATGGTGTACGTCAGTTTTTTGTGGCCTTCTACAATGTAGGTTTTTATGTCTTGATGGATTTTTTTTGAGGTTTCGTTAAATTCATCTTGATACATACACAGGATAATAATATTATTATGTCGAAAAAACAGCCAAGAATTTTGTTTATTTCAATTTGTCACTCTTGTTTTACAAAAATCTCCAACCTTTATAAAATGTTGTATCACGATATTTATCATTCACGGGTTAAACCCTCATCCTTGGGATAATTTACGATCCACTTTGAGCCAAGCCCACTCTTCAACTGTAAACAAATGTACAGAAGAAGTCTAAGAAGATTTTTATCCGTGTACAAAAGACGATTGTGTCTTTAAGAGGTTTGTCTCTTCAATACTAACAAATAGAAACCTTACTAAATTGATACAAATAGATATTTAGTTCCTCAGCACAATAGCTTAAGACTGTATTGTTCAACACCCCTGCCATAATTTCTCCATCATCGCAGGAATCAACGGGATTGTACGGGTCGGGTAATCCGGGGGTTTCTGGTGTTCCCGGGGAGAGGGGCGCGTTGGGTCTCCCCGGCCCTCAAGGTGAGAGGGGCTACCCCGGCAACAAGGGGGAGAGGGGATTACACGGCTCCAAAGGCGACAAAGGCGACAGGGTGAGTTTAAACTGAATATGATTATGTTAGTGAAATTGTTTGTTGGAAAAGGGATTGGTGGGAGTATCAGAGTAGCGACATAGTTGATTATCCTCTGGGATAGGGTATAAAGGTGTGGTATCCGTAGATATTAATTTATTAAGTGATGTTAACTTGTAGTTACCTAACTTTATTAATAGAGGTATAAATTAGCACAAGTAAATCACTAATTTAATATCGTATTTACGGTGGAAGACAGAGAAAGGAGTTTTTAAGGTTGAGATTTTCTCAAAAACTAGTTGACCTATTGCAAAAATTATTTCACTGTTTGTATATTGCAAAAAATATTTCATTGTTGGTGTAACTGTAAAAGAAATATTAAATTCGGTCCAGTAGTTTTTGAGAAAATCTCAACCTTATTGAGGCCCCTTTATCTCTGCCTTCGACTACGACAGTCAAAAACAGAGAAAAGTATACAGGGAGTCTCATTCGGTTGAGATTTTATCAAAAACGATTGTACGGACAACAGCAGATCAATCAATGGTAACACTTGCAGCACGATTTCAACTCTTACGACGCAGATAATAAGAACGGTCCAAAGTGTTACACTATTCTTTCGCTACTAGATAGGTTAGCGCGTAGGTACTATGCAATTGTAAAAGAATTTTACAAATCGGTCCAACGCTTTTCGAGAAAATCTCAACCTACTGACTCCTATATATTATACTTTTTTGTTGTGAGTTCGTATAAGGTAGTAATATTTAGTTGGCACTCGGCGGTAGGTTAGGAAAGTATGACGTGCAAAAGTAGGTATAGAGTAATTATTATTAAATTAAGTAAAATATATTAAATAAAGTGCTATATATATGTCACTTTATTCGATCATTTCATTACGATCTAGCCTAAATACAGTCAAAGTCATTTATTTGCGTGAATGTAGGTACATGTATAATCAGTTGTCATGATACAATAATAAGCCCCTAATACTACCACTTATATGCTCTTATGGCATGCAAATATAAAGTATATTAAGTATATGAATTTAATGTCTAAAATCTAATTGAAATTTCATGTCATATCCATGTTTAATTAAATAATCCTAGCTATAATTTAAAAATTCGTCAACAGAATAGAATCGTTTGTCAAGTAACCACTCATGCAATTTTCTTTTAAAGAGGGGGTTGGGTAGCTCTTTTATTTCATTTGGCAGCTTGTTATATATCAATACTGCCATACCGTAGACATTTCTTTTATATATTTTTAGTTTGAGACTACAATAAGACTAATAAGTAATTTGATTTTAATGTTAATCTTAGTCCAACGACATTAAAAAAAAAAATTTGACATCATTAAAATTGTTTACATTTTTCGGTAATCGGAGTCTCCTTTTAGGCTTTTATGCCTGTGCCAGGAGGCTCCGCTCTTCATTAGCCATAACAATAATGTGCACAGTAGGTAAGTACTTATAAATATATATGTATATATAATAATATAAGTTAGTGACAAATATATACATACATTATTTAGAGTCTATTAAGGGCGATCACTTTGTTCACGTGTCTTACATTGTATACATATAATATGTAGAGAAAATTGAATTGTTATTGTAAAAAAAATATACCTATACCTTATTAAACTTCTTCTCAAGCACTATTGGAATATAATTTAAATCATTGATAAAGCTTTGAACGTTTGCTAAGTAATACGTTAAAATAAAGTATGTAACGTAGTAGTAAGTATGTACGTAGCTACATAAGTGCTCTTATCTACGTGGCGTATATTCCTAATTATCCGCATGTAGTGCCTAAGTATATGAATTACATAAGCAGCTCATTTACTGAAGCTTATTCGCGAAATATACTGTTCTTGGAAATGTTACCACTTACGTAAGTAGGAGTAAATTGCGTTTTAGGCAAAACGTTTTGTGAATAAAGATATCTTGAGAATACGAGTATCATAATGCGTGCGACGTTTGTTTAATGAATGAAAGAATAGTCCCTCCAAAGATTGCGCTAAATAGTAGAAAGTAAAATTAAAAAATCCGGCCAAGTGGGAGTCGGACTAGCGCACCGAGGCTTCCGTACAAACAACTTACTTAACCCCGTAACTTTGCCATTATCAAAATATTTTGTCCATACATCGACATACTCCTGATTAGTTGATCATCTGCAAATATAAGTTTGTAATAACGAACAAATATTTTTGGAGGAATGTAATTTCAAAGGAGGACGGGCAAAAATGTATGGAAGGTGGTATACCTTGCAATAACAATGAGTCATATATCTATGGAAAGGTAATTTTATGGGTTTTCATATGCACTATGTCGCATGTTTGTAAGAGTTGTCCGGTCCGAGATATACTACTTTGAAACTGATAGAATTTAGGGTAAAATATGGAAAAATCATGGTATTTTTAATAAGTTAATGTTGCTTAATAAATGTTACCTATATTATTACATTATTTATACATGTACTAATAATAATTAGTACACGTATAAATAATGTAATATCACAATAATGAGATTATTATCCCATGTAGGAAGTGGTTTAGAACGGCTGCAGCTATTTTCAAATCGACAAACATTCGGGGCACCGTTTTATTAAAATATTTATGACGTAATAGTCTAAAATCACGTTTAAACCTCCCATTTACTACTTCCACCACCCATCGGCCCATGGCACATGACGGGACTGATTAGCTTGCTCTGTGGTAAGCTGCCTTTCTCTTCTCTCTTTAGTTGGTGGCACATGATGTTTGTAGCCACAAGCTTCTATAGCCCCCAAGCTGTCTCTGAATCCTCGATCTAGAATAAATGCATCATCACGTTCAAGTAACCAATGTAGCGGCTCTTCTTCGTTTCGCATTATGTCGCTCATAATATTGGCATCTGTCTTAGTGGCGGCGTAAGGCCCTTTGACATCCAATATATAGCCGTCAGAGGTTACCATCAAAAAAGGCTTCTATAAGTTTTGGTATTTGTGTAAGCTATATGAGAGCCGTTGAAATAGGAAGTTTGAACTTTTGGTAATATATATGTATGTACCGTCACATATAATTATGGCTTTGCTGTTTGAGTCGTTTCCAAATAAAGCTGTTGGAATTGTTAGATTTCTTTGGATAATATTATTTCTGGTAATATGATCCACTCCTAGATGAAGCCCTTACCCCGCTCGTCTACTCTTCTCACTTCTGCTACCGCCCGCATTCCAAAGACCGCAAGTCATGACCAAACCATTATTTTAAATAATAATTACATTCATTGAAATGTTGTTAAAAATAAAAACTAGTTATGTTCGGATCGCTGTATCTCGAAACGGACAACGATTTGGGGAAAGTCCCCATAGTAAATATTGATGTACTATATTTTCCTAATTTAAACATGTACTACTCATATCTATTGGACTGTGTACCAAAATGCCCGTTCTCCTTTACAGTTTTCGGATCTGAGTAGGTTTAGTATTTACAAATAGGTACTTAAATATTTTTTTCATTTGATATTCCATCTACTCAAGCGAGGACTTATTCGTCAACTGGCGATTGGGGAACTCGCGAGTGCGCGCGGGTTGGCACCTTCTGATTTTACCTATTTTTTTTGTCGTCAACTCGCGCGCACGTAAATAAGGGCGTATTTATGTACAGTCAGCTACAAAAAAGTTTAATAAATTTAATATACGTTACATGGGCGTACCCAGGTAGGGGCAGGGGGCAACCAGCCCCCCCCCCCCCCCCCCCCCCGGATAATGTTGACATTCCGTACGTATCTACTCTACTAAGTATCTTATCTAGTACTTTTATCGATAAAAATTAAGAAAACGATTTTTTTGCCATTTGTTTAATAAGGCGTGTTTGTTCAAGATTTTTCTTTTGATTAACAACGTACTTGAGATATTGATGTATTGAGAGTTACTCAGCTGAGCTAGCACTTGAGAGCGGTCTTGATCTCAGTCTCTTAATACGAGCCTTAGACTGATGTCTTTCACCATACGAAATGCCAAGCAAAGCAACCTTGCTTTGCCGAAGATGTACGAGTAGGTAGTTAACTTTGAACGTTTCAAAGCATTGTAGACTATTCATTACGGTATTGGAAATCTACGTTCAAAGCTTCGGGAAACTACATAAACAGCTTCAGTATCTTCTGGTTCTGAGTTTAACTACCCGAATTTCCGTTACCATCAGAAATCAACCGAGTTTAGCATGACTTGAAAAGTCAGTAAAGCAATAAAAGTATTGATTGGAAGAATTTTTTTTTATGCAGCATTCTATTTTCGTAATGATCTGTCAGACCTATTTCCCAGAAGTCACTACTAATTACCACCTTGTCGTGGAGAACGTAACATTATCTAACCAACACAACTAGTTAAAGTGGTAAACTGAATTTGTAGAAGACGCCACCGGTTCCTCGAAACGTCACAACATAATTGCATTTAGCGCTTTCTAAGTAGTAAATAGTTGAACTGAATATTTATGTGGAAGGAATTATCTAGTGTTGTAATTTTGTGTATTCAAAACAATTACGTACCTCAAGTATCTCTAATTTAAAGATTCTAAAATGTGTTCTTATTATTTCGAATCGAAATACTTACTTCGCTTCACTCACTGACTTCACTCACTCACTTTACAATTTGTAAAGTAAAGTGAGTGATTGAAGCGAATTTTGCCAATATTATTGTTAGTATAGTAATTGCTTCATTGTTAGGTAGTACCCAGTAGCGAGTTTATCTATTAGAATCATAGTCGATAGGCTTAGTAAGCAATTTAGCAAGATTAGTAAGCTAAAGTGGTAAGGAGCTAGTTATAACTGTCGTCTAACAACAGCCGATGAAGTAGACGAGTTCTGTGTGGAGACCACGAATCGATAAACTAGTGTGGTTGGAGTGACCAAATGGAGGGATGATATGCACAAGGTAGCCGACTGTGACCTGAAATGAAGAGCTGACAATCCGGTTAAATCGCGCACCTTTGACTAGTCCGATGCCCAACATTGGGATGATTGATACGAATTGCTGATGGTTAGAAATAGTAGCGAAGCAATGGACAGTATTACTAGTGCCTAGACCAATTTAGAATGTTTTGCCAGATAAGGTGAAACACAAGCAAAGGTGAAACTCGCCAGCGCTTCCATCACTTTAAACTGAATGTAAACTATGCAAAATAGGGGCTCAAATTAAGCTAGTTGCCAAGTTAAAATAAATACGTACACTCACATGCAAGTGGATTATAGTCCCGATTTTTTGGACGAAACTAAAGACAAAAGGATGAGGATTCTTATATTTACCAAAAAATAGAAATAATGACCACTCCAGAAGGTCTAGTATACATGGCACACCCTACATACTATGGATAACATTCATTTCCCGGTCTAAACTGATGGCCTAAATACGTATCCCAAACTTGCATGAGTGACTCATGACACCACGTATGACACCCGTGGTTTTAAGGGGATTTTTTCAATCGGTGTTACACCACCAGTGATGCCAATGCCGCTATTGCTTTACACCGACGGAGTTCAAGCCATTAACATTTCCCAAGGGTTTTCCTTACCCTCCTTATCCTAAAGCCTTACGTTTTAGTTCATCCGCATTACGTGTTGGTTCACTAATAGCAATAATGATTATCTGTGATGATTTTTCGAATTAAATTTAGGCACACAATTGGCTAAAATTAGTCCAATTAGCCGACCACTTGCAGCAAGCAAATTAGAGACATTCTCGTTACGAGATTCCGTATAATTCCACCTACGAGCTCGTGTGAAACTCGCTTGTGTAAATAAATACAGCCGACGATGTTTCCAACGAACACAGTTTCAGTTAGTAAAAGTTGATAATGATGTTCTACATCGTCAGAACCTTGTACATAACAATGACGTCATAGCATTCTGGTATGTATTCCACAGCAACGAAAGCATACAGTGTGCCAACGTGGGCGCGATATAGTGTAATCCCATATTCTTTTGGTGCCATCTCCCTACGAAGGTGGCAATCATTATGACAATCTGCACTCTTGGCAACACCGCAAGGAACAAAGATCTGGCACTCTTGCCGTAACATTGGCGTAAGTTCCTAAGCCATGATATTATTTTTTTCCCCGGGCGTTTTATCTCCTACATACCTACATCCTTGAAAAATCAGTTGCAGGTCTACTACAATCCGGTAAGATCTAATTTGGCTACGTATTTTTTTTTTGAGTTTTATGGCACACCATAAAAATGTCCTAATTGCTGAACTTTTGTGTGGAATTTCTAAGCTTATACTGCGAAAAGGAAAGAGGCATCGGCCCCTTTCCTTTTCGCATTATAAGTTTCGAATGGCAACATGTCGCCCTGCGCCTTACTTGTGTGCTTTTGTTGCCATACTGAAGGAAACGAGTCTTCATTTATACTGTGCCCATATTTATGCTGTGGTTCTGTACTACAGCCAACCCTCGTTTTCATATCAGGTTGCGTGCCGTAGTATTTCAAAGCCGTAAAAGATCGAATGTACTTGTACATACGTAACATGCTTTAGATTCTAAAGCATAATGTAATCCTCTATTTTGTCCGAGTATAAAAAAAAATTATTTTTAGGTTCTAAAAGAATTAAGTAAGATGTGCGTTTTCCCAAAATGTTGTCTGTTTCTGTAAATATTTGAAGCTGAGTTTTATAAACAGTACTTTTACATACAATACATACTTCAGGTACAGTCGACATCATATTAATAATAACACTATAAATACGATGTCAATTGGAGTTGACGCTGATAAAAACGTTCTTTTTACCGTTCATTCGTTTTCACCCTTCGCGAAGACATCAAAGTGTTGCACTCAGTGTGCTTTGCTAATACTTACTATATTATAATTCACTCTAACATTAGTAAGTAGAATTTTTTTTAAATATATCGTAAACCTAGAACAATAAATCAATCTCCTCGCAAGACGAAATCAAAATGAAATCTCCCAGACCGTCACTAATTTAGTACACACGTGGCAATAAAGTCAGGCCTAACGCAATAACTGACGGGTTGACCCTCGTAACGAGACGCTATGTTACTTTCAACCCATGAGATTATAACTGTGTTATAGGCAGAGAGGGATTTAGTTAAGACACAGAAAAAATATATATTAATCTAGTTTGATTTCATGATTCCATATAAGTGACAGGGAGCTTCATATGCAAAAACAAATCTTTATGAATCATCATCAGTCTATTTATATTGCCCCACTGCTCGGGCACAGACCTTCCCTTACGTCGAGGGAGCTTGGGCCATGATCCATTACGCGGGCCCAGTGCGGATTGACGGATTTCACATGCCTAGATTTCTTTATGAATACTTACCAATAATTCAAAAAAATGAAATCATTCTTAATTATTAAAAAGTTTTCGAATCCCATCTGAGAAGAATTCTGTAATTTTTCCGAATTATTCGTAAGCATCCATGTGTGGCATTTAACCGTAAAAGGCAAACAAGTTATTAATATTCCAGTCAATTATTTTTGTATTATTTTTATTTTTGTAGTATTCCTGGCTGTAATTAAAAACCAAGATACAGGCGGCTCATGTTTGACGCATCCAGAGCGATGGACTCGAGTTGTCACGATGTCACTAAACCAGGGTGAAGGACAATTGCCATAAGAATAAAAGGCCGAGATTAATAGACATTAGCCCATTCTAATCTCTTGCTCAAAGTTGTATATGACTCTCGACCAAAGACAAATAATCTTGTGCACATTTTTGCAGGTCATATTTTCAATTAGTACCATTTTTCAATTAGTGCCAATTAGCAACGTAATAATAGGGAATAAATTTATAAACGGATATCACTCACTTATATTGCCGAAACTGGCAATTAGATCGATAGTTTCAACCAATTTCGACGGTCTTTATTAAGGTGAACTAAATTAAACAGTCGGTCTAATTGCCGGCTTCAACAATAGAGTGATATCCATATTATAAATAATATTTTGTAGCGAAGTTATACTTTACACAATTTGTCTCTCTGTACGTTTTCGGGGGGCCCTGAGATTTCCAAATAAGGCCCTTCTTAATCCAATCCTGTTAACAGGGCAACGTGGGTTCTAGAGGTCCACACGGGGCGAAGGGCGAGCGGGGCCATCCCGGACGGGACGGCTCGCCCGGCCTGCCAGGGGCGCACGGCCGCCCCGCGGAAAAGGGCGAGAAAGGTAACGAACTAACTCAACCATCAAATTTTATGTTTCACTATGACCCTTATTTATGCGCGGCAAACACGTTTGCAAGATTTTAGGGCTTCATAGTAACGATTTGGAAAATCTTTATTCCTTCTGGACCCTTACCGGGTACGGTTGCGAATGTACCGAATGCGTATTAGTACTTTCTTTTAACGAAATGAAATGGTTTATTTTCAAGAACGTAGTAGAAGAATAGTATCGAATGGTACTACGAGTATTTACCTATAACTTTATGGAAAATCCTGCAGCTGCTATTTTGTTTCGATCATTAAGATCGTTTATGGGGTAATAGAATATGTGATATGTGTGTGAATAGAGCCATGTTTATTTTAAATTTTTTAGAGGTACAGTCGACAGCAGATCAATGGTAACACTTTTTACTTTTGACAGTTATTATTATTTGCGTCGTAAGACTTGAAATCGTATTGCAAGTGTTACTATTGATCTGCTGCCGACTGTACAATCTTTGAGACGTCTAGGTATTTTAACTTGGAACGTCTGTGTATGTATAACTTGGAACGATTAGTGCTTCGATATTTTTTATACCTAAGATTGCCAATCGTTGAAAAGGGAAGCATTTATTTAACGATTTTCTTCCGTAAGCTGTTTGCTCAAATTATTTTTAAATAACTATATAAGTATGTTTTGATATTTTCTTGCATATGCGCTATGCGAAACGAAAATCTAAATGATAAACGGCGAAAAATTTTCATCATCGTCCCTCAGACGAGAATATGGAGACAAAATTCACGATCTGGATAGGAATCACGATGGCTCTGTTGGAATAGAGCGTGCCACGGAATGGCGAGGTCCCGGGTTCGAAACCCGGTCGTGATGAAAAATTTTCTCCATTTATCATTTGTATAAGTTATGTTTTATTAAATTAAACACTTTATTTTTTTTTCAATATAGGCCTTCGCGGTCTTCCAGGCCCACCTGGCCCGCCAGTTACTGCCATATCAGATAATTCAGTATTGGGTGACATCGCACGCACAGGTAAGTATTTTTTATATATCTTAATATACCTATGCCAGATGCTAGGATGTAAGGTCACATGCAGGTTTTCTGACGATGTTTTATTTCACCGCTCGGTAAATGTATGGTCTAATATAGAGAAAGATGTACAGGAGATTTATTAAGGGTAAAATTTTCTCTACTTGACTGGTTTTTGAAAATTATTTACATTGACCTAAACCTATCTGCTCTGCTAGTACTAGAATTATTACAATCGGTCAAGTAGCTCTTGAGAAAATCTCAACCTTATTGAGACCCCCCTATACTTATATAGGTATGTATTCAACTGTATGGTCTTTCCCAATCCAATTTTACATGGAGGTAAACAAACCACTAACCGCATTTACTTACTTAATGATCACGATCCATTGCTTTAGCCAGCTTTGGCTATACGACGACTCAAATGAGTCTATTCATAGTGAAACGATCGAAATTTCCAATCACTAATTAGTCTAATATTGTTTCTGGTGAACTTTCAAACGCCACGTTTGTTTACATCCATAGAAAATTGGATTGGGACAGAGTATAATATTACTAGCTGCTGCCTGCGACTTCTTCTGCGCAGGATTATAAATAATAGCCTATGTGTTATTCTAATGTATGAGCTATATTATTGTAAAGTTTTATTAAAATCCATTCGGTAGTGTTTGCGTGAAAGAGCAACAAACATCCATCCATCCATACAAATTTTCGCGTTTATAATAATCATTTTTTATTACCATGAATTTGCTACGGCAGCGTAGCACTCGCGCGTAGCCATTGTTTTAAAACGTAGCATGAAACGGAAATCATAATACTCGTCTCCTGGGTCGACGCCATCATAAGCACATATTAATAAAGGTTTACAAACACTTATCCATGTTACAAGAGCCGTACGTTCACGCTACGACTTTGTTGAATTTGCTTACAGTTTTGCGGCGCATTGCAGACAGTTGTGCTACGTTTATACATGGTATTTAAAATATCTTAGAAATAGCAACACAAAAAACTACTATTTTTGGCGTAAAATGTACTTTGTCAGTCCTGTAATCAATACGAATCTGCGATATATCAACCATCGAAATCCATTTAGCCGTTTAGGGTACGGTGGAATACAGAGAAAGGTGTACAGGAGAGTTTTTAGGGTTGAGATTTTCTCAAAAACTACTTGACCTATTGCAAAAATTCTTTCACTGTTTGATAGATAAAAACCATGTACCGTACATTATTAAATTCGGTCCAGTAGTTTCTGAGAAAATCTCAACAATATTGAGGCCCCCTGTATACTTATCTCTGTCTTCAACTGTACAAGCAGCTACAAATTAACTGCAATACACACATTCTAAAAACATTGCCATCCTTCCGACAGTCGGATAATTAGTGCAATATGGACAGGACAAGTGTACATATAGGTACATTAAAAGTTATGCATGTCATTCATTACCTATTATGAAGTCTTAAATCATTAGAATTATTCTTTCTTTAAAACTTATAAACAAGCTGTTGCACTCTTAATTACCTATCTTTTATTATACATTTTTAAGTAGGCAATTATAAATTAATTAGTTATATTTCCAGTAAAATTTTAAAGAGCACCACAATTTAATTATTGCAAGTTTAAATTTTAGCCCAGAACTTGGAGAACTTGCCTTTTTATTTAATCTCACTCACCACGCAGATTAAACTGGTAGTATTTAAGTTTTGTTCGAGGAAATCTTATTCGGTACGAAATAAATGGTTTACTTGCTTACTTACTTATATTAATTCGGTGTGAACATTAAAAATAATTAAATATTTGAGACTGGCTTAGAATTGCACATAAAATAATTAATAAAGTTAAATGATTATCATGACCTAAATATATAAGTAGAAAGAGACAATTAAATATGCACAAATTTGTAATTTATACTTATAAATTACTCTCAGCCTCGGAAAAAGTGTTTATACAATCTTTGGTGGGTGACCGAATGGTTATGTCGCGAATTCAACAAAAACAATGCCATTATGCTTGACACACACAGCCGCGACCTAGCCGCGATCTGCGAGCATTCGATATTCAGACATTCGGTATTACGTACTTCCGAACTCACGTAATTCGAACTCATGTACTTTCGGTATACCGTTCATCGGTATTTTGAACATCGACATTCCGTAGTGCAGTCTCTGCGATCAGTTGAAACGCATGCCCCGCCTCATTTTCTGCCGTCGTTACCTACTAGACGTAGATCACAGGCCTCAGATCGATACCTGCCGGACGTTAAAATGCTCAGAAAATGAGGCGGGGCATGCGTTTCAACTGATCGCAGATTGCGGCTAGGTCGCGGCTGTGTGCGGAGGGCATTACTCTCATACAATCAATTACTGTATAAGTTTCTTTGGTGGGTGGCCGAATGGTTATGTCGCGAATTTAACAAAAACAATGACATTACACAAAATCTACAAATGTTAAAAATGCATGTATAAAATTCTCAGAATGTAAACCGAATGAGAGAAATAAATTATAATGTTGAAATCGATACCAGTGCGGAAATGCCAACATTGGATATATCGGTGTCCCAAATTGTATCGCGAAAGGTTCGTCTTGGTAATATTAACCCAACTCAAACACTGCGGTGGAACCTCCCAAATACCTACATTCAAGCTAGTTCCAACATGTAACCGAGGTTTCATTCATAATTCTCGTGTACAACTTTCAGTGGAGGTCACGAAACTGTAATTAACGTTCGAAAGTTTTGCGCCATGGAAACCTTTGTTTCAAATATCCATGTAATATGTTTAACATGCGAAATGTTACATTTTCTCTCCGAAATTAGATCTTGTATGAAACCGTACTAATTTAAAGTATTCTACAATTGTGTCATAGCATAGATTGATGGATAAGGTTAGGTTTAACCATTGATCTCCTATAAACAACTAGATACACAAAGGTCTTACTTAAATAATTTAAAAAACGTCCAAATAAGGGTCCATTGTTAACGTCCAAATAATGTCCAATAAATCAAATGAGGGTCCATTCATCCGTTTGGACCTTCTTTGCGCTCGGACATTTTTAGAAGGCAGATGTGTATCTAGTTGTTTATAGGAGATCAATGGGATTAACGCAAGGAATAAATATTAAAAAATCGCTTTTTTATTTTATATGTGTATGTAACACTGTAGGTACAACCTTGTGTATGATTGTATAATTAATAACACTGTATTTAGGGGCTAAATGTCGGCTTTATATCGACAGACAATCATATCTAGCCCCTATCCTTATTTAGAAACACGAACCAATTAAATCAGGTAGATACAATTTTATATTTTCCATGTAATGTAATAAATTTCAGTTCGAAATATAGTAGTAAAGGCCGCAATCGCGGATTTTAGGTTACGTAAAACGCCATATAAACTGATCCCAAATACACCTAACTAATAACTCTTGTATTTTATATGTTTTCCATAACGATATTGGAATATAAATGACGGTATGCGTAATGTTTACAGGCCCGAGGGAAGTAGCACCCCTTACGAGAGTGGTGAAGGGCGACCGAGGGGAGGCGGGGGAGAAGGTAATTGCCATGCTACAAGCTTTTTTTGTCGATGCCGAAATAAGTTAGAGAACGAGAAGTCAACTTTCAGTTTCCACCTTACAAAAGTTCTGGATTAACCATAACGACGTTGAAGTTATCATCATCATCAGCCAGTATCAGTCTACTGCTGGACATAGCTGCTGGACTTGAAGTGATATGAACTCCTAATAGACAAACAAAAACTTATAATTAAATGTCTGGAACTTTACATAATTCATTTATTTATTTAATTCTGTAAACTGTAAGGTATCTTCATTACCTATGTTGTCCCAAATAAATTTTCCTTCCGTGTTTATTACTCGTAGAATACTAAAATCACATTGAAGTATACCATTTAAAAGTATTACGTTTGAAGATTATGAGTTCATGCCAATGTTCATTCAAAACTGTAATTTAGTAGAAAAAAAATGTTTTCTAGTAAAAATCTTTGAAGGGACGTAAACGTAATACTTGCTGAAGTTTTCAACCTTCACTAAGTACATTATCTGAATCATCAAAGTATTTTTTTTCCTTCGAAATTTTTAGAGTACAAATTCGTAGTTGAACTCCTGTTATGTATCTAACTAATGACTGGGGTACGAATTTTGACATAACATTAACTGCAAAGAAAGTTTGGTAAATACAAATACTTACTCATAATAAATAACACAGTGACTTTGCAGAAAATAAGAGATTGTTAAATTGAAGCATGTACAAGGTAGCTGATGTTCTTTTAAAATAATGCCTTAAAATAACTTGAATGAATTTTTTCAGCGAACTCATTATAAATCTCAGATCAAAATTCAGGTTTCCCTAATTTAATATTCATGGGGTGATTGACGTCATTAACATTGTAGGCGCTTATTACTATTCATTATTCAAAAGCTGTTGTTTGTTAATCATAATCATGTCAAACATAATCATAATAGGATGTTTAGGTACTTACTAACTTATAATTAAACAGAATGTATTGTTATAGCATATCTTTTACAAAATAGTAGTTTTACAATTTGTTACGGATTTATTTAAATAAAATTGTGTTGCTGAAAGTTGTTTGCCACTTCCTCTTCAATGTTAGAAACTTTTCCTTGCAAAGTGGTGTAAATGTAGATTCTAAATAAAATATACACAACGTATATACTTGAATAAACAGTATGGATCTAAATCTGCATGTTTCTGAATTCGTGCAAAATTTTATAATATGTGGGGGAAGTATACTTAATTCACCTGGGTTAATTCACTCAGGTGCATTAAGTACAGTATTAGCAGACTTGATTCACCTAGGTGATTTGAGGGTGCATAAGTACACAAAATAGTGCATTCAAATCACCTCATAAATGCTGAGTTTACTTTATTCACCTACATACTGTAATGCTTCCACTTCACATGGGTATTCGTATTCGCTATTGGAGCTTTGTCGTATTTGTCAAAATATTTGACGTACATGCAAATACAGACAAATACCACCGACCACATGAGAGCCAAATATAAACACACAAACATCGTCGGTAGAACGCGTATTTGGTAGGTATTTGCTGTGTTTGACGAATATTCAAAAAAGACAAATATTTACCAACATATATACAACCACACATACAACACATACCAACCACACATGGCAAATATAACAAATACGTAAATACAATAACAAGTGAAGTGGGAGCATAACAAAAACTGGTTCACTAATGTTTGACAAACAGTAGGTGACGCCCAGAAGGTGGGAAGAAAGGTTCACAGACACATTTGCGTTTTGTTTACCAGGGCGAAAAAGGAATTAGAGGAATGGAAGGCCCCCAAGGTTTTCCTGGGACTGATGGAAAGCCAGGAGAACGAGGTGACATCGGGCCTTCAGGTTTACCAGGGACGCAAGGGTCGTTAGGCCCGTCGGGACCAAAAGGCGATAGAGGTGACCCAGGGCCTCCCGGACCCGTAGCAATATCTACTGACCAAGCTGTGGCAATGACAAAGGTATGATTTTACATTATGAAAGTGGAAAAATAAAAGGTTTATCTGTTTTATCAGAAGATTTAGTATTACATTACAGAGTTACCTATGTATTCAGATTTTGTGAATGTGATATGTTAAAACGATAAATTGCGATCATAGAACAACAATATATGTTAGAAATGGCGTGTATGTTATTCAAGTATGAGCTACTGCTAACTACTTTTCTAAGCTTAATGCAATGAAATCGTTACTTCTGAACCAATTACAGCCCGTTTCTTATACTCGTAGATATTCGCTAGGACACAACTCTACATAGATGTACCTGTTGTATACATATATTGACCATTTGATTTTAGACTTTTTTTTGCCACTTTAGTCGTTTTGCTACAAAATCAATCCAGTTCCGTCATTCTTCAGTATGGGTCTTTTGGCTATGTATGTTCCAATAGTGACCCAAATATAGATGTTACATTTCTTTAATTTTCTGCCAGGGTGAAAAAGGTGAGACAGGTTCACGAGGCAAACGTGGTCATCCCGGACCACCGGGTCCCAGAGGCCCACCCGGATTGCCCGGGCCCCCGGGCACACCCGGCACAAACGGACCTTCCGGCGATATCGGATTACCCGGATGGACGGTAAGATAAACAATCTTTTCGAGGGCTTTCCGCCTGTTTTTGTACGGTATTAAAATATTTTCTAATTCAGTTTAGTTTGATGTGACGTAAGTTACAGGAATACAGTGATACTAGTTTGGGTTGAGTTCTTAGCACAGTTAGTTCGCGTATTGACATTTCATATTGTCAAATAGGTTTCTCTAAATAATTTCACGTCATTAAAACAACACTGTAGTTCTTTTCAGAGTTTATGATTTTTTATTATAACCTTTTTTAAACATGATGAAAATTTCTAGCCGTGGGCAGGACTTAAACCTGCGACCTTGTCATTCCGTGACATGCTCTTACCAACTGAGCCACCTATACATACCTATCTATCTTTCTTGAATACACACTCCCTGCATGTTTTAAGATTATCATAAATTCTATGTAACATCATAAGTTTCTTAAATAACCTAACTATTCTTGAATCTCTTGAGATTTAAAAATTTCCATCGATTTTTTTTCAAAGAAGGAATTAGGTATTTTGTTCATGTTTAAATTTTTACATTATTTATTCAAGTTGGATATGCCTGGATCTAAACTGGTGTAAAACAGATTTTTATTTTTTTAGGTGTTAATTATAATCTCTAAAATTATTGGAATCCTCAAATAGAACTGTATTTTCATAGGGCCCTCCTGGCGCCGCAGGACAAGCGGGCCCTCAGGGCCAGAAAGGCGAGAAAGGCGACCCTGGCCTAATTTCCCTCAACTTGGAAAAGGTAATTCCTAAATCTCTATCCGACATTTCTCTCGAACACGTCTCTAAAGTACAATAAACAACTTTGCGAAACAAAATGAATAATGGCGGTCCATTTGTTTTTCTAAAGATAAAAGGTGAAAAAGGCGATCGAGGGTACGACGGGACGCCGGGTATGCAGGGGAAGGACGGTCCTAGGGGTCCGCCGGGGCTTCCCGGCAGTCCGGCTGCGAACATCCAATACATCTCAGTGCCGGGGCCCCCCGGAGTACCTGGTCCGCCGGGCCCTCCGGGGGGTCTCTTTGCACACGAGGTTTCTGGCGATACATTGACCGATAGCCCCGGAATTAATCGTCGTGAGCCCGGCACAGGTAAGAACATAATTAATGTATCAATACGTAAAATACGGTTCACGGATTTAGTTACTTATTTTTCATTAATTGCTAGTAGGATTGGTTCAAAATCTGGAAAGAATATTGATTAAAATAGGTCACAGAAAGAGCAAAGATTAGTATAGATTACTGTGTAATATTTCGTATAAAATTACACAGTAATCTATAGATTCTTATTAGCTCTATCACCTCTTTATAAAAAGAAATCCGATCAGAATTCGTCACTGTTACCCATCCCTGGGCTACTAAATAAATTTAGTTTATTTTTTATATATTTCGTCCCCAGGCAAACATAGAGACGCTCTCCAAATCCTAAGGAGCTTGAACCATCCAATGCAATATCGCCCAGAGCCTTACGGTAAGCAAATAAAGCACAAGATAAATATTTGTTAACTTCGTAATATATAAACATTTTTGGATTTCTTGGCTTCTCAGCAATGTAAACTACGTTACGGTAACTGAAATATTGACACAATGTGAAAATTGGATACAAAGGTTAACGATATTTGCCTAACCAAATGGTTAGGTATCCGATTTTTTTACTCAGAATTTGTTTTATTTGCCATGCTCGGCAAATAAATTTTAAATGATGAAAAATTTCTAGCAGTGGGCGTGGCGTGTGAAATTATGGGTATCTGATTCTAGAAAATCTATAAAAAATGCAGTAATTGTCATATAATCACATATATCCCTCCATGCCTCGGAAAGCACGTTAAGCAGTTGGTCCCAGTTGCTGTCGCTCGGCAGCAGTCGTTAGGCCACGTCAGAGGCCTACGGGCGGCCTGAATAACTCTGACAAATAGGTTTGGTAACTAAACCACACGAGAAAAAAGAAAAGAATAATCACATAAATCTGTAATAGATTTTATACATAATTAGGCACTTTTATTAATAGGTTTTCGCGACCCGTTGGACCCCCTTGGTGAAAACACAGACTTTGAAGACGACGAAGATGGCAGAACCATTGTTGGAACTATAATATTCAAGACTACACAATCTTTACTTAGGGTAAGTGCTTTGTGTCACACAGGTTAATTTGGATTAATGAGGGAGGATAAAGAGGGAATTAGGTAATGAAACATTGTATGGAGCCGTGAAACATTGAAATTAAAATTTCCATTTTCAGTTCAGCTAATACGTAAGCTGTATTCAAAAAAAAATCAAAAATTCAAAATTTTTATTTCAGACTCGAAACAAGCCGAGATCATTTTAATAAGATAAATATAATAATAAGAGAAATTTTCTTTGTTGTAGAAAATAACTAGACAAAAGAAATAGGCTAATACAGTTTATTACAATTATCTGATACGGACAACCAGGCGACAGAATGGCCTACTTACCTAATTTTAAATTTCGGACAAAATACCTATAATTTTTATTTGGGCTGCAGTATACCGCAGTGTCTTATTTTGTAAACAAATATGATCGTCTAATTACCTGTTGTAATGTAATTCTTAAGGAACTAAATTGTTCGAACCTGTTCATCATTGTGAAAATAAAGTGATCCGATCTAATAATGTGAAAATAACTATGCCATAATCACAGACCAGCTTAAAATGTTAGTGTGGTAGGGTAGTTTTTGTTTACAAAATAAGACACTTGATTTGGGCTTCGGTATAGAGTGGCATACTTACAACAGAACTTGAAAGCAGTCTTTGTAGACGTGTAAAATTTTAAATAAATGAATAAATTTTCTACCCCACCTATTTCCAATCTCCACTTTCAAATAATTAAATTGCTATTTGGCTATGACCGCGAAAAATTGTACAGTAACATTCATGACAACATAACATACGTTACGTACATGACTGAATGTTACGTACATGACCATTATAAAGCTTAGTTCATGACAGATCTAAATATACTTAATAATTTAAATAAATTATTCATGTATCAAATTAACTGACGTAAAATAAAACTGGGAAACTTGTCCATTATGTCTTCAAGAGTAGCTCTTGAAGACATAATGGACAAGTTTCCCAGTTTTATTTTAGGAGGGGGAAAAATTAAGCTAAAATTAAAAATAACTGAATAACAATATTTTAATTTAAAAATTAATATACTACAGTATCAACTTTGAGAAAATTCTCCATTTTCTTAATGCCATATTTTTATATACTATACGTTTCAAATGAGAAGATAATCGCTTCTTCTTCATCTAGCTAACTTAAGTTAATTTATTTTTAAGTTTTACTTAACTTAAGTTTATTTTAAAAAATGATTCATAAAAAATGAAAAATAACTAAATTACAATATTTTAATTTAAAAATTAATATAATATTGATATATTAATTAATATATTCATATTATTATTATATATTTAGATATATATTTTGTCCATAATCTTATGTTCTCGGTTGTGTTCTCAGCTTAACAATCGGTCATGACTGTAACGTAACACATTTTGTAACACATTGTTACATTCATGACAAAAAACTCGTGGGACATAAACTTAAATAAAATTATCTTTTTTTTTTCGAATAGCCATGGACTGCGAAGTAGTTTTATTTCATTGTGTAATAGTAAACCTGCTTAAATACATGTATAATAGTGAGACAATATGCATATACTTACCTTGCAATCAATCACAGAAAACACTATTTTTTTTTTGCGACAAATCTGTCCTCGGCACAAAAAACCATTTGATTCGAAAAAAAATGGCTGCTTTTGTTTTTTCAATGTTGTCATCATGTTCAATGGTGTTGCCACTCAAGAAAATAATAGAAGTGGCCGGATTATTCTTATAGTTAGGCAGTAATGAACGTTACTTTCATGACGTAACACACACTTCAAAACTTTGGACACGTTTTTAAAAATTAATAAAAAAATAATTAGAACTCTATTTAGTGAAAGCTTCTTATAAACACGTCGGAAAAGTGTCACGAACTTCAACTTAACTTAAAAGCACGGGATAGCGATTCCATTTCGTAAATTTATGGCAGTTTTTGATCCAAGGGTAGTAGTTGGACAACTAGTTTTTGTATGGGAATGAAAGTAGTACCAATGAAAAAATAAAATAAATAAAAAAATCTATAAGAGATAGCTTAAATTTTGTGGAATTACCTAAAACAACATAAGCATACCATTCAGTACAATATCCAACAAATCTCATTGATATCAAATAACGTTGACGCTAAATAAAATAAAATGGGGACAAGCAAAAAATTATAAATGTACAATTTTTCGCGGTCGTACCCATTTACTGAACTGTGTTTTGAACCCGCTTGGTTGTTTATATGTTCATCTATTTTGTAAGAAAATTAATACCTACATGCCAGGCAAATTATTCATTTCATTTTGCTTTCTATGAAATGTGGAATAACTAATTAAAGTTCGTTTGATTACTAGAGACATGATTAGATACGTATACTTACTAACCCACGTAATTTTTTTCATAAATAATAATTAAAAAACTTTTTGACTTTGAAACACATAATTAATTATATTGTAGTTAGGGCTTAGGATAAAATAACAGCTTTATTAAAAATATATAAGGCACGTAAATTATAAAGGCGAGCAGGTGGGAGTTGTAATTGTTTTATTATTTGTTTGAGAAGTTTCTTTTGTAAAAGCCTATGTAAAGCTTTGATGTGAATAATACCCAGTACGTTCAAATTGTGTTTGTTTGACAACTTGTTACCTTTGTACTTTGTTTTGTAAACGTGTCTGAAAAAAGTATTCAAGCTTAATTGTTTGATGCGAATAATGGCTGTGAATATTTTTATAGTATCTATTTTGTTTACCTACAGGAAATCATACCTTTCACTGTAACTCAATATATACAGAGTTTGACTTCCATATGCAATCCTGGGACACCATTATCTTCTCTCCACATTCATCCATCTCTTCATGCATGCTCATCTGTTTCTTATCTAGACCAAAGCTGATACTTTATGAAAATGTCGACATTATGTCTTCCTCGGTCAATCTTTGCTAACCTTCCACCAACATTCGCTCTATATTTTTCGTGACTCTTATGTCATTCACCTGTGTGATGTACTGTATTTTATTATATCTCTTGTCTATTTTCAATCATCAGACATTTATTACAATTATAATCATCTGTACATTTTCATGATGTAATCTTTTATTACATCTCCTCTCTATTTTAAATCATCAGACATTTATTACATAATACCTATATGTCATTATCATCTGTCTATTTTCAAGCTGTAATAGGTACTGCATTTTATCACATCTCCTGTCTATTTTTAATCATCAAATCTATACATATAATAAGACTGTAAAAAAGTTGTGTCTGTACATTGGATATTTTTTGAAAATAATAATTGTAATGTGTTTTAAGATCGATACTGATGCCAAAACACTAATTTTTTAAATTTTTGTCTGTCCGTCTGTGACTTTGTGCTAGTATCACGCCATAACTACTGAAGGGATTTTGATGGGAGTTTCACTAGGAGGTAGCTGAAATATCCGGACAGCTCATAGGCTATGAGCCATGGCGGTATGTGATGTGGAAACAAGGATCCAGAGAGGAAGATCTGCCTCCTGATCTCCTCCATCTTCTCCATCCTCCTCCTCTACGCAAACGAAGTTGCGGGGTACAGCTAGTATTTAATAAGTACATAATGTATATCATAATCATGTGTCTATTTAGTTCCAGCGTTCTAAGATTCAATCTTGATCTTGTCGCACAATTTTCCTCATAAATTATATATAATGCATGAGAGTAGGTAGAATCAATTCTGTAATTGATCCTACTCTCATTCTTATTCTGTCACGCCCAACATTCACTGTTTATAACTCTGATTTATTTTATGTAGCTCGGAACAAACTGCCCTCGAGGTACCGTGGCGTACGTCATACAAGAGCAGGCGATGTTGGTTCGTGTCAACAACGGTTGGCAATACGTAGCGGTGAGTTAAACACTTTAATTCCAGTTATTTTCAAACTAATACACTTAGCGAGTGTACTGTAAATACTTAACTACTGTTTCGGATAGATTAATAGGATATCCAGTTAACAAGCTTGTGGCATGGAATAATTAAAGCAAAAACGTTAATTTGTGGAGTTGGGTCAGATTAATTTACAAAAATACAAGTCCTGATTTCAGATGTGAACATAGCAAAAACAAACCACTTTAACTATAAGTAGTTTGAAAGCTTAAATTTTTATTAGTTGATATTTTCTTGCATATGTGCTATGCGAAACGAAAATCATTTAGATAAATGGTGAAAATTTTTCATAACGACCAGGATTCGAACCAGGGACCTCGCCATTCCGTGGCACGCTCTATTCCATAAGAGCCACCATGATATCATACCCAGGTCGTGAATATTGTCTCCATATTCGTCTTAGGGACGGTAGCGACATCTATCCAGTAATTGTACAATTACTCAAATTCATGTTTAACATTGCATTTAGAAATCATGTTTTAATACAAAATTTCAATTTTTAGCACAGAGCTTGGCAAGAAATTGCTCGATTCGAATCAAAGTAACTTAATTGAGTTTAATTTGCTTAGTACGAGTAATTTAAAATTGTCTGTGCCATACCAGATGGCGTCATAAATTCCTTGTCATACTGATTTAGGTGTCTCTTTCCTTACGATAGATGGGATCTCTACTAGCCATACACACTCCGCCTGCTAATGGTCCCACCAGAACACCTTTGCAGAGCATTCTGGAGACGTCCAGCTTGGTTCATCACAAAAACCCAGCTGGGGAAGGACCGGTGGTAAGTCGATATAAATGTCATGTATTTGTTTAAAAATATCTAAATATATAAACCGAATTGAAAACACTCAGTGTTAGCCATAAACCTAGTTTAACCTCACTTCCCTTAAACCGTGTTTTGTCATTTTCACACTTCGTTAAAAAACGTTAAGCTAGAAAACCGTAATCAGTGGAATAATTTTGATGTCACGTTTATGATTATCAACGTCAGTGATGGATGGGATGTCAACTAGTTTAGCGATATCTCTTCTCTTATTACATTTTAAAATCCAATTCACAAAAGTACAGACTCCAAAAATCGGGAAGAAAACTGAGTAAGTAAATTGTACAAAATTCAGACGTCCCATATTTTCAAGTCATGATTTTCAGTACAATGTTTTCTCTTCCTACAATCTTTCGAGTCGTAGTAGAAGGTAGGTTTTAAAATACCTCGCGAAATTTCTGCTGCATGAGGGGATTTCCCTAAGGAGTTCGCTTACATGCACCTTTAGAGGTGCTTTCCCGTTTCCCGTACCTGAATAAAAATATTTAAAAGCACCTTCCTGGCTCTTTAGACCTGACGTCAATACAAGGTAGTTTCATAAAAGATGCACTCACTGCAGCATCCAATTAAGAGATAATAAAATGGGAATACTCTATTAACAGGGATTTTCGTTTTATAGCAAAATGATTTATGTATTGATAAATATACAAATAATACCTCACGATCAATCACTGCGATTGCATTTTTAAAACCTGTTTTATTTCACACGCATATTAATTTGAATACATTTGTATATACAATGTATGTATGTATATATTTTCTCGTACTCATATAGGTACAATGTATTCCTTCACTGTTTTGAGAGCAGTCGTTAAAAGTATGACTGTTATCTCAAAAATTCGAAAAAAAAATATACCTGGGGATCGAATTTGGGCCTCCGTAATGTCCAGGGTTCTAGATGATATATCTTTAAATTTTCATTTATAATATAATTGACGACAACGTTTTGTATGAATTTAATGAGGATCTATCAAGATCTATCAAAAACTCAATTCCATTCCAAGGCAGAAATATATATTCCAAAAGTATTACATTATCCAGGAATCGAATGTATTATTTGCGTTTTCTCTAGACATGAGAATCCTACTATGGTCATTGAATGTGATGTATTATTTATACAATGCTCTCAAGAGCTTTAAATTTAGAAGTTGGAAGCCGCATCCAATAGAGTCTAAAAACCTTTCCTATAGAATTAAATATTAAATCAGCTTGGGCTTCACAAAATGAAGTGTTCCTTTCGGTTTATTGTCACTGTGAATACCTGATAACTCTATTTACCTCTCTGCGGCAAAGTGTCTAATAGGACGTTTGAATTGTTTAGACAGGAATTAAGATTACCGAACACGATATTGTCACATACAACTTTAGTTTCGGTTGAAATATCTACCTTCCTTGTCTTACGTCAGAATACTTCGTCCAATTTATCTAGTTCCAACGTACTTTTTGTATAGCTAAGAAAGGCAGACAGAGATACAGACAGTTTAATGAGGTTACTGATGGCCTGCTAACTCTCGTACACTCTTTCAACGGGTTTGGGAGGATGATTACGAGTCGCGTCAAAAAAGTTTTCCTTCAACGCTATGACATAGGGCCACCAAGTCGCAGCACTGAGGGAAAACTTCAGCATTTCATTCCGAATTGCACGTACGCAGCATTAAAGTTCGCGAAAACCGTGCCGTGGTAGACATTTCAAGCTCTAAGAAAGTGAGGATGGAATCTGCACCGTTTGCACATAGTTCGATAAAAAAAACATTCAAATAAATCTTTAGAGTACTCCCAGTTAACAGGTAGAACACATAGATAAAGCTGATGTCTCTGACATCCTATGAATATAATACCGACGGAGTACTGAATTATAGATGATAAGTGACATTTAAGTCCTTAGTAAAAAAAAATCTTTACAACACTTCGCGCTAAAAAGACGGGACACAGAGAATACTGATGTCTCTGACTACCTATTAATATAATACCGACGGAATACTGAATTATGGAGGATAAGCGACATTTAAGTCCTTAGTAGAAATGTGTCACTGCACAGTTGCGGCGGTGTAGGAGAGGTAAAATCTCTTCCTCGGCATGTTTCTTACCCCGCAAAATGTACAGCAGCAGTACGATGCCCAAGTTCCAGTCACGCATGTTTCGCTTACGTCACGACTCAGAAGGGGCAAATTCACTAACTCCCTTTCATAATAATATTTGTTTTATCACTAGTTACGCCTGGCGGCTTTGGACGAGCCGCATACAGGCGATATGCACGGAGTCAGTAGTACGAACTACGAATGCCACAGACAGGCTGCAAAGGCAGGCTTCGAGGGCACGTTCCGAGCATTCATATCTTCCAGGTATATTATCTGTCTATTATAAGTACATTTTTCAGATATTTTGATAAGTTATTTTATACTTTCTATACCATTCCGAGTAGTAAACCAACTTTTATTCACGCTTTTAACCTTTTTTATGTATTTACGGAAAAGGTAAGAGATTTCTCTAATGGAAGCTGAATTATGTACAGGGTTTTAAGCCAGACAAAATACAATGCTAACAGTCTTTCCAGGACTATAATTAAAACCGAATAATGTTTTGGATTAGGGGCAATGATGAAAAGTTTATTAAGACTGTTAATTTAGTGAAGATAAAAGCAGTCGAATATTAAAACCTGCACATATTATACTCGAACCTTTGAAGAGTCGTCAGCACATTAAGTTTCACACACGGGCACTTTACTCGACTGTAATACGGCCTAGATTGCAATGGTTTAATGTAAGTTGTTCTGCAGTCGTCGGATGTACCTATTGTTCTGTTTTCAATTCAAAGCTTGCCAAACCAACAGTAAAACGAGGAATTCCTAGCACTTTTTGCTGCAATTATGTGGTATGCAGTTGAATAGCTGCACATTTTCGCAGAATTATCGTTGCCGTGGTAACACTGAATGTGTTAAACTACTCGTAGGAGAGTGGATAATTAAGCTTTGCGGATTGTTATTTTGTAACCTGTATCTTCACATTATAACCCTTATTATAAACCGTACAATTATTATGATGGTATGATATATTATTATTAAGTCGACAGATAGATATAAGAAAGATTTTTTTTTTAATTTCAAACCAATCGAATTGGCCATTTACCATCCCGTAAAGTTTCAATATTGTTGAAGTGTACCTAAATACCTAAATAGTCGTCTCTCTCAGGTTATTTTCGTCCCGATACGATGTGGTGACCGTAGAACATCTAATAACGTAGAATAAAGAATTTCAGGACATCTTGTACGAGCATTGTATTCTAGTGTTTTTCCTTAGGGTCCAAACAATAGATTCCATCGTCAGCTGGGTGGACCGCGAGATACCGGTTGTGAACATCCGAGGGGATGTCCTCTTCAATTCCTGGGGAGAGATGTTCGACGGATCAGGCGCTTTGTTCGCACATGCGCCGAGGATCTATAGTTTTAGCGGAAAAAATGTGCTGACAGATCCTGAATGGTATGTGAAAATAAGAATTTTCAAAATGCAGTATTTAATAGACCAAGAAATAACACAAATTGTACCCTTGGCCTTGACATTGTGTAACCTTTTCTTTTCCTGCCGATGCCGTGACTCGGATTGGGTCGTCACGAAATGAGCCTGTATATGCTTATTAGGAACGATGCATATGCAAGAAAGTTTACAATCGTTTCAATAGTAATTTCCTTTACCTTGTATCGTAAAAATTCGCATAAGACTACCTATAAGTATAAATTAACACTATACCCCTTTCGGAATACACAGCGAGAGCGGAACGGTTCACACTCCTGTTATTAACTACTTACTCACTTCTGGCTTCATTCATGAAATTATTCAGGCCCTGGCATGCTCTATTTTCGAAATTTGCTCTGGATATTATGATCTCTGAATACAATACCTACCTATGAATTTTATTTTCGTCTAGGTCAGCATCTTTTGACACTCGCGTTCACAAGTTCTGTTCACTCTGACTGTCCATGACTTTAATTTTGTTATTCATCTCCCGTAGGCCAACAAAAGCCGTATGGCACGGCGCCAGCCCCAACGGCGAGCCAGCAATGGACGCCTACTGTGATGCCTGGCACAGTAGCAACCCTGATAAGTATGGGCTGGCGTCTTCGCTGCGCTCCAACAAGCTGCTGGATCAAGAAACGTAAGTTATTTATAAGATGTACGAGTAAATTAAATTAAATGGAATTCCTCAATTTGCCACATTGTTTAGAATGAAACCATTTTTTTGCTTTGTAATCTTGCCACAATTGCCAAAGCAGTCATACCTATGGAAAGAGATGGAGCAGGTTTTCACTCAAAGAGGAGTCCATATTATAGATCTAGAACACAACTAACCATATTAATATTAGTTTAAAATAAGCAAACCTTAGTAGCAATACCCGATTTGTGTTAAGGATGGATTAATTGTGTTTTTAATTTATTTAACGTACGTATCGATATATATTTTTAAATTCTTACCCATAAACGTGTAAGCAAACGCTGTATGTAAGTGTTGAAATGGGCCCATTGTTTTAAATCGTAACTATACCAATGCAGCGTGTCAATTTGTTCACAAAATGAACGTCCGATCTATCACGTTATGACAATGACACAATATTATTGACTTTGAGGATGAGTTTCATGCTGCCATTTCCAACCTGCAATATCGCAGAAATCACAATGCAATTTTGTGAAACATTTCAATCATTGCCGTGCACTTCAGTCATAGTTTGTATTAATGGGAAAACATGGTTTACTACTTTGAGTTATAAACACAATTGGCTATTTCGGAATATGAAGGATTTATTTATATCCATTTGAATTAGATAATGGCAAACAGGTAGATCCAGTCCATCTGAACTTTTCAAACATTGACACCATATATAGGGACATATACCTAAATAAGCGCTAATGTATAAATGGAGGTCTAAAAATGTTCTAATTAGTATGACGAATGACCCTAAGTTGGTAACTAAAATGAAATAATACCTATGACAAAGCTTCATTTCGTCTGAAAATGAAACCGCAAGCGCGTGTTTCCCAACTAAAGAATATTTATTATTACGGCCGCAGCCAACCTAGTATTTTCTTTTCTTTTATTTGTTATAGCTCTGCCTAAGCTAGTGTATTTGTAGTACATAACAAAAGCCAAAAGGCTTTTGCGCAACTATAAATAAACGGGCTTGAAAGCTTTGCAATGTGTGCCTGAAATATAGCAACTAAACCTTTTTCTATTGTTCTAGGTATTCGTGCAGTACTAGGCTAATAGTTTTATGTGTTGAGGCTACGCCAGTCGACACGGTTAGAAGAAAAAAACGATCCAAGTAAGTACAACACACATTTAACTTCTTTTGTTGTACTTACATATATCTTTAAGGTTTATTAGAAACTAGCTGTACCCCGCAACTTCGTTTGTGTAGAGGAGGAGGATGGAGGAGATCAGGAGGCAGATCTTCCTCTCTGGATCCTTGTTTCCACATCACATACCGCCATGGCTTATAGCCTATGAGCTGTCCGGATATTTCAGCTATCTCCTAGTGAAACTGTCATCAAAATCCCTTCAGTAGTTATGGCGTGATACTTGCACAAAGTCACAGACAAACAGATAAATAGACAAAAATTCTAAAAATTTGTGTTTTGGCATATCGATCCTAAAACACATTACAATTATTATTTTCAAAAAATATCCAATGTACAGACACAACTTTTTTACAGTCTTACTATATGTATATATTATATTAGATAAGATCGACTGCGCATGGCAACCGGTAGTCATTTCATTCCGTGAATAAATGCAAAAATGTTTCATTTTGTAATTGGAATTTTTTTTACGATGTTTTATCGATCATGTTAACTTAGTCCTTAATTAGAAAATGTAGTTTCTCAGTTCATTTTAATTACCTCTAATTATTTATCTTTCATTCCAATAACATTTAACTTCCTTTTGACAGGTACCGAGCAGACAAATTACGTTTCTTGAAAGACATTGAACAACAACGCAATGGTACGAGAGGAAAGTTATAGATATTGTACATATTTTTTACTAAATATGATTAAAATGTGAAGACTGTACATAATATAAAAATGTAGGTATATTAACAGACGTTTCGAAATAATTATTCAGGTGGAGCATATCGACAATATTTGAAAATTGTATTAAACAGCCAGTAAATCGCTCTGTGTTTTTTATTCGGCTTTTTCCAATTGCATTGTTTAATTTACGATTGTTTTATATAGGATGAGCCATTGATATGGGTCAGTCAATATGCAAAGTCTGAGTGTATTATAGGTATACATAAGGTATAGGTAGAACTACCTGTGGGTACATTTCTTTGAATAAAATATACTTATCTAAATTTTGTTTTCCAAAATAAGTACAACGTCGATTTTAAAGTACTTAAGAAAGAACTGCATTCGGAGAGTTTCCAAAAAATGATCTTGATGAAAAATTTTGCCAATCTAAAATTTTAGAGTTCAATAAATCTTCATAATAAGTATTCATTCTGAAACGACATAACAAACTCTCAAAATTTCCATGATATAAATGTATTTAATTATAACATAGATAAAAACACGGGCAAAGTTGTTTTCAAGATTAAAATACGAAAGTTTTACGAAATGAACTATCGCCAAGAAGATGTAGTTCGACGAATCATTATTTACTTCCCGCTACAAGCTCGGGAGTGAACGTGACTGTCGAGCTGCTTCGTCCAGAGTGATGACGCTACGGCGTCTCCTCTGGATGAAGACATGAAGACGCGGCTACCCAGGGTGAAGACGCTACTGCGACTCCCCTGGAGGAAGATAGAAGACTATTGAATATATTGAATTTTCTGTAACATGACATTGGCAAATGACGAACTGTCGAGTCCATTAATAAAATAAATAAATACTTCGACCAATTGTTGTTTCTGTCAAACAACTTCACGTTCTTTTTTTTTCGTGTGGTTTAGTGACCAAACCTATTTTTCCGAATAATTCAGGCCGCCCATAGGCTTCTGACGTGGCCTAACGACTGCTGCCGAGCGACAGCAACCGAGACCAACTGCTTAACTTTACGTTGTTGTGTTTGTCTTACTTAGCATATAAAGGAAAATAAACTTGTAATTGGAATTCGCTGATTCTTTAATGTGACAGCCATATTTGGATTTTAGTAGATTTGTACATAGCTGGCTTTTCAATGAATCCAATCTGTCTATAATCATAAGGTAATCCTTATCTTGTAGATAGCCAATCTGTAAATGTAAATATTTTCCATATAGAGTAAAAAACCCTACACCTAATATGTTGAAAACTTGAAAATCTACTGCCATTTTTGGTAGCTGGTTATTTATAAAATTTTCTAATGTTTGCCTATCGTAATATTTGATTACATTTTTTGATATTTAATTAAAGCTTCATATAATAACGATGACCTATAAATTTTGTCTGATTAACTTTGCTGTCTTGATTATTTATAGATACATTATAAATTTAGGGTTGTCGTTATTCATTAAGAATGTGGGTGTGAACCAATTTCCAAACACTATTAACCATATTTTATATGAAGATAAAATCTTAAAAGTACTTACTCGTTTTTTAAACCGAATTCTTAGAATTGCGTAGATATATTTTTTGTTTCATTTATAACAGGAAATGGTTCAAATCTACAATTGATTTTTTGTTAAATTATAAATATTGTCACAATATTGTTATGAAAAGTGTGTGTATATAAATACTTAATTGTTATTTATTTTATTATTTCATAAAACGAAAGCCAAGTTACTAAGGAAAACGCCTATTTTTAATGTGATGGGAATCTTTCCTAATCGTGTTTTTCTTGAATAGGTAGGTTGTTAAAAGATCTCTACAGAAAACTGCATCCTTGGAATCTTCTTTAGTAAAATCAAATAACATTCTGGTATGAGTAACGTAATCATAAAAATTTGACAGTGTAAAGAGGGTGATGAATATAATAAATTGGTCATTTTAACTTTCGCTAGAGGTCTTTTATTAACTTGAATGTTCATTTATTTCAATTATTATCATAATTAACTGTGATAAATTATTTCTTTACATTATTTCATTTATTACGTGCTATGTTATAGTTAGATAATTTATTTTATTTTATAATAGGTCTAATATTAAATATAAAACCGATGTGAAGTTAAAGATAAATCTCTGTAATTTTTCATTGTTAAAACGACGCTAGGTGAAATTTATTGTACTTAATAAGTACAGATTGTTTTGAAAATAAATTGGTTTTTGTAAATCTTTTGTTTTCATTGTTCTGTTACTCTATTTTCCTTCGCGAATTCTTAAATCTCTCCCTATTGTTCTTGCAAATTGTGATAGCATCCAACAATACAAATAGATTATCTTAGCAAATTACAGAGGGAATTTCTATTTAGCCTTTTCCATCAAAGTTACGACAAATTTTACGTTGCACATTAAGTACAAAATTTGATTTAAATTATCAATTTGCCTAGCATTATACAAAAAGAAGAATGTATTATAAATTTGGGATTATAAAATGAGAAAGGTAGAATTGGAGAATGGCGTGAGTTTATGAAAGCTTTAAGCTAATTTTTAATTCTCGATAATCTCCTACTCACGAGTTCAGAGCAACAAATAGGTCTGGAAAATTGATGTATTCCACGTCTTACATGTGCCTCAAACTAACTACATTACAAAGATTGAAAAGGCTGAAGAAGGAAAATGAATCGCGTCATCGCTCATTATGTGGCGTCTAATATAATAAATTCGAAAAACTCCACAAACGCCTAGTCACCGCAACGTCATTTATTAAAAGGCCACAACACCCGCTGTCGCAGTAGCGCCAGTAAAACTGTTTTATGTTCCTTCTGAAAGGACTTTCCGTATTGTACAATATATGTGTATGTTCGTAAACATTCACCGAGAGCACTAGAAGCATAGTAGAAGTATATTGTGTCGGAACGTTCCATTTACTATATATTTACTATGCATGTGAATTAATCCAAAAACCAAACATCCCATATCTCACATCAAGACGAATCTAATAATACGTCAAAATCCATGAATTTTTTGCCTAAAGGAGGCCACAAAAGGAACCTACATATACATTATACAATCAAAAATAATACCCCCCTCCATTTGGAAGTCGTGTAATAAAGTAGGTAGTGTAATGTGTCGGTAAGTCGTGGACTAACCAACACTAAGTTGTAGAGAGTTCTATTAGCCAATGACCTATTGTGTAGATAGTTGTTCAGATCCTTAGACAATCGACGGTGGCTTAGTACTGGCTCTCTAAAGCCAAGTCAAAAGCTTCTTCGGTTCATCGAAACAAATTAAACGGTTCGAATCAGACAACAGCTGATGCTTAATTCACATTGGTACAGGAGCGAAGGGGAGAGAAACACAAACTTTTGGAATACAATACTCAATAATGAAGTTGTAAATATAAATTAGATTAAGAGTAAAAACCTATGCACCAATCGCACGAATGTGTGAGAAGTAGCTTGGCTTGCATTGACGATTGATGATACAGAGGGAATCACCTTCGCTTCTGCGTTAATGTTTCAGCTATACACCTTCGAAATTATTATTAGTGTTCTAAAAGGGTGAAAGTTGTGAAATAATGTGGATAATATGGGGAAAATATGAATTTACTGATACCTATTAAATTTATCAGCCAGCGAGGTAAATAACGACAGTTACTATTAGTAAAATTGAATCAGTCATCACCTAGGTACTTGTCACATTTAATTATAATTAACAGTTTCTACCGGAATCGTTAAAATATTTAATCTATGTAATAAAACGGGAGTGGAACCGGTATAAAAGGAACGTGCCGCTGGTGAAATTAAAAGGGATTTGTGGGAAATTAAAGGTGTTAGGTTTCGTCCATAGCGACGCGACGAGAGGACAACGCTGAAATTATTATCAGTTTGGTCCTTTTGCTGCCAATTGGTGCTTCCCACATCGCTGATTCCAAACGTTTTGCGAATTCATAAACTTTCCGGAACATTATTAATGTACTGAACCAACCGCAGAAAAATAATGTTTTGTTCCTAAGAATTTTTGATCTAGAACTAGGTATATTTGAAGAAGACTTTTAAAGAGAAATTCTAGTGGAAATAATCATTATTTGATGATTCTTACGACACGGTAGATAGTGTTGTATGATTCTTCATATTATGGAATCGTAGTAAAATATTGCTTTTGAATCTTGGTATAAAAATTGGGGATCTACATACATATTAAAGATGAAAAATTTCTAGCCGTGGACAAAGCAGCAACTTCGAGTCTTGTATACGGCTAGACGCCATGCATGGTATAATAATGCATAAAATTACATATGTTAGTTAATGTTTTAGTGCCTAATTCAAAGGTGAACCCGATCTTATCCTGATAGATGTTGCTAATTAAAAATTACTATCGATTATGAACAAAAAATCTCTTAGGAGTGTAGGTATAGCCACAAAACGATTAAAACGGTTGCTCAGAATGAGCAACTATGAGCGACATGTCACTTCTAGATGTGCTGTTGACTGTACCTTGTTCTAATTCGTAGAAAGCAAGGTGTGTTTCGACTTTGCGTGCAAGTTTACAACTTCGATATGCACCCTTTATGACCAAAATATTATGCCATATAAAGTATGCTAATTGGCGGATACGCGCAATTCGATGACTTTTACTTGGAAAATAATATACAGGGACGAATTTATCGTAACGAATCCTCACTAGTTATTTTAACGTTCATTGCCATTTCAATTAGTTTATACAATGTAGATTAGGAATTGAATAAGGTGATGTCTTTATACCACCTTACACAACTTCCATCGAAACACGGAAGAAATATGAGTACAGATTCCTTGTGATGAATATCAAAAAGAAATCGATGTGCTTTCAGTGTACTCCTTAAGGCATATTTATATTCATCCCTCCAGTTCGACGCCGCGTGCTTCCAGCCTGTTTTCTCAGCACACCTATTACCTGACTAGGTTGACGCAGAGGCTATTTGCAGCTAAGCTTCGGGCTAAATCGTTTACAGAGGCGCCTTTAAGCGCATTTGCGTGATTCAGGAATATACTCGTATCGCTCGGAAATTTTGTGTTAACTTTTGAATTTTAAAGTTGGAAAATATTTGGTTTTCACAGTCAGAATTAGATGATATATCCCATTTATTGCAATTGTGTGTAAGTTTTTGCCAATTTGGTTCATTATTGTGTGTATTGTACGAGATTACATTGAAGTACCTAATGACATTTCTTTTAGATACACATAGCTTCCTTTGAATCTTTGGAGTACCCAAAGTAATTTTATAAAATGCTAAACGATGTAACCCTAAAATGTTATGTAATTTTAAACTTCTTGGGACCAATTCAACGGAAAATGTCTTTGAAGGGGTTATCTAAACCCATCCTTTTGGTATGTTTATCTGTTCCGCTCATTATGGGTGTTCGCTTAAAAATTTAAACTATCATGAAAACAAAATACTAGCTACTATCTACTAGATATAATCTACTAGGTATCTACGATACAATTATGCTATAAATTTAAGTGACTCGTTGCATTCTTCTTGTAACGGCAGTTACTAGACTATTCTACTCAGTCTTCGACGCCACTCTAATGGCCTAGGAAATTGATTGTAAATAACTTTAGACTGAAGCTTGCTAGATTATCTGAAATTGCTTAGGGAAGGGGCTTTGATAAATGCGATCGAGCACGGTCAGGCCACCCTGTTAACGGCGTGGTAGGTGTAAAATTTTGCATAGTTATTAGTGGCGAGAGATAAACTAGTTAAGTGCTAAATTGAGGAATTAAGTAATGTGAACATACAACTATTAACCTATGATAAAAAAATAATTGTACACACGAAGACAGAGATAAAGATCCAGGGGGCCTCAATAAGGTTGAGATTTTCTCAAGAACTACTGGACCGATTTTAATAATTCTTTAACAGTACATAGTCTTACCTTTTATCTATCTAACAGTGAAATAATTATTGCTTAATAGGTCAAGCTATTTTTGAGAAAATCTCATCCTTAAAAACTCTACGGTGTACACCCTTCTCTGTCTTCGACATTAATTTGTCTGCATTTAGTCTGTTTCATAGACAGTTTTGAGTGCGAGTTGAGTTCGAGTACGGTCTTACAACTGTCAGATGTCATGTAATTTTGAAAGTCGTAAGAGCGATCTCGCGTTAAGCTCGTGCTTAAAACTGTCTATGATATATATGATAACCTCACGGTATTTATCCCTTGCCAGAGATTCAATTGAAGCAGAATAATAAAATAAGAATAGAAACCTAATAAGGATTTTTACGATTCTAATAGGATCGAAACACTTTGTGCCAAGCTCATCCCAAATGCAGACAGATGGCACAACCTATTGCTGTTCTTTTGGTAGCTATTTTTTTTCAAGTTTTCTTGTATTTATCGTTTTATGAACAATCAGTAAAAGCGCGTAAGTTATCACGAAGTAAGTACCGATTAAAATGTATTGGTCGACGTTTGCGTTTTTAGCCAAGAAACAATTTATTATTTTATTAAGGGTAGGATTCCTTGTAGACTCCGTTTGAGCTGGTAAAGGTTCTCTCTCTAACATATTTTGAAGTGGATAGTGATAAGCTTCGGAAAACTGCGGAAAACACTTTATCAAAATTGCAATTCATTATACCAAATGTAGTGGAAACATTTTATAACATGAGATTTAACAACGTAACAATGTTTTGCCTTAAGTTTCCCACACTGGATCTTTACAACTATGGAAACAGGGTCAAATAGTTCTGATTTACTATTTCACTACTTGGCCGTCGCTTTAGGGGCCGTGACCCTCGCTCCGGGTCCTACCTGGTGCAAAGACTGGCCATAGCTATACAGCGTGGCAACGCAGCGAGCGTTATGGGCACCTTTGCACCGGGTATGACAAGGGGCGGGTTATTAGATTGACGAAGTTTATTCGGATACTTAGTTTTAAGGTGTTCATTGACATTTGTAATTTTGACATTGAAATTATTTAAATTGAATAAAGTTTTATTTTACTACTTAGGTAAGTACCTACTTGTATTTTTAACGGATATTTGTAAATGTTGACAAACGTTTCTGAACCCTATGGACGCACATTTAAATATAATTATCCAAAAATGTAATTTAAATGTTGTAAAGCTAAAAGCAAGAACTCAGAAAGAAGACTGCAGAAGAAATACTTTTTCTGCAGTCTAAAGCTACCCGAAACAAGGTAATATGTTTACAAGCGTGACAAACGGAAGGCAACATTCGTGGCGGACGGAGAATTCGGAGGTGGGTGTATGTTACTGGACGAAATTACAACAGTTATTCCTATGTTTATGTAACTACTTAGTTAGGCAGAATGGGTTATTCTATTTAGGGCCTTCCATGAGCCAACTAGCACCGCCAATCTTGAAAAAATAAAATGTTCCAATTTAATAAATTTTATTAAAAAAGCGATTTACAAAATGTTTATTAGGATGAATACTATTATTCAATATACAATACATGGCATAATTGCGACAAGCTAAGTTGTAGTTTACAAATGTGCCAAAAACGGCCGTTTTTCGCAATTATGCGAACTACAACTTACCGACATTGAATCACGTTATAAATATGCATTTAAAAATAGTATTTATCGTAATAAACATTTCGTAAATAGCTTTTTTAATAAAATTTATTATATTGGAATTTGGAAGCTATTATATTTTTAAGATTGGCGGCGCTTGTTGGCTCATGGAATGCCGAATTGGACGAATCCCATTATCAAGAATAGCGAAACAATCATAGAGAAAATTCCGCACCTTGCCAATTTTCCGCGCGTGCGCCGCCATTATTTATTTCACCGCTGGGCATTAACCTGGCACGAACAATTTGTTTGATAGCAACATTTTAGTCCTTTCGACAGTCCACTGTAATCCAATTTGCGTGTGTCTGCACGCGTGAGAGCCGCACACCGCTGTAGTGGCATGCACAGGGCCGTAATGGACATTCCTGTGTTTTATTGAAGGGGCCCTTTATTTAGGACGATAGTGCATATTTTAAGTGATGATAGGATTAAATTTTAAGCCATGTGTAAGCTCCATCCTCTACTTTTGCTGACGAATACCTAGTGCATATTTAGTTTTTCTCTTATTGCGTTTGTTTCTACGCACTGACACATGTACATGTAATTTTATATACTAGTACACGTGAATCGGATGCTAATAAACTACCATTTCGGATGGAATTAATCCGGCGTGGATAATATTATGCATTAGCATTGCTGTGTCTCGGTTTGAAGGGTAGAGTCAGTGTATACACGAGGTTTTATTACATCTGGGCCGAGATTGGTTCATACAGTAGTACGAGCTTAGCGTGAGTTAACTTTTACAATTTTGTGATTGTGTTAGCATATGAAATCATTGGAGCTATGCTGATTTTGGAGAAAACTGGTTTGGGCCTGGATTCCGATAGGTATCGTGTTTAAATTTTGCAGAAATAACGTGTTTTGTTCTTATATTCAGCAAAAAATCGCGTCTGTTTCCAATGGTAGCCAGATAGGATGGATGTTGTGTTCTTAATTTACAATAACGTTTGTATACCAAGATCGGTTCCCAGGTGTGTATACCTGACAATATTTTTGCAGAATAGCTTATATTCAAAATAGACGAACAATAGGGGGGCCCCAAAATCGTAGGGGGCTACACTATTACCGACCCTAAGCACACCCCTATTCTCGATTTACACAGTCGGTCGAACGCTGTTTGATTTGATTTCAGCGTTTAGAGTTACGTTTTGGGAAAGCCTTTTGGTATCTACAGTCCTTCGAAAATGCGTAATATTTGTTGTAAAACGGAAGTGTTCAGTTGGAAGGTTGTTAAGGAAAAAAATGTTTGACAAATATAAATATTGTATATTCATTCTGAAGGCCGCGAAAACACTGTGGGTAAATATCTACTTACCACTGAATGACGTAGCTTTGCAGGCAGGAATATTTTGCTATTTTTAACGAGCGTTATTATGTAATTTTATTTTGGATAAATAAGCACATATTAATATTATTTGAATATGCGGGTTTAGAAACAAAGTTCACATCAGTTTTGATAATAATCGATTAATGTAATTTAATTCGACAACTCGGGATAAATTGTATATTTCCTGTTCTGGGGATAGTAACTGCAGCATCCCCGAATTGGAGGTCTACAGTCTAAAAATAATTAAAATGCAATTTGAAGTATTTTTCACGACTGACTAACCTTGACACTGCACCATGAAACAAATAAGATAGCCTAAATACTGTCCTGCCTGTCACACTGCATTGCACTGGCGTGAAGGCTAGGAATATTTTTCCTAACTTTTCCTAACATTTTGTTTCTGTACTACGTCTATTGGAAAGTATTTTTTTAATTTTTGAGCATGCGATATCCTCAAATTGCACGCTCTGACATCACATAGCAGCGAAATTCCAACGTGTCTGCAAAGGCATACCGATTATGGATCACTCGGTCGAGCTTCAGATGAGGCACTCGAGGAATGCACCCGTGACGTGGCTTTCTAACCCTACTATGCTATTTAAAGAATTTCAAACGTTACAAGGACCTATGCAAAAACAAATTATAATTTGTGAAAATTGTTTCTTCCAACGGATTAAATTTTAAAGTCAAAGATGTATTTAAAATATTTTAGGCATCGTTCATCTCAGATAAATAATTATCTGAGTCGGTACGAGTATAAATTGATCAGAAATTGTTTAGCAAGGACGTGGTGTATCAAATTCCAACATGTCAAATTTAGCACCTTTTTTAAATTAGTAGGGTAAGTAAATGTTTTTCGCATGAAGGAGAGAACGGCCTGATTTTTTTCTTCATTGGTTCTCGAATGTATATAAGTATGCTAGTTCCTCTTTGTATATATAAGTAGGTATAAACGACTCGGTGGATTCTGATGTATGATGTATCGTTAGATTCGTATTAATCACGACACTGGATATATTTTAGAATTAAAACTATTGTGAGCCATTACTTCAAATTATTATATATAAACGGCTATCACTCACTTATATTGTTGAAGTCAGCAATTAGACCGACAGTTTCGACCGATTTCGACGGTCTTTTTCAAGGTGATCGCGCCACGCGAGCGGTGCGCGAAGAAACGTCACCGGCGACGCGGGCGTGGCGCGCTCACCTTGAAAAAGACCGAAGTCGAAATTGCCGACTTCAACAATATAAATAAGTGTGAGTTTATATATAATAATTTGGATATATTTTGTTTTATGCCAAAAAAGCAATTCGTCCAATTGATGTTATTTTATCCCAGTTGCGTAAACATCAAAAATGTGTCAACAAATTAATGTTTCAACAATTATAACATTAGCTTTGTAAAATTTATAATTACCGAATAAATCACTCACCTACCGAAACTAAAAGCAATCTGCGTTGACCGGATTGGACAGATAATCTCTATTATGTGGGTAGTTAATAGTCAATTTATTTGGACGTACATTCGCAGTGTACATTTTGCCATTGAAATGAGTGACACTTTGTGGTCACGCCATCCGACTGGAAATGAAATGTTGCCGTGATAAATATAGCGGTTTTCGGCGTTGATGCGATATTTGACGTCTATTTTCACTTTGATGTCGACCACAGATGAGTTCAGAGCCTTGTTTCGAGATCTGACATAACCAACTCTGAGAACTTTCTGGATATTTTCGAACACGGTTTTGCTGTTGGTTTAGTAGGAGTTGAACAGTAGGTATATATGGGGCGAGTAAGGTTTTTGAAAAACTACTCGACCGATTATAAAAATGTTTCACTGGTAGATAGTTCAGGGTGCTGCACTATATATAATTGTAAAATAATATAGCAAGTAATGTTTGAGAAAATCACAATCTAAATGATTAAATATGACATCCTCCTTGTATTTTTTGTGAGTTAATCTTAATGTTTCTGGGGGGTGACCGCGACTTCAATCGGTATGGTTATCGTTTTCATTTTGACACTTGAATGATATACATTGCTGCGTTTCGTTGTCGTTTGTTAAAACTTGCAAAAACATAGCTGCAATGTATAGCGTTCATGTGTCAAATTGAAAGCGATAACGATTGGAAGTCGCGGTCATCCCGCTGAACAGTGTAATCAGATTTTTGGGCATCAAGCGCTGACGCTCCAACCTTTACCAGGTTTTGTTATAGATCCTGAAGGTATTAAATAAAGAAAGGAACTTAAACATACCTAGGTACGGACCTTGGACCAAAGGTAGGAATCGAAGATATCTCCAGAAGGTTCGTGTTGTAAAGGATGTAGGTATCCCAAATAGGGACGGAAATAGGCCGTTATTGATTCCAACGTCAGACGATTGACCGGTGGAGTTTGAATTTCAATCAATGGCTATCTAAGTGAACAGTAGTGCCAAAGCGAGCGGAAGACGATTGACCACAACCACATGTGTGGTTAACCTAAGGAATTATACATAGCATATGCATGATAAGCTGATAAAGCGTTCTATACCTACGCAGTCCATCCTGATGTCTCAGTGGACTATATTAGATACAAAACTAACGTATGTATACCAAAGTCCAAATCAAGTGTCTTATTTTGTAAACAAATATGATCGTCTAATTACCTGTTGTGATGAACTGATTGATTGAACCTGTTCATCATTGTGAAAATAACGTGATCCGATCTAATAATATGAAAATATTTATTTTTATGCAATAATTATAAAAAAATAGTAGTTATTGTTTACAAAATAAGACACTTGATTCGGACTTCGGTATGTGTGCTTTCCAGCAAAAATTTGTGTATTTGACTTGCTATTTTTTTGGCTACAATCATTCCAACAGAAACACGTTGAAGATAAATCTGAAATTCGTTTTTCGATATATCATGTAACGAAGTCAAAGTCAAGGGACATAATTATACCTCTTTTTATGAAAGAGGTATTTTACTATAATGCCATGACACAAATAATGCCATGACACAAATAATGCCGTATCCTCTTCATTTCAAAATGCCTGACTATATTTAAACAGATTTAAATTCAGAATTTGTATTACGCATTATCCATGCTCGGTGAACAAATTAGAACATGATGAAAATTTTCTTGCCGTGGGCAGGACTTGAAGGTGCGACCTTGTCATTCCGTGACACGCTCTTACCAACTTAGCCACCACAGACCACGCCACGCCCACCGAAAATCTTCATCGTATTATACGTAGGTACTTAAAGGTTATGTAGATTTCAATTATTTTTTCACAGTACCTATCAATATAATTTTTATTTACTGATGGACAGCAAGGGTAGAGATAAGTATAGACAGAGAGTCGAATTGAAAAAAATCAATAACGATGTGCCTGAAGTAAGTTATTGTGGTGGTGTCTCGAAAATGGGTATCGTCGAAATCAAATGTTTGGTCTTATTTTCTTCACCGTAAGAGTTTAAATCATACTTCCAGTGTTAGCATTGATGTGTAGTCAATTGTACCTACGTAGTACTATTAGGTTTTCTGTACTTAGAATTCCACACAACGGCACATCATTATTAAGTTTTCCACTATTAAAGAGGTCATATTGAGAAGGACTGATTCTTTGAACCAGTTCAAATAAAAAGAAAAGTCCTCATCTGAATGGAGGTCTATCTCAGATAATAAATAAAACTAACAAAATAACAATAAACAAGTCCAATGTTTTATCCTACGGTTTCTGAAGTGGATAGAAAAGTCCTCCTAGTTCCAGGGTTAGTTATCGTTATTGTATTTTTCCCGAATATTTGGGTAATGCGTAGGCGTTTTACTGATAGTAATTGTCCATTAGGTAGATACCATGTTTTATTCCGTAACAAGACATCGTTAGCTAAACATAGACGTAACTCGTATAAGTTAATATAGGTATAATTAACGTACTCAAAGGCATGTAAAAAATAACAATCTGTACCTTAATTTATTATCTACTTCTACACTCCTTATATCGCAAGTTTAAATGTTCCTATAGCAGAGGTAGACCGAGGAGAACGTACGTCGACCAAATTGGCGATGACTTGAAAAAGGGCCAAGTATGGTCTACTACAAACCGACGAGCATGCATGAATGATGAATGCGGAGGAGGCAAGGCTTGTGTGCCAGTATCACAGCAGATGGAAGTTCATCGCCGCTGCCTACCCCTACGGGAATCAGTGGAGTGACCGCGACTTCCAATCGTTATCGTAATCGCTTTCAATTTGACACATGGACGCTATACATAAAACAATAACCATAACGATTAAAGTCGCGGTCACCCCCCAGGCGTGAGTTTATAAATAAAACAAATATTCCCAGCGCTACCTTTCTAGTGCTATTAATATTAAACTGATTTATATCCGTGTATATTTATCGACTATTTAGTGATTATTAGTCATTATTATATGTACAGTCGACAGCAGATCAATGGTAACACTTTTTACTTTTGACAGTTCTTATTATTTGCGTCGTAAGACTTGAAATCGTACTGCAAGTGTTACCATTGATCTGCTGTCGACTGTACATTCTAGTATAGATGGAGATATTATGTGCACGGTATTCTGGTTTCGATTACCTGCCTGGAAGGTGCTTTTCAGTATACCCGACTATGGGTGTAATTTGTGTTCACACAGGGATCCTAGATTTGGCTATGAATGTCTTATTATTTTATCATTATTTGAAACGCTACGATAACGAAAGGGACCCACACATCAACATAATTAGAAACTTTTAATGGACTCGCGGTATGTCCATTGACAATTTTGGGACTTGACGGAAAGTTTATCATAATCCGATACCGGAAGCATCCTGACCGCATAAACATTTCCGATACGTGTAATTTCTAAGCCCCTAATTCTCATTACGAGGTTACACCACCGCCTGCCAAAGGGACCGTAAAAGCCAAGAACTTAATTAACGTCCCAGGGGTTTTACTTCACATTTATTTGAGCGTGAATTTGGTCCCCGGCAATAAAAATAAACAATGAAATGCGTTCATGTGGATTCCACTCGCAGTCATGCGCGACAGGTATGAATTAGGGAATGCTTCAAAATATTAGTATAGGACGTTGGGGGTTAAAATCGCGTGGTCGGTAAGTGGATTCTGTGCTCTCATGAGGGCCCTTGTACGAGACGCGAGATGCAACATAAATACGGATATAACGCCAGTGTTGTCAGCACGTTTGCAATGCCATTAAGGATTTCATTTCATTTATTCATAAACAATTAACATTGTATTCGAATGACTTACATAATATAATAATAATAATAATTTATAATTTATATTTATAATATAGCAGCTTTGTGGCGAGCTGTTGGTGCGTAACGACACCACGGACCCGAATGCTCCAGAGAGTGATCCAGGCTCCCCATCTCCGGCTTGCCGAAATGGCTTGTTCGGAGTGGACTCCCAAGGGGACCTGCAGGACTCTCGCCTCTGGCTTGCCTTAGCCAGCCGGCCAGAGTGGAGTCGTTAGAGCTATAACTTACATCTATATAGCTCGAAGGGGTGGAAGTGTTAAAGGCATAAAGCCGGGAGTAGCCCACTTTCTGGCATTCCAGTAATGGTGAAACTGCAGCACACCTCTCCACACCTCTTAGCCTCACACTGGTGTTGCTCGCAGTTGTCTTTCTGACGACCATGTTGAGGGCCCATCTAGCGAGTGGCGAGTCACCGCCTGCCAATTTTTTCATAACTTCGAGACAATGTGATCATGGCAGGTGTCCGGCGTCTCGCTCTATAGACCAGACTGACTGACCCACCAACACCCCAAACCAATAGCCCCAATTAAGTTGTAATTTCCAATCACTGCAATAGTTTATGCACCTGACGGGGTCTGTCATTGAGTGCAGTCAGATGCGCTCAGAGACGGGTCCCGCTAGGTGCATCACATATCTCTTCAAATTAAAGTTCTCTAAGGGGCCTCTACGCGTTGGACCAATGTCTCCGTGCAAGCCTTTCAAAGGACCGGGTTTTCTTAAACCCGTGAAACCTAGAGAGATACATAATAATTTAAATTAACTATCGATTACTAAGTAAACAATTTAAAAAAAAAAACATTTATATAAATAATAATAATTTAGTCAACTTTGATTACAATAATTTAGTCAATTCATTCTACAAAAGTCTCAAAAGTCGTCAATGGAATAGCAGCACTTTTCCAACAGCACTTTTATAATATTGCACTTTTATATAACTTGACCATCGTCATCTAATCGAGCTCGCAAAAAAACAGGGTTGCTTGTAGCAGCTACATTTGCAGCTGTTGATTTCCAGCTAAAACAACTTGTTAGAGCAAATAATTGTGAACAATAGCCAATCAAACTTAGGAAGACAAATATATAGGTAGTTAGCAAAAATAGAAAAACACTTATATAGTTTGTAACGGTTGCTGCAGTTAAAATACAGTTAATATTTTCTTTCGGTGCGATACGAGCAATTTGTATGAGAATGTCTTTGGCCAACGGCGGCTTTGGAACTATAAACGGTAGCATAAATAAGTTTTTTCGAGATCCATAAATGTATTATTTATTAGTAATTTCTGAATTTAGTACAGTCGAAGACAGATATAAGGGGGCCTCAATAAAGTAAAAACTACTGGACCGAATTTAATAATTATTTTACAGTTACATAGTTTTACCTATCAAACAGTGATATAATTTTTGCAATAGGTCAAGTAGTTTTTGAGAAAATCTTAACCTTAAAAACTCTCCAGTACACCTTTCTCTGCGTTCCACCGTGTTGGTACGTAATTCTAACATATTCTTATACAATTTCATCTGCAGATTGGCATGAGTATGAAATCGCTTTTAAAGTCAAGACGATGATATGCATTAATTTAATTAATGAAGTACATACCTAATACTATATATATTTGTATTTGTTATGCAATAAAGTGTATAAATATGGATCGACTTATAAATCGAGTTTTTATTACTATTAAACTTTTGTCGTTACTGTACCGTTTATAGAAAAGGTTTTTAGAAGAATAAAATAAGGTTTGTTTTTATTTTCTTATGTATCTAGACTTTACCCTTGTCACGCCCGTTACTAATTAGGCTCTAGTGCCGCTTCACTTCACCGAACTACGGGACTGTTAAATTGGATATGTTTTATTTTAGTTCTGTGTTTGCTCCAGGATACCAAAAATAACACATCAAGTGTAACACTGCGGAATTTGCCTTTAGGTCCGAAATGACCTCTTTCCCAAAATGACACAGTTATCAAAAATACGGTCTAAGGTGTACAAGAGAGTCATTAAAGATGAAACGACAATGCCAGATTCTGCCCCACCATCAACCGCAAGTTGTAAAAGATAATGAATATATGTAAAAATATCTCCGTTTTATATTAAAATTATTGGTTTAAAATAAAGTTTTGTACAAGTTGCGAATCGAAAAAAACATTTAATTATGAATTCAGAAAATAGTAAGAAATCGAAGCGATTTATGCATTGTTTTTGTTATTCTTCTATAGGAGTTGCGAGAGTAGTAAAATGATACTGATTATGATTATGCAATATGAAACCTGTAATAAGTCCCCAACAAATTGATAGGTACAGCTTAAATGGTCACGTAGTTTTGTAGGTGGGGCAAAGCTCCATTGAAACGTGGCAATGTCTTTTGATCAAGATAGTTAATCGATTATTGAAAAGTCTTTACAATTAAATAGTGTGTTGAGTACCTACTGTAATCGGTCAAGTAATTCTTGGGTAAATCTCAACCTTATTGAGGCCCTATGTATCTTATCTCTGTTTTCGATTGTACCGAGGTACTAATGAGGACGTTGACTAAAACATTTTACTGCATAAATCAACTCAAGTGATCGTGATGAAAATTATATGTGATATTAGTTTTTCGAAGGTATTCCAATTAACGCCAGAGATATTAATCAAAGAATTGTAATTTTGGGCAAAAATAATTTTTTATGTAATAGACTCCTGATTTTTAATAAGTAATTGACTGCAACTGATTTCAATTATGTTTCAAAAATTGTTCTTAAATTTTTGCCTAATTTGAAAGTAATTTTTTTATTACTCATTGAAATTTAAATTAACATCCTTATTTGTTTTATCCTAAACGTAAAGCATTGACAAGGCCTCTTTCTCTTTACAGCCATAAACTAATTTGTGTACCTATTTCTAAATTACTAAATGTAGTACATAACCAAGTGTTCCTTAGAACTCCTAAGGTTTATAAAATGAAGTATTGAAGCAAAGTAACGAGAAACTTTCAGCTATGATAGATAAGCATTCACGTTGCTAGCTCCCCGTCTATTAGCTCTCACTCGAAATAGTTCAAAGTTATTTCGCACATACAAAACACGGTAGGCGCTTAATTAATTTTCGAGCGCACACGCTTCAAAAAAACGGCCTTTCCGTGGAACGGTTTTTACACGGGAGGGTTTTCCATATCTTTGATAGAGCTGGAAAAAATGTTGATTGTTTATTAAAGTCGAAGTTTAAAAATAGGCCGAAAATGTTTGAGCACCTACCTAAAAAGGCATCTATGTTTTTTGTACAATTTGAATACAGCTTTCAGTGGTCGGTACTGAACTAGCACCGTCTCAGATATTGCAAGTGTATGTACGATGAGTACTTTAGTATATAGAAGAAATAAGAAAATGTTGTTGACACTGTTGATGATTCCGAAGAATGGAATAAGCGGTACCAAATTTGAGATGTTTTAAAATGGCCATGTGCAGTCAGCCGCGTACTCACCAGAGAGCATGTTACTGTATCCAAAAATCATAGTGTGTACGTGGTTCGCGAGCGGAACGCTCGATTTATTACCAACGGACCCCGTGTGTCTGTCCCCTCACGGGGGCCGTTGGGATTTGAAAATAATTTCATGTCCAAGGACCCCCTTGCCAAGTACGTGGGGTCCGTTGGGAAAAAGAACTCCTAACGGACCCCAAACCTCACCTCCTTCCAAAAAAATTTAAATAAAAAAAAAATAAAAAAAAGTCTGTGCTCGCAGCGAGCCGATGACAAGCAGGTACTCATTCTGTCAATGTCGATTAATTCACGCGTACACAGAACCTCGAACTGTATCTGTTCGGATTCAGTTACAGCTCTCAGGCTTAATACAAACCGACGACGCGTGCATGAAGAAATTTATGAATGTGGAGGTGGTGTGCCAGGATTTCGCAAGCGTTGCTGATACTGTGAGAGGTGATTGAGCCAATGCAAGATATAAACCGTAACATCTCAATCCTCAGGGCGATAACGGCACCTACTCTTTCGGAGTTATGGGAAATGGGTTGAAGACATTCAAGCGAAGCGACGGTGGCCTGCCAAATAAAAAATATTTATCGTCTCGTAATTGTGGTCTATTTATTTTATGTCAATTAAAGAGAGACATGTGATGTCAATGAGACGACACAGTGAACAATCTACTACCGTCTATGTCTGTCAGAAAACTTTTACTGCCTCTTCAGAGCGTATGATTTCCCAAAAACCGAAAACGAGGCGTGTCGTATAGCATTGACCTATCAATCCCCTCAAAAGCCTCAGAACTATCACAGACCGAATTCGGCTAATCTAAACAGAAGCACAGCCTAGTGGGTCTCTATTCGCATGTCTAACAGCAGTTGGTTTTCAATTCGTGACCACTCTGACAGGTGTGTTTACGGAACGCGCTTCCAACAAACGGTTAAAGTTTGATTGTGAATAGAGTTTTGTTGCGAGACTCGTGAGCTGATTAGAGTGTTTACGGTTCTTTAGAACTTGAAGATTTTATTTGTTTTATTAGGGGAAACTATAGCTACCTTATTCCAAAAACAAAAATCGTGGGACGTGTGGGAAGAAATTGATGCGTACGGCCACAAATAGAAGAAAATGGAAGGATTGCGAGAAGACCTACGTCCAGCAGTGGACGGATACAGGCTGACGACGACGACGTATATTTTTATTTTACCCCTCATTTTTTTAGTATTGACATTTTACACCAATTTGCAAAGAAAAGGTTCAGCGCTGAGGTGGCAAAAACCTTTCACCAACACATTTTTAAAATGTATTTTCTTAAATAACTAATAATTAGGTACTACTACATAATTATTAGAACAATTAAACCTAAATTAATCAATCCGAAAATCATGTGTCGCTAACATCGATCAAGTTAGAATAACGTTTTAGGTTTAGACCCTTTTACATGTAAGAAGCATTACTAGGTTATTTATAGTATGTAATAGGCCGAGTAATTTTCTATGGCGCTATTAGACTATTATAGTAGGTACTTAGTTTACCATAGCTTTGCATGCCTAACTTACCCATAAATACGGGCAGTAGATGCCCTTTAACATAGGAAATTGATTGTTAATGCCCTTACTGGCATACACTGTTACCAACAAAGTTAAATTGCAGTTTAACCATAACTCGTTGCGGTAAACGGGAATTTTCAGCAGGTTAGATATTACAAAGTTTATTATTATTATTACCGACTATGAGGTAATTTTCTCATTCTTTAAGTTTGTTAGAATACTTAAAATATACGTTATACACGATCCTCTGCAGCTGAAAAATCTTGAATTGTAAGCAGTAAGAGTTGCCGGAATATTCATAGAAGACATTGATTTAGCAATAATTTACCGATAAGCGAGGCATCCCTCTCAGTCTTACGCGATGTAAGTACCATACCTATATGGTTCCGTGTAGATTTTAGAATACCGTCCACGATATCGATAGAATCGCACTTTGAAAGCTTTACGAGTACTTCATAGGTACCTACTCCGTTTGGATGATATTTGATACCAAACCAACACATAAGCGGCATTTTAATTTAACGAAATTGTATTTGACAAAATTATTTATACTAACAAGACGAGTCCTTCAAAATAATGGATAGCCCTTGCCATTTCGAGCCCTTTCCCTGTCTCTTCAGACAAACGGAGGGAGGTAGAAGCTACGCTGGAATTCGCCGGAATTAATAAGCCGTTTAGTTAGTTGGGAGAGGATCTCGGGATATTTACCGCGGGAATACTTGCCCAAGGTGGGTTAATCCTCGAGCGAAACTGAGGCATGCATTCATGAGGTAAGTAGATTCTCTATGTACAGTCCGCGACAAAAGTTTGGAGACGACATCTATTAATTTTGAAGATTGAGAAAAGTTGTTGATATTTTCTGATGGGGACTACCTTGCAAAAGAAACTGACTGTCGGCTCGTTTGCACGTACTTGTTTTTGTGTGTTCGTTGGATAAGTCAAACTACATTTTTCTGTTTCCCCAAGTAAACCACAGCGGAAAAATGTATGTTTTCTATACTCAACATACGGTAAGGTTAAGGGTAGAGTTTTCTAACAATTAATAAATGAAAATGAATATTAAATATTGGTCAATATGTTTATATGCACTTTTTATAGAACCATATGACTCGTAGTCAGCTGTTGCTGCGACAATTTTAACAGGCGTTCCACTTCACTTCACTTTTTAAAATATGGCTTCTACCGTGGCTGGCACAGTAATTTTGCCAGTGTACTTAGGTGATGACCAACGAATTGAGAAAATGCACGGTTAAACGAAATAAACCAAAAAAAGGGGTTAAGTCATCCAATAAAACAGATAGATGGCAGCGCAGGCTTTATGCGGAAATTGCTTTATGAGGAAAATAAAAGGCAGAACAGAATACCTATCTCTTCAAAGTATTATTTTGACATAACTAAAAACGTTGGAATATCATAGCAAGGAAACGTCAATATTTTTTTCCAGTTATTTATTACGGTCCCTTTGAATAAGTATCTTTTCATAAGTTCCCTACCTAGAAATGTCCTAAAATGCTTTCCCAGAATGCACCACTCGTTTTTTCCCGCTCTAATTTTAAGCTGATGTTGTACATAATAATGTTGTACAATAGGTTTTTTTAAAGGAATCTAGACGGAACGCGTCTCTAGATTCACTGCCCACTGCCCTCTTCCGATGAAAAATTATGGTGTGTGAAAATATATTTCAGAAGTTCACTACCCAGAGAACGATTCGGGAATAAAACAGTCTCGTCTTTCGATAGCCATTATTTTCCCCCGGAAACTGCGAGGTCGAATGCATTTAATTGGATCTCTTTTTAATTCTATTCTCTCCTGATTCCCTTAAAATTGATTGAGCTTTAATTCACTTTTCTTTTCGAGTGTACAATGAACGAATCTCTTGATGATTAATGACCATTTTAACTCTTTTTTTAAAAGAAGAGAGAAATAGCAGTCTCTACATTACACTCAAAATATAAATATTATGCCGTATTAAGTAAAGTGGTTAGTTTGCAACTTTTAATGATTATCATGAAGATACAAATAATTTTTGAAAGATGAAAGAGAATCTTTAATTATTATGAACCTTCAAAGCTTCTAAAGTCATTAGAAAATAATTAAAGAAAATTTAAGCAGTCTAACTTTTTAAGGAGCAGCTAAATATTTTTTTAAAGTTTCGATGCCTAATTAAAATTTGTGCAAGTATAAAAGTTTCAATTTAAATTAAAGCATCCGCCCCAGACGTGAATTTTCTCCGTAGCAATTACAGGAGTTGCAAAAAGGAACTTTTTTAATAGAAGTGAGCAAATTTTATCAAATGAGTCGTTGGAATTACGGCAATGAAAAAGTTGCCGATCCCGTCGACTGCTTTTAATTCCGAATCGTGTATTGAGCAGCGATTTGACATTATAAGGAGATTCCTCAATTTTACACCTTTCAAACAGGAGATCAATGCTTTCAAACAAAATTATTTCCAGCATTTAAACTCTACACGCACAATTTGAGTGCCACAATTGAAAAATAATCAAAAATGTTACCATAGAGAGCATGTCATATTATTATTTATTTATTCAATATATAACTGACTGGTTTACAGATATCACTAAAGCACCGAGTCAGTGGATACAATATAATAATAATTCTTAAAATAATCAATTATACAATAAAATTAGTGTTGCTGTTAAGATAGCAAAAAATATTTTATACAGAGAACACCGTGGATCGACAAAAACATCAGCATCTTTATGATAAAACATCGTCATGATATATGAGGGGGGGAGGGAGCTTGACAAAGAGTGCAACCTTTTAGGATCGCAAAAGATCCAAATTGATTCTCTGGCTAGCCCCCAAGGGCCATCACAGTCCATTTTATTTTATTTCATATAAGTACATACATAATATAAAAATGGGTCATGCAAACTTTTGATCTCTACTAAACATAATTTAATTACTCCCCTAATAATTAATTAAAGAAAGCGGTAGTTTATTGGTTCCTGAAGATTAGTAACATACACACATTCGGGTTTTTTTAACTTATCGATGTCTGAATGAAACAAATGCCCATGATTTGGGCATTAAAGCTCTATATTTAACTCAAAACCGTCAAAAATGCTCTTACTGCGTTTTAAATACTGCACGGCAGAATATTTCCCTATCTAGACAACGCCGTACCGTCTAATATCATTTTTAATCTACACGCTTTATAATTTTCCATCAACGAAGACAAAAGCACGGTCGCATTAACAGATTATTTTCCTTGAGGCAAACAGCCACCGCCCATTTCGCTAATTGTTCTCATTTAGGCGTTATAAATTATGAGCCATAAGATTAATTCATTTATTCAGATTTTTAAGTTACTCCTCATTTAATGGAGTGACCTCTCTTGACGAGGAGGTCGTGACTTGAATATATATTTTTTAAAGGTTTTGAAATTTATAAAAACATCTTGATTCATGATAAAAATGCGTTTGTTAAAACCGCTCCTGATACTGTCGGCGCCACAGTAAAATCGATTATGGTAGGTATTCATATTTTAAATGATGAAAGATTTTTTGAATATAAGATAAATTCTTTATTGCAAAAAAGAATTAGTTAGGTACACAAAAGAAATCCTTTATTGAGCACAAAATACATACTTAAACGGCTTGATGGATTTTGATGACAGAGGTATCGTTAGATTCGTCTAGATCGCGAGACTGATATGGTAAAAACAGTCGTATTTTTTTTGTAATAAGTAGGTAATTATACCTGTTTCTATAAAATACCTGCACGTTTTTTTTTTTTAAATTTGTATGGTCTCCCTTGTTTTTCTTTAATTTTTTGGTCTATATTAGCTTCTTACTACAACAAAGGAAATAACAATAGTAAATCATACAAAATCACTTTATTATCTACAGTACCAACATTAACAATACGTTACAATTACTGTTTGTTGAGAACTCGACCAGTTATGTTCGGAACCCGTGAATAAAACTGGAAATTATGCATCGTAATCACCTTTATGCACGAGAAAATCGTTGCCTTAAACTAGAGATGTGACGGGACAAGCTGTTTAATAAATCAACTTTGTCCCTAAGGAAAAATCTATTCGATGACAAAATACGATCGACGTGTTTATGTTCACCTTAAATAGATGAAAGTGTATTATTTAAGGCGCTATATGGTTGTCAAACGCAAAAGTGAGACACAAGATGCCCCGCAGCGGCGGCGGAGTGAAGAGCACGGCGCAGTGCCTCGATATTCGTATTTTTATGAATTTTGGATGAATTTTGGCAGGGAAATAAAATACGCCAACAAAAATAAGATTTTTTTAAAACAAGCTCTCGTATTTATAGTACCCTATATTTTGCATGAATAACTATTTCGTTTTAGATATAACTTTCATTTTAAAAGACATGGAAGGCCATTTTTTCTATCGAGCTAAGTTTGTACAATCGTGTATCGGTTCATCAATCTCTGAATAGACTAGACACCCCAAGAATGCTATATATTTTTCTCAGACGTTTAATTTTAGTAGTTAGTGTTGTAGCCTTCGCAGAAAAATGAAAATACGCGCATACGAAGCCTTAAGCAAATTAAAATCCAATATCGTTAATTGCAAGTTGATAACATTCGATAATTGCGATTTTAACGCAGGCATCGCATTTTCGTTATTTTTGCAGGACCTCGTGCGAATTTTAATTTCGCGATTTTTTGGGCCTTTGAGCCAAATACGAAATGGACGAAATGTGCCTGAAATTTTTACTTGCCACGATTTTGACGAAATACGAATAATTGACAGTGAGATAGATACTAAAACTGATCTTAAAAAATGGGTTTTACAATGTTATTGACGAATTGTTTAGCAATATTTCACATCCCTAGCCCTAACTACTATATTTGTAGCGTCTCATTCAGACGGAAATGGCCCCCGATTAACTTAATGGGAACATTGTACTGAGGGATGGGGCGTCGTCGCTGGAAGAGTGTAATTAGGGACGCAGGGGATTGAGGTGTAGTATACGAGATAAGGATTCCTCATACCAAGTGTATCGACATCTAGATTGATTGATGGTATCATCTCTAGTCAAGTGAAGCGATGCTATACAGAAATAGAAGAAAATTTTGGATTGCTTAAATGCGCGATCGACCTTAGCCTTTGTGAAAAGTATAATTAATTATCTTCTTAGATCAAGTTAAAATAGTTTTTCTTAAGAGCATGGACAAATTGTATTAGTCTAAAGATATTAAATAAACAATTATAATTCATCCAAGTAAATATAGTTTTCATTAATAGATGAATTGTCTTGAATAATTTTCTTGTACCGATCACGGATGGTCTAGAATAATGCAGCTATTCATGTTTACAGAGTTCTCAAAAGGTACAAATAAATTGCCTGTTAGAAGTAGCTTAAAAAGCATTTATTTACCGCAATAATCCCCTAAAATATCCAACCGTTGTACAATCCGGAAACGTCCAAAGCACACTTTCCAAACATCCAAACTCTCACCTCTCAGAAGAAAAAGATAAAAGTGTCTCGAACAATTCATAGATAAATTACACTTACCTTAAAAACGTCGACAGAGACACCGAATGTGGTAAAGAAAGAGAACGAGAGTCTGTGCCCGACATTTATCATTAAGGGTAACAATGCTTTTTGCGGGATTTCCTTCAAGAATCCAAGAGATTAATGGAGGTGGCAATAACGTCCGACCATCCGATAAATAACAAAATAACGCACGCTTCCCTTAACGAGCGAGATTAATAAGAAACATTAGGCTTTTCCAGATAAAACGGAGGAATATTTTCACCACTTGCTGCTAAGTATGGCTTATTTTGAGAAAAAATATGGGTCGTTATTATTATTTCAGGAAATTCAGTAGGTATTCCGCACCTCAAAAGGAAATAAAAGGTTTCAATAAACTTAACTTCAGGGCGCAAGTCACACTCGTTCTTTTTCATGTGGTTTAATTTCGTTTTAGGTGATTTTATTTATTCAGTACAATGAAAGTAACAAACTTTCACCTTAACTTTATCTATCCTATAGTTTGTCGAAGTTTCGAACAATCTATAATGCTAGGGTTGTCAACAGAATACAATATTTTTACTTCCGTTTTTTCAACAGGAAAAACATTAACTGTCTCAAGCATTTGCATTACTCTTTTGTACTTCATACTTACTTCGCTTAGCGCTGATGACGATACCATCAGACTTTTTTCCGGTGGACCCTTCACGGTAGAGGAAATCAAGCAACTTTTTACAGATAGCATTTGATATTGAGTACCTACAGTGAAGATGGAATGTGGGAGCTTATACTTCCAGTATAAGGATCAGAAATAACTTGAAAATTATAGAGCTTACTTTTAAAACAACAGACATATTAGCCCTCAGGTCGGATAGGTCCACTTCTTCGAACGTCCGCGCCCTGAAGGTCCACTTTTTAAAGGTATGGATCAGTTTTGTATAATTGATTATGTGTATTCTGTGCGTTAGGTATAGTTTAGATACGCAACTATATTTTGTAAGTTTTAATATCTACCTTATGTTTTACCTAATTAGTGTTACCTACCTGACTGAGCAAGAATTAGTATAAAAAACTTAAGTTATCTTGTTTGGCGAAATCATACCCATTAGGTACGAAAGTATACCAACAGCTTGTTTACTGCTAAATGCGAAAATTTCCACTCAGATAATTCTCATAAAACTTACAAAATAATTCCAGGAAATAACGCCCCGGTAAGTATCTTAAATTGCCCCTGGTTTTATTTCAGTACAATTCCAAACTTCGTTAATGGTGGAAATTGGCTGCAATCAGCCTAATGGCCAAGTTATTTGAAAGCTTGTCACTTAAATCCGTGCCGATGGGGTGGATTGACAACACAATAATGTTTATGGCTCTATGAAACTGAACTGATTGGTAACTTATTTAAATACCCATGATTAATGAGCTTTGAAGACATTTTTGACTGAATTATTCATAAATTATATTAAAATACAATATTATTTCAGCGTACACTTTCTCTGCCTGTTCCAGCCCCCTTAGCCAAGTGGCATTGTATTTCGTTAACGATAGTAAATTAGAAAGAAAAATATGTAATTGACATTTACCAACGAAAAAGCGAATGTCATACACATACATTTTTGTTTCCATTCTACTAGCGTTAGTAAAAGTCAATGTCACTTGATTAGTATCAATTTCCTCTAACATTTTACTGGTTTCGGCCGTTTTGGTAACTGAGTTTCGTAAAGAAAAAAAGAGTGCACCCAACATAAAAAAAATCTTAACCAAAACCGAAAGTTATTCATAAAGTTACAAAAGAAAGAGTTGTTACGGCTAAAATCATGCAGCTGTTGCCTATAATAAATCACCTTGTACGAATTCATGATTGATCACTTAAGCCGCGTGCACGAAATTAACTTTTATTCGTTATTTACAGAATACCTACCCCTTTGTAATATACTAGGAAGTGGTCAGGTGTTAGGTTAATCGGAACAACAAGTTTTCGTGCTCGATGTAAAATTTTCGTGTATAATTTCGGGCGAAAATAAATAAAATAGGATATTAAATAAAATGAATTACAAAAACCGACTGATTTATTGGCATTAAATGTATCCTATATCAGTCCTATGTTATAGTCAACTCCCTATTGATTTATCAGGCCATTTTTTTGTTAATACATTTACTACTCTGAAAAAACCGGCCAAGTGCGAGTCGGACTCGCGCACCGAGACTTCCGTGCAATGCAACTTAACCGTAACTTTGCTCTAACGAAAAGGTAATCTAGATATAGATAGATACCAACTCATCTTTGCCATTTTTGTCCATACATCGACAATAATCGACATACTCCTGATTATCACTTTTTAATACTCCTGATTAGTTGATCATCTGCAAAATATAAGTTTGTAATACCAATAAATAAAAAATTTGGGAAGGATATAATTTCAAATTTACAGTTTTCGGAATTTTTCCTTTACTTGTACTGTAAGACGTAGCTTCTTGTAAAATTTTATGATTCTAGGTCAACGGGAAGTATAGGTTTTGAGTTTTTTGCGTTTTCATTCAAATATGCGCCAAAATTCGATATAAACGGCCATAACTTTGATTGCGTTGACGTAGAAGTTTCATTTTTTTCAACTTGATCCGACTATGCGTTTCTGAGATAGTCTTAACAGTCAGACAGACGAACAACAAAGTGATGATATAAGGGTTCCGTTTTTCCTTTTGAGACAGGGAACCCTAAAAAAACAAATAGCAAAATCTGCAAAACACTTAGCTGTCCCTATAGTTTGTAACGGTTGTAGCTGCAGTCACGAATACTTAACAACCACAGCTAATCTTTTCTTTAGGAAAATAGAAACCCCCCAGACAATTTAAAACCATTCATATCTACAACACAGTAATGCCGCAATAAAATGGCCGAATGTAAAGTTTTATGAGGCTTGGCCCCGCTTTCAAGGCCCAGTGCTTGCCTTTCAGTCTTACAGCAACTAAGTACTACCACTATCAAAAGATCTTCCTGGCTCTTCTGCCTCTGAAACTTTCAAAGAACTCCAAAAGGATAGATCATCCGCAGCAGGAGGTCATGTAATTCTGGTGGTAAGGTATGCACCCCGAGCGCACTGACTCATGCATTTTTCACGCCCACGCGCGCCCACTGGCTGGAAGTCGGAGGAAATTCCTGAATTTAAAGGAAAAACACGGTTTTTTTGCCACTCGTAAAATGCATTTTAAAGTTTAAGATAAGAAGAAAGGTTTAACCGCTGGCAACACACACAACAAACTTGCACAGTCGAAGACAGAGATAAGTATACAGGGGGACTCAATAAGGTTGAGATTTTCTCAAAAACTACTAGACCGAATTTAATAATTCTTTACAGTTTTACAGTTTCAACTTTTATCTATCTAATAGTGAAAGAATTCTTGCAATAGGTCAAGTAGTTTTTGAGATAATCTCAACCTTAAAAACTCTATTGTACACCTTTCTTTATCATCGACCGTACTATTATATTCTATACCATAAAAAAGATCTCTTGGAATAAAATTATTCCAACCATCTTTAATAACATTGTTTAGGATAATAATATCAAGATATTTTTATAAATGAACAATTAGGTATTTCTCTTGGTAACGATAAATACTATTTTTTAAATGCTTATTTATAACGTGATTCAATTTCGATAAGTTGTAGTTCGCATAATTGCGAAAAACGGCCGTTTTTGGCACATTTGAGAACTACAACTTTGCTTGTCGTAATTATGCCATGTATTGTATATTGAAGAATAGTATTCATCCTAGTAAACATTTTGTAAATAGTTTTTTTAATAAAATTTATTAAATTGGAAGATATTATTTTTTCAAGATTGGCGGCGGTAGTTGGCTCATGGAAGGCCCTTAAATCAAGAGAACCCCATGTTTACCTAAAACCTATGGAAAATCTACCATTTAAGTATGTAGAGAAGTTATACATAAAGCTTAAGAACAATACATAAGTATCTAAGAAGATATTTTCCTTACACACTTCTGTTCTGTTTTCATATCGTTCTGTCGACTTCACATCAACCTACACAAAACCATTGCAATCAATGCTGTATTTCCAGCTAGTAGAGTACCCTATGTGTTAACACTTGATGCGCTATCGACTAAACATAATCTGGATGGACACCTGAATTTATATCAATTAAATTACGAATGTTTTACACTTCTACCCACTCAGAGACCTAAACCCCTCAACAGCAATACGTCTAAACTTTGTATATTAAATGTAACGAGTAGTCGTAATGAATTCACGACGAGTTGGATATTTCACGCATGTGTAGGCATTTTGTTCAAAAATGATACTCATGCATACGAAATTACTTCAGGTAAAATTATGGTAATCAAGAGTAAATTGAATAATTTTAAACAACACGATATAACCTTCATTACTGTTAATGAGCTCAAAGCTCCAATAAAATTCAATCTTAGTAGTTTGCGAGCGAGCTTTAAGAAATTATAACGTACCGTTATAGGAGTTTCTATCTAGACGTACTGGACAGCGACGTGACAGTGCCAAAATTGTCGCTGGGCACGAATTTGTATCAAAATGAGAATTTTTTCGTAGTATAAATTCCGAAAAAAAATGTTTTCTGTGAAATTAGGAATTCCGGAAGTACTGTGGCTCTGACGTAGTAGGCAAATGGAATCTAACCCACACAGCCAAGTAATACATTGAATTTTTGTTTGTAACACTTTTTCAATGCTTTCTAGGTAGTCAGAATCATATTTAGCGAGTTTTTTTTTTAAATTTCACGATCTTAACTTAATTTTTAAATAATGAAAACGACGTTATTTTCATAAGAAAATATAATAAAGAAGGTTAAAAAAAATTGACCTTGTCAATTACTTCACCTACGGGACCTACTTGACAAGAAGGGCGGAGACCTGTCCACATACCAAATATACATTAGGCACTCCTCCATGGAGCGCGTGAATGATTTTTCCTTCATGACTGAAACATTTAAACGTTGAGGGACTTTTAAATTTATATGCAATTTGTAAAAACATACAAATTCCGTATGGGCTACGGAATAACAAGTATTAAAATATTAAAGGCCTTCCATGAGCCAACTAGCGCCGCCAATCTTAAAAAATATATATTCAAATTATTAATTTTTATTAATAAAGTTATGTACGCAATCTTTATTAGGATAAACACTATTTTGTTAAACACTGATCTGTTTATAGGAATAGGCACTGAGAAAGGCAAATGACATATATGACACAACCCTTAAGGATTTCTTGGCCTCCCTATATATATATGAGTATGTAAGGAAAGGTACCTACTTGTATCCATTTGAAGACCCGAAGATCTTCCCAAGAAAGGGTTTAGGTCATTTGTTACGATACTGGCTTAAATAGACGAAATTAAAGAAGGCCTTTACACCATCAAGGCCATCTTGTAAGTATGAAGACGTGCACAGTCTATTAAGTTATATAATGAAACGCTATATCCAAATAAAAATTTACACAAAACACAAAGTTTGGTTAAATGTGATAAATGCATTAATAATTTTCATATATCAATCAATTTGTACCAATTTGTTTATTCTGTATGTTATTTATGTATCTGTCTGTGTTGTGCAATAAAGTGTTAAAACAAACAAACAAACAAACAAACAAACAAACAAACAAACAATCAATAGTAGGTAACCGGAAACATAACATATCTACTTACATATACCTATAGAGAAACATTACACTTCTGCTAGAGAAGTCTGGTAAACATAAAACAGGACAAAATCTGAAGGGTTTCTCATTGTACGAGCGTGTTTCAAAGTTTTTATACACGACTTTCAAAAATGAGGAGGTCGGAGGTTCTCAATTCGGGTAGGTATATTGTTAACTCCACTCACTAAGTGCCTTGTCACATCTAGCTAGATAAAATACTTATATGTACAAGTTACCCGCTCATAAATTCATAATACAACATAAAACAATTTCCGGATATGGCCACCCAGCCTGAAACCCAATTCATCACGCATACTACCGTCCCGACACCCACGATATTCACGTATAGTATCGACGATTCAGTACCAACTGACACACAAATTCAGTAAAGAGATGTCGCTCGAAATCCTATTTCCCTTCCCGTTCGAGGTTCAATGGTAGCTCGAACGAATACGTGGATGTGGCATCAGAAAGCTTTCTGGAGAATGGAGTATTTTGAAGAAACAAATACTTATTGGTTTTTTTAATGCGAGTTTGGCGAATGTAAGTCGTCAATAAACCAGGGATAACCAAAAAAATATACCTATTATGTATTGTACATTTTGAGAGCTGAGAAAACCTACTCTTAGAACTATATTCAAAACAATTTTGAGCTCCAGATTATTGTCAACATATCATCACCGGCCTGTATTTATGACCACTCCCAAGATTCACAAATCACTATATTCTCGATTATTCGAGATAACTTTGAGGTTTTACAACTGTAAGACCGTTGAAACCTACTTTGAATTTTAATGTTGTGCGAGTTCACATCGAGCACGCGTTTAAAACTGTCTCTATACCTATTTCGTACCATAATATCACGTAAAAATTTGCCAATGTCATGTTACAGAATATTCAAAATATCATATCGTCTTCTCTTCATCCAGGGGAGTCGCCGTAGCGTCTTCACCCTGGGTATCCGCGTCTTCTTGTCTTCATACACAGGAGTCGCCGTAGCGTCTTCACCCTGGACTTCACGAAGCTCGACAGTCACGTTCACTTCCGACCTCGTAGTGGCACTCTTGACCATAGCGCCAAACTTCAGATCCTGCGTGAATCCTCCAATGACTTCACCATACTGTCATTCGCGAACATTTTCTGCTTAAATTAACGTGATATTAAATACAACACCCACTGTAGACATTAAACTGAACATTATCCAATAATTTCGTAACCGTCGTTTTCCGCTATATTCAAAAGCCCCAAACACAGGTATAATATTATTATTTAGACAATATGGACAATGACGCTATTCGGAAATGACATTGCCAGATCCTGACCCACCATCAACCGCAAGTTGTACAAGATAACGAATAAATGTAAAAATATCTCCGTTTTTATTAAAATTATTGGTTTAAAATAAAGTTTTGTACAAGTTGCGATTCGAAAAAAACAGGTTAATTAAGTATTCAGAAAATAGTAAGAAATCGAAGCGATTTATTCATTGTTTTTGTTATTCATAGGAGTTGCGGGAATAGTAGAAAATGATACTGATTATGATTATGCAATATGAAACCTGTAATATGTCCCCAGCAAAATGATAGGTACAGCTTAAATGCTCACGTAGTTTTGTAGGTGGGGCAAAGCTCCATTGAAATGTGGCAATGTTTTTTCCGTCAAGTTTTCAAAACTTGGTCCAATGAATATCAAATATTAATTTTGCTTCATGCATCCGGCCGCCGCAGAAGCGGGAGGCCTATGAGTTATGAGGGTCACCAACTTTTATTATTACGGCTTGATGCGCAGGACGCATGTGTTGGACCTCAGAAAGATACAAGTTTTATGACGGGAATGTATCATTGGAAGTTTCGCATAAGTACCTATGCCATCAGCTGAAATAATACGAGTATTTACTTAACGTTGCTCTTCTGCGGCTGTTGTCGTTTTATGGATATCGCTCAAGAATTCAACATGACGATTTACCTCGATAAAAAGGTATAAATAGACATTGCCACATTTCAATGGAGCTTTGCCCCACCTACAAAACTACGTGACCATTTAAGCTGTACCTATCATTTTGTTGGGGACTTATTACAGGTTTCATAAGTCAGTATCATTTTCTACTACTCTCGCAACTCCTATAGAAGAATAACAGAAACGATGAATAAATCGCTACGATTTCTTACTATTTTCTGAATTCTTAATTAAGCTGTTTTTTTTTCAATCGCAACTTGTACAAAACTTTATTTTAAACCAATAATTTTAATAAAAAACGGAGATATTTTACATTAATTTATTATCTTGTACAACTTGCGGTTGATGGTGGGGCAGAATCTGGCATAGTCATTTCGCTAGATACTATAAGGGAGAGATTTAGGCCGATATTCATAGTCAGTTTTAAGTACGAGATAAGTTTGAGTTCGGTCTCATAGACCGGAACGGACAACAGCAGATCAATGGTAACACTTGCAGTACGATTTCAACCCTTACGACGCAGATAATAAGAACGGTTGAAAGTCCAAAGTGTTACACTTGAGCTGCTTGATGTGTACATGCCTTGATCTCGGCCTTAGTATTCCAGGGGAATTTAATTATATCTCTTTACCAGGTAAATCCCCGTGTTGGATTCTTGGGACATAGCTAACTAACTGCTACTTAGACTAAGGATGTCCTTGATTATAATTTGATTCGTGTGTGTTGTTGGCTTTTCCTTGATTTGTAATGTTACTAATTAGTAAATAGACATGATGTAACAACATGAGTATAATAAATTATTATATGTACTGATATTCTGTTGGACATACAGTAATTTGTATGTATACAGGGTGTAACGTAAAGGGTATATGAAGCCGAAGGGAGGGTGTTCAGTATCGGTTACTGAACAACTTTTGTTCTACGACTTTTCGAATAAAAAATAATAAAAAATTATTGTCTCATACAAATCGATCAGCTGACAGGTACGAAATGGTATGAAAAGTCAAAAAATAAATTCGCGAAAATCGAAAAGTCGTAGAACAAAAGTTGTTCAGTTACCGATACTGAACACCCTCCCTTCGGCTTCATATACCCTTTACGTTACACCCTGTATAATAGTATGATTACTATTTAAATTTGTGTAAAGTACTATAAGTTAATATTGTTTATTTTTTTTTTCAAATCACAGCAGGATGGGATGTTCAAACGTGGACAGTATATTGTTAGGGTATTATATATAGGGAAAGCTATTATTATTAATTATGGGCGTTATTAAACTTCCTTCCTTATCTCCATAAGAAAGTAGTATCTCCCAAAGGTGAGTATTATGTTTCTGAATTCCTTTGTGGTAACTTTGTTGATAGCATTCGTCGCGTTTACGACATAAATGCCAACAATATCGTTCACGTCGTTCACGTAATAAACCTAATTTGTTACCTCGAAGCCACACTGTCACTCATGGTACTTATTTTATATAGCCTCACCCCGGAGTATCGTAGATTTTAAGTCTCACTTAAGTAACTAATGTTCTGAATTATGGGAACGACTTAACTTTTAACACGCTTATTTATAGTAGTAGCTTGCGGGAATGCTTTAATAATAGTTCCTCAGAAACTCTACATCGATTTAAAACACAGAGAAAGGTGTAGACACAGGAGAGTTTTTAAGATTGAGATTTTCTCAATAACAACTGAAGTAGTTATTTATTTATTTTATTAATGGACTCGACAGTTCGTCATTTGCCAATGTCAAGTTACAGAAAATTCAATGTATAATAAATAGTCTTCTCTCTTCCTCCAGGGGAGTCGCCGTAGCGTCATCACCCTGGGTAGCCGCGTTTTCTTGTCTTCATCCACAGGAGACGCCGTAGCGTCAATCACTGTGGACGAAGCAGCTCGACAGTCACGTTCACTCCCGAGCTCGTAGTGGGAATCTTGACCATGGCGCCAAACTTCAGATACTGCTTGAATTCTTCAATAACTCCACCATACTGTCATTCGCGAACATTTTCTGATTAATTTAACGTGATATTAAACACAAAACACCCACTGTAGACATTAAACTGAAAATTATTAAATAATTTCGCAACCGTCGTTTCCCGCCATTTTCAAAAAGCCCAACTGAAGTAGTTCTTGAGAAAATCTCAACCTTATTGAGCTCTGTATACCTACTTATCTCTGTCTTCGTGTGTTAACAGCAGATCAAGTGTAACACTTTGAACCGTCCTTATTATCTGCGTCATAAGAATTGAATTCGTACTGCAAGTGTTACCATTGATCGGCTGTTGCCCGTAGCTACCTATTCATTATTAAATGAAGACAATTTATGTTTTATATAATATGAGGAAAACCAATTGAGTCTTGATCTACATATAAGAAGTATTTTAAGTATATGATATATTATAAATGGAATGGGAAAATGTTTCATTTCTTTACCCGCGAGCAAAGAAGAACCATGTATAGTCGATGGTGCATTTACACACCTACTATATGCGATGACAATACGACATAATTTGCAATTGTTTTGTGTATATTGACGTCTTGTAGATCCTTATGTATTGCCGACTTCAACAATATAAGTGAGTGATATCCGTTTATATATAATAATTTGATATAAAAAATAATGTTTTATTTACCAATATAACATATACACCTAGTCTAGGCCCGTCCCGCGCGGCAGGGTGCCCAGCGCACTGGCCGCATTGCCCCGCTGTATAGCGAGGCTCAGGCGCTGGGCAAAATACTCCCCAGCTCTGAAGTCCCCCGAGGCGAGGACTATAATAATTTGTAGTAATGGCTCACTATAGTTTTAATTCTAAAACCTTATGTAAGTATTAGGAAAACATTTGTTTGTTTATTTGTGACAAATGAACGCGGTAACAGGTGAATTAATAATATCTGATATTGTGTTAAAGTTTTAGAAGCCAAATATAATAAACATACACTAATGCTGGTAAGCGTTCGCCATTCCATCGCTTAGCTACAATATTTAACACCCATTTTAATGATATCGATATAATGGCGACACGAATTGGCATTTTCAAAAAGCAACTAATTGATGCACTTGAAAATGTAAATAGACTACTCGCATGAATGTTGCGCCAGGGTTGAGCAAATATTGGTTTCTGCTCAGCATTGGTGCAACTTTGCATTACCTATAATCATATTATATAATTATCCCAAAACAGATTATGTATAAAAAAAATACACTATTCACTTATTATATTGCTATGAACGTACTTAAACGATTACAAATTAGCAGTAATAAGAAGATAATAATAATATTAGATAATTATTACGCATTTAGGTATTGTTATTGTATGAAAATTACTAGGCCCTAATAAACAGTAACCTAATACATCGTTTACGGTCTTGCCTTCAATCTATTCATTCTAGCATTAATCAAACTAGCCCGAAACCTAAGTTGAAGGCCTAGTTTTGGGGTAGTTTGATTAATTTATGCGTCTAAATCTAGGAAAACCTTTCAGTAACATGTATTAATGATATGGGTAACAAATATGTGTATTAAATGAAACTAAATAGCACGATCGAATGTAGATTCCAAATATTCTAATATCTTAAGTACATCTACAAGAGCAACATGTTGTGCAACATGTCACGCGTCAAATGTTGCCTAGACGTGGATACGAGGATTATCTCACACAATCTGTAGTATTGTTTTGTTTTATTCATTTATATTTCTTTGTGTATGTACATACATGTAGACTATTGATATATGTGAGTGGGTGAATTGTTTTGTAACCTCATTAGAGTGCTATATTCAAGCTATATGTGGTGGCTTGTCATTGGCTTTGTGTTAATTTTTAAGATGTTACATATTTGTAGCTGTAAGCCTCCCAAATAAAATAAAATAAATAAAATAAATAAATCACTGCCAACAATCGCAAATAGACTACGAAAATCGCATAGCAAGAAATCAGTAACGCAAACACTACACTACAACAAAATATAACAACTGATATTATAGCATAAGCTTTCCGTAAGATAAGTTGGCGTAAGTTCTGCATACCAAATGTTCAGGATCGAAAAGTTTGCGCGCTGCGGCGGCATGAGTAATGAGCTTCAGCGCCCACGTGTGTTGCTTGCCATTATGTTGATGTGCTTAGGAATTTATTTCAGCTAGACACACTGTTTCACTCAGTTACATTCGGATGTATTTATTTATTTTATTAATGGACTCAACAGTTCGTCATTTGTCAATGTCATGTTACAGAATATCAAAATATCGTCTTCTCTTCATCAAGGGGAGTCGCCGTAGCATCGTCACCCTGGGTATCCGCGTTTTCTTGTCTTCATCCAGAGGAGACGCCGTAGCGTCATCACTCTGGACGAAGCAGCTCGCCAATCAGTCACTCCCAAGCTCCTAGTGGGACTCTTGATTATAGCGCCAAACTTCATATGATCCTGCATGAATCCTTCAATAATTTCACCATAGTGTCATTCGCGAACATTTTCTGATTAATTTAACGTGATATTGAACACAAAACTACCAATGTAGACGTTAAACTGAAAATTATCAATTAATTTCGCAACCGTCGTTTCCCGCTAATTTCAAAAGCCCATTTGGATGTAATCTACATGTAGATTATTTAACTTAAAGTGGAATAATTTATTTTTATCAGTTGTGACATTATTTGGCATAATGGTGGTAGACGCCACTTCAGCATTAGTTGACCTGCTTCAAAATCCGTTTAGTGATCGGCGATGTGTTTCGTGCTCGGTGCCTTAACTTGTCTCAACGAATAATTTAAAAACCTTGTCCATCCGCTACGAGTTGCTACAACTTTGATGATGGGAAAAATCTACCCAAATATGAAGAGCTGACTGCTAACCTTCACTCCCCCAAGATGGAGAAGAAGATCAATCGAATCGACCTCCCATATTTTGCATGACATTCCCCTATTGTGTCATGCAAAAATATGAGAGGTCGATCCGATTGATCATCGTCTTCTTCTTGGGAGTTGCCTCTCCAACTAGTGAAGATTGGCAATCAGTTCTTCATATTTGGGTCCACTTTTCCCATGATTATAAGTTGTAGCAACTTGTATCGGTCGTGCCAGAGCATGTCGTAAGTACGCCACCTTACGTTCTTTGAAGGTCTGCGAATGTTCGCATTTTTTATTCATCCGTCTCACGACTTCGACGTTCAGTATTTTGTCAGTCAAGCTAATGCGCAGCATGCGTCTGGTAAGACCGCAATTCTAAAGCCTCTACACGTTACCTTAGATCTTCCTTGATTGTCGAAGATACACTTCCGTATAGAAGGAGGTAGGGCATAATGTAACATTCGCTTGATAGTGATGTCTTATTATTATTTTTATCTGACATTTGATCCATTGGATGAAATCTTCCCGCGGAATAGATTTGATGGCCAACTTTCAGTAGTGGAGAGGCAACGGAAGAAGAAGATTGGACGAAGTGCGTGTACGCGGTGATAGTCGTAAAACATTGCAACACGGTAGACATGTAAAACCTATATTGATAACAGATTTGCGCTGTATTTATGAAGATTGAGTTTAAGATGGGCTAAGAATTAAACAGCTTGATTTACGGATCGTTTTATGGTGATTCGAATCTCGTTATTTACTTCGGTTTTGGTAAAAATTATGTACACAGTTAGGAGTTAAGATATACCTACTTAAAGTGTTAAAGTAACCCTCTTAAATTTACTTACAGGGGAATGTGTCACCGCTAAACTGACCTTTACAGTGCCTGAACAAAGAATGATAAACCATAACATAATGTCCTTACCGAAGATAAATTTTGGTTTGAGTTGTAATTCTTTGTAAGTTGTTTTCTTTCTCTATAAAGTATATTGTTAACATAGGACATTATGTTGATCTTTATGTACATAAAGGGTAAATTTCATCCAATATTATTTTGTTCCAAATTCCTTGTATATCTTATTCCTTGAAAACCTAAAACTTTTCGGAGGTTACAAGGAATTTGGAACAAAATTGAGAAAGTTGAAAAAAAGTTAGCGAATTCGAGTTTTAAGAAAACAGTACTTTTTATTTTTTACGAAAATCAATAATCAAAACGAAAACACGAAGTACCTACTTACGTAACTTGATAATGATTACAAATAACAATGAGAGGTGCAAGAATTGATATGACAATGACATCTTCATCACCTACAGATACCTACATGCTCTAAGATGATTAATTGATAACTTTTTTTAGTACCTAAGTGTGCATTACTGAACATTTGGGCCACATTATAAGTATACTGAAACGATAACGCTTTGATACAAAATATCTATTCCGGGTTGAAGCAAACTGGGGACATTTACCGTGACATATCTACATAAATAAAATGGCGACTAGAGGTTGATTGCAAAAACCGCAAGATGGAAATATTCCACTGAGAGACGGAGGTGTGTATAAATTGAATCAACTGACATGGAAATTGGGTCAGCCGAGTGCGCTTTGCAGGATAGATTCAGGTGAAAAAGAGTTTGGATAACCATACCTATCTTGGGAACGAAATCTACACTGACCGTCCGTCAGTGCAGCACGACGTATATATAGTTTGTATTAAACATGTAGGTAACATCGAAGTTAGCGAAGGTTACTTTTCTCGAGTGGTTTTAATAACCAAACCTATTGTCAGAGTTATTCACGCCTCTGACGTGGCCTGAGGACTGCTGCCGAGCGACAACAACCGGGACCTATTACTATACGGGATATATTGCTATTTACTTGCATTCCGAGGCACGGAGGGGCTCAGATGAAAATGTCACTAGCGGTCACCCATCCAGGTACCGATCGCGCACAACGGTGCTTTACTTGTACGATCGTTTTTAACGTGTACTCTCAACGGGTCTACGACCCTTTTAAAGGTAATTCTTAATCATCCTATTTGTATGTCTTTACTATTGGGATAACAAGCTTTCTTCACATAAGGATAATCCACTAACCCGGCATACATGGTGCCACGATCATGGCGCCAGTCAAACTGTGTAAATCCATATAAGTTGAACCTTAATCCTAAACGCAACTGTCACTGTCGTTCATATGCTAGATCGCTACAAATGTTAGTTGATATAGTATAACATACATAAAAGAAAAAAAGAAAAAAATATTTCGACGAATTGATAACCTCCTCCTTTTTTTGAAAGTCGGTTAAAAATGAATCGTATATCGTTTCATCCAAACAGTTCTACTAACTGACGCAATATCAAATGATGATTTCGATCACATGGGGTACAATCGTCTTAGATTATATCTCCTGGTGAAAATCATTGCAAAATTCCCAATCCCAAAGCGATAATGTTTCTATAGGGTGTGCAGAATTGGACCAACTGACATGGAAAGTGGGTCAGCCAAGTATGCTTTGCTAGGGGTTGCTTCAGACGCAAAAGAGTTTGGGTAACGGCGATGAGTGGTATTGCGGTCAAGTGCGATCGTTGTTATTTCATATTTTCTTGGAAGGAGATATTTATAAACGCAATATATGATGCATGTACTGGGCAGATGACATTATTTTGCCATAGGACAGAGATGCAGTGAACTACAATGACTGTCCTGGTGAAGTCATTGGATTTGAGAATTGTCAATTTTTTTTATAAACAATATTACGGGTAGATTGAAGTAGGGTAGGGCGGGGCTAAAAGGTCCGCGGGTAAAAAGGTCCACCATGCCTATCTCCGAAACTAAATGTCCGTTAGACAACGGAGTGACCGGTGAATGAAGCGGGCGGGGGACGGGTACGCATGCCGCCCCGCGCAGTGAGTTCCCTAGAGCCGTTGAGGGTGCAAGCGCACGCAGTGCGAAAATTACACGTAAGTAATATTTTAGATTTTACTTAGTTTTAGTCTCACGGTTATATTTGAAAACATACGAAGCATAACTTCTCTTTATAAATGGTTAGTGGTATCAAGTTTCACGTAGTGACATTGTTTTTTGTTTGTATCGCTTTGTTTTTCTACCTAACCTAAAACAACAGTCCACCTACCACTGGGGCAAAAAGGACCGCGGTGGACCTTTTAACCCCACGAAATGTTTTGATTTTATGTAATTTCTATTTTATTTCCAGGATGCGGAATTACAAAAAAACTACTGTGTGGTGACCGCGACTTCCAATCGTTACCGTAATATCGCTTTCATTCCGACACATGGACGCTATACATTGCTGCTATGTTTTTGCAAAGTTTTAACAAACGACAACGAAACGCAGCAAGGTATATCATTCAAGTGTCAAAATGAAAACGATAACCACAACGATTGAAGTCGCGGTCACCCCCCTGAGCGTGGTATGAAATCAGTAGAGTTGATGCTGCGAGCGGCAGATTTAGTTACCTTAAGATTTGTTATTAAGACTGATTTGATAATGTGCCATAATTATAAAACTTAATAACCAGTGCTAAATAGAGAATATATAGAGTCTCAATATATCTGTTGAATAAATATGAATGAATAAACGTAAAGATTATTTACTTTTATTTATGTCCTATATTTGAACACAAAATATGATCTAATTGTCTTTGTTATTTGTCTTGGTTCTTTTTACCCCCCGACTGGTCCTTTTTACCCCACCTGCGAGGTAAAAAGGTCCGTTCGACATAACGTTTTGTATTGCCCATATTTGGCGCATTGGTAAATTCTGGCCGTATTCGACTATTGCTACTTATAGGTGAAGGATTAAGCTTTATATTATTATTAAAGTCTTTCACAGGAACCTTAAACGTACGTAGTTATGACTCAATATACGCAAAATGGACCTTTTAGCCCCGCCCTACCCTACTTATTTACTACGCTGGCTATATAGGCGATCCGAAATGGGTATTGTCCACCGAAACGAGAAGCTAGTCTCACCGGTCATTCGCCACGCCAAGTCGCGCCACGTGTCGGTAGGTCTAGACCTCCAGTCCACTACCGTCCCTCCTGCAATATCTAGGACGACCCAGGAATATACCTGCTTCAGGTATTAAAGTAAGTAAGAAAGGCTGTAAAGTTTGCTGTCAACTTTATAAAGTCACAGCAGCACAAATGGCTAGGGTGTGGACAGCGGTGCAAGCGGTGCAGGTTCGATCGCTCTGGACTATAACTGTGAACTCTGGTGGCCACTCCTAGCACAATCCTTTAGTTTAGTGACTAAACTTTAATCGGAGTGTTTGAGAAAAAGTAGAATATGAATTAAAAAATTGTTTATATTGTACAGTGTTCTCAATTTCGCCTCAAAATAAAACCCATAGAAGTACATAATCATAAGAAAGCCATTACGAACTGTATATCTTGGTTCTACCCAACCCAAGCTCGAATAGTTTGGCTGACAAATGCTCCGAACTTTCAGTGGGTTGAACGCGACATATGGAAAAAGGGAGTGAAAAATGAACTTGACTCGCTTCATTCACTATTCACAAAGACTATTTGGTTGTGTGGTTAGATGTGTAACCCTCACATTGCCTGCAAATATTTCACCCAATTGGAAATAATTTGTCATCATGGTCAAATTAACTTTTTAAGAGTTAAGACGATATGTGATGATTCAAAAGAAATGAGAATCCTTAATTCAGTTGACAGAGAGTAATTGGTAAACTAATTTTAGAGGGATCATTAATGATAAATTAACCTTTAAAATAAGTTTCCCCAAAAAATTTGTTAACGTAGGTAACTAATAGAATAGTCGGTGAGGTAAGGTAACGCAGCTATTACCTTAAAATCAGTCGAATAGTTTAGTAGGTATTCTAGTTACTGAATTCAGCAAGATATTAGAAACCATTGATTATTGCAATGTAGGTAATATATAAACAAACATTTATAAAAGATTAAGTGATAGATGATGTAGGATAGATTAATCCGCATAATATGATTAAAGGGTAATTATTTATTTATAGGAAGTATATAATTTACAAATAAATACAAATTAAATCTAAACTATCTAAACCTACCTAACGTGTAAAAATTTAAGTAGTAGAAATAGAAACAATCATATCGTTAACATAAAGTAATTAAGTAATGAACCTAATAATGTTATATTACGTAGTAATCTTAGATAACCAAGAGCATTTCTCAAGGACTAGCGAGTCCTAGACTAGGACATTTTCTTGCAGGAGTCTAGAATCTAAAAATATATCTGAAGCGATAGAAATTTTAGTACTCTCAATTTAGTAAAGGTACCTGTTCTTATTGGGCCCGTCTGGGGATATTATAGGAGGCGATAGCTACGATTTTATTTTCCTCTAGCTCCTCGGGGCCGTATTGCAATTTCCCCTAAGGGTTTTCTCTACGTGAGCCCAATATTCAAAACGAATGATGTTGCGAATCTGTTTCTGCGCCAATTTAGAAGCGAACCGTTTTCGTGGAAAGTTCGCGCTAAGTTTAATATGAAATGTAAATTCTGTTTGTGGGATTTCAATTTCAAGCGGATACTTCAGCAAATGAAGAGAACAATGGTATTACTACCGTAATATGAATGGAAGTTTCATTTCTACTGTTTCTAAGAATGTTGGATAAACAAATAAAATTCTGTAATTCATTTCGTCTAGAGCTTTGGGTACACAATGAATTTTTATAATAGAAGCAGTTGAAGACGAACAAGTTTCGAAGACTGAATGCACAACATGGGCTGTACAAATAATAAGCCGAGTTTAGAAACGTACAAATACATCATGGATGACTTTAGAAGAATGGGGTATGCGGGTATTACCTTTGCAGATCATATGATCAAAGCATTTAGACAAGTACTTTGCCCTAAATGAAAGTATACCTTACCTTATAACATAATACCTATACATAAAAGTCATCAGCATCACACACTCATATAGGCACATACACAAATTACACCCAAAGACATTATCCATGTTCAAAGTGTGAAGAATATCCAACGTGAGCCATAAAACGTACTTCAATGTCAAACTTTAGCCTTGAGGAGAAATATCGAATTCAAAGCGAAAGTTTTATAATTTTGAGTCCTTTGTATTTGTGTGTAGACTCCCGTTCCGTTTTGTGTTGATTTTGAAAACTGGGGGGAGTCAAACGTTCACGTCGAGCAATGAATAATTCAGGTCAGAACGGAAACTGCGTATTTACATAAGCAAATTGGGTGCGACGGCTGAGTACGAGCGACACGGGGACACGGACGGCGACAGCGGTAAGAAAACCTCAAGGTTCACATATAATGGACCTTTCCATGACCTTTTCACAATATTTTATATATTATATAAAAAATTACAACAAATAAAACTCTAAAGCAGAAGATTTTTTTCGTCGCCTTTATCATACAAACAAACAGACAAGGAACAGAAACCCTGTCGGCGTCTGGCAAGATCAAGGAAAAAGTGAATAAGGCACTTGACTCGCGTTCTCAACCCTTAACGTTTATTATCATCAATTATTATATTAATTTAAACGGATATATAAGTACCATATGGTACTTATATATCCGTTTAAACTTCAACAATATAAGTGAGTGATATCCATTTATATACATATAATAATTTATAGTAATGGCTCACTATAGTTTTCATTCTAAAATTTAATATCACCATCAAGTCTCAGGTATGATCGACAGTGCACGTCAGTGATTATAATATAAACTATCATTATCGTCTTTAGCCAGTATCAGTACCTATCGACTATTGACTGGCTGATGTTCAGAAGATCTACTCGTAGTTTCTTATGATGTTGATGATTACTATAACTCCCATGAGGAGCTAAGGGTCGCTAATGTATTAAACTTCACGCTGTCCTACATCTTCAATAAACACCATTCCTATGACTCCCATGTATTTGAAGGGAACTGACGAATTCCACTTAAGCCTATCCAGGGTTACTTTCTTGACATATTCCCACGTATGACCACAATATTCCTTTATCTCAAATGTCAATTATCTCCTCTAAACGTATGCGAGACCTTGTTTCGGATCTCGTCCTTTAATTCTCAGAACTGTTATTATATTAGTAAACTTTTGTAAATCTACTACCTACAGAAAACACATCCCACAGTAAACTTTACATTTGTTTCTCAGAGAACTCTTCACTGCAATATTACTCAAACTCTGACACACCATCCTTCTTCTTTCTTTGACTATGATGAACAACATTCATTTCGATTTTGTATTTAATTGAATAGTTGTAGGTATACATAAGAAATTTATTAATTTGTAAAATATTTCTTGGAAAAATCCTTCTCATAAATTCACTCCATTCAGTCAGGAAATAAATACTGACGTCATTAGATTTAACGGTTCCTTTCAGTCTAGGTAGATCTTGTTATCCTTTTGCGATTTTATTAATCATCCTCGATACAGCTGAATATCCCTTCGGAACCTTTTTATTACAATTTCTTTTTGTCGACAAATAGTAGGAAAAGCTGACATTTTTTTATCAGTTTAATGAATACCTACTCGCTTGACGTCTTAGTAGAAGCAAAAAGTTCATGTCAACAATAGATCCAACCAAAATAGAGGAAAAAGCAGAAGCTTGTTTGTTGTACGGTGGAACACACAGAAAGGTGTACAAGAGAGTTTTTTTAAGGTTGAGATTTTGTCAAAAACTACTTGACGTATTGCAAAAACTCTTCCACTGTTTGATAGATAAAAGTTAAAACTTGTAACTGTAAAAGAATTATTAAATTCGGTCGAGTAGTTTTTGACAAAATCTCAACCTTATTGAGGCCCCCTGTATACTTATCTCTGTTTTCGACTGTACCTTTTCAATAATGAAAAGGGCAAATCAGCAGTTCTGCCACAATAACAAGCAAAAATATGAAGAATATGGTGTTGCAATGGTGTCCCATACATGTGTAGTGTATGGGACACCATTGCCCATTGATGTGTAGTGTATGGGAAACCCGCGAAACGTAATTTTCGTATAATCTATGGACTAAGTTGAAATTGCAGCACCCATACTCCTATTATTTGAAACCTGTAAAAATAAATGAAATAATTCTAACGCCCCCGATATAGTCTAATTGATCAGCAGTTTTCCCATGGCTTTTTATTTCCGTAGTTTTGTCGTTTAAATGTCGTTATGAACTAGCCCTAATTCGACAGGGCGGTGGTCGACCTTGCTGGAATTGTTACGCCTGGCAATTTGATCAACATTCTTGCCGGCCATCGATCTTCAGGATAGTTTGTTGCGTGTTCTGATACTTTTAACTGATAGACAAACGCAACGTGGATCTACCTGTTTAATATTGTTGGACATGATAAAACAGAATGTTAATAGAAAATCAATGTCAAAAAGCTTATGAAATGCTTACTTTGACCAAATATACATAGGTGTCACTGAATCGTTTAAAACTTAAACAAATAAATAGATTTGTATATAGCTAACATATGGCTGACGTAGTACTTACTTAAATTGTTTGTTAAAGAAAGATTTAAAAGGATCATGATCGATGGGGTAGACAAGTTCTCGAATGGAGGCCACGAACGTAGTGTGGGACGCCCCCCGACCAGATGGAAGGATGACCTTCGCAAGATGGCTGGCAGAGGGCCGAGAGTAGGGTTGAGTGGCGTGCTTTGGGAGAGGCCTACGTCCAGCAGTGGCCTGATACGGGCTGATGATGATGATGACAATTTTATATACTCGTATGTAGGTACAGCTAACAGCAGATCAAGTGTAACACTTTGGACTTTGGACCATTCTTATTATCTGCGTCGTAAGATTTAAAATCGTACTACAAGTGTTACCATTGATCTGCTGTGGTCCGTCCGTACATAGGAGTACCTACATACATGGTTATAACATTATGAGATATGAGATAGACACATAATAAAACACAATTTTTGTTACGGGATTACTGTAAAGCCATTGATGAATAAAACACAAACAAAAACCACCAATTTTACTCTACATATAAAGTTTTAATAGCACGTCAGTAATTAGTTTCGAAACTATAGACTATAGATTTCGATCAATTTATTTCACGCTAGCGCCTGTCGACTGGTTCGTGTGTTTTATAGCTTTGATTTCAATTTGGGCAAAACTTCTTATACTTAGTGTAAAACTTATTGCAGTGAAAATTTGATTTGTCATTCTTCCTTTCAATTATTAAGTACAGCCGAAGACAGAGATAAGTATACAGGGGGCTTCAATAAGGTTGAGATTTTCTCAAAAACTACAGGACTGAATTTAATAATTGAACATAGTTTTAACTTTTATCTATCAAACAGTGAAAGAATTATTGCAATAGGTCAAGTAGTTTTTGAGAAAATCTCAACCTTAAAAACTCTCCTGTACACCTTTCTCTGTGTTTCACCGTACCTATTACTTATATTATATAATGAGTTGATTGTATCACGATCATAGTAGTATAAATCAGCAATTCCTTTAGGAATATTAAAACAGTGTGTGCTTACAAGCATTAGGCATATTTAGAATATAACCATGTAATATATTATTCAATTAGCGGAGCGTAGGTAGTTTCCTAAGGCATTGATCTTATCTTAATTCTCTCATCTTCAAACCGTACCAAACCTGATTAAGTAAACGAGATTATATAATCAATACATCACTTCATCTCTATACTCGTATAGTGCACATAAAGGGTAGGCCTTCGTTACTAATAGAGTCTCTAAGATCTTTGGCCTCATAATAACAGCTAAGTCTAAAACTATGAGAAAACGCCACAATAGATGAAAGTTCGATTCGGGCTACTAATATCAATCTAATTCCAATCTCTGAATTTTGACTGAACGAATAGTCGACTCTACGTACATTCGAGCCCACGAATATGGCATTCGACCCCACGAATATTCCAGTGTTCCAGCCAGCGTTCCCCATGGTGTACAATCATCTGATTATATATTATCATCTAATAATCAAGCTATAGGAATATTGGAAACACAATTATGAAATTTTAAGAAAGATAATTTTTCTATTTAAGATTTTTACTCCTCTCATTAAAAAATGGTATTTAATATTTTTTTGCAGCTATAGTTAGGTAGGTAGGTGTACCTACTAAAAATATAATCGAGTCTATAAAGAAAACTCATTGTTCCGCATATAAGTTAACATAATGAGCATAACTCTTAGTTTCGTTCTGAATAAGAAACAACATTTTATAGAAACCACGTTCACCAACTTAATATCAGTCAGTTTCGGCCCAAAAAAATGACCTCGCTTAATCTGACACTAGTTACTAGGGTCATATAATCCGCCTAGAGTGAGGGCCCGACTTAATATGAAGGGACAGCCATTGTATTAGGTGATATGTACATTTACCCTTCACAGGAGATTACGGGTCTGACGAGTTTGTCGTTAATTTCGAATATTCTGTCTTAAGTGTAGTTTTGGAGTTACATAGGAGTAGATTAAGGTGTCTTTGCAATTTGGGGCAGGTTGGTTTTGGCCTCAAAATTTAATTAAAAAGTTGTATCTATACCTGTTCGATATGCATACTATAGATACTTATAGATTATTGTTTTTTTTATATTTCAGGTCCAACATTTGAACATCATTTTAAGGAGGATTATATTATTTTAGATAGCAAAACTTACCAATACGATTTTAATTCAATGTTATTCGAAAAATTAGTTTGATGTCCCAAAAATAGTTTCTTTAGCATATTTCACCCTCTGCCTGTTTCAGCATTGCAAAATCGAAATCTTAATACGCAAAGTATCGCTTGAAATTGAAAAATACCAAACCTTCCCCGTTTATAATTTATTGTTGCGCTCTTTGTCAAGTGGAGCCGGGATGCAAAAAAAACGCGATAAATTTGCAAGTCACCTTTTACTCGTTTGTCAAATAATGGTCTGCAAACTTATATTTTCACTTACCTGGGAATCTTATGAGTCAGCTTTACAGGTGAAATTGATTTGGCTGACTGCTTTTATTATGTTGGTGCGCTGCCAAGCCTTGTGTCACTGCGGCCTGGAAATACGACATTCAGTGCATGCACGAAATATAGTGGTCGGAATAATCTATAGTATTCGGAGAATATCCGATTTTTGCCTGTGATCTAGTGACATTTTAATAGAACTCTACTGACTCTATGTCGGTCCAATCCGGCTTTGCTGTATGATCTTATGGCTTTAAGTATTGTCAATTGTTTCTTGATTGCACTGTTTCATGGATAGTGTTACATTCATAGACTGAACTGACTCATTCACTGCTCTATATAGAGCTTGGTGACGCTGGACACTGGGTGTACCAAAGAGATTTTCAATTCAATCAATCAATATATAATTTATTTTCTCACCACAATCATAAACATCAGTAATTTTAATAGTTGTATATTTACATTTGTGGGAGACTGGCGCCTGAACTAAGTTATTAACTTATTATGCTCTTAAATCGGTGAAAACATGTAGAAAAATGATATTAAGTATCATCTGTGTAATTGAATTGTAAATCCAAAAAAATGTGACAAAAATGTACCCAAGGTGTTTATTTGAAATAAAGAGATTTGATTTGGATGGGTTACCGACCGCTAGGGACATTTTCGTTTGTATTCTGCATTGGGAAATATTAAACAGTCGATCTCGGTTGGTGTTGCTCCACATAGCAGTCGTTAGGCAGCGTCAGATATCTAATTAGGCTACCTTAACATAACTGAAAATAAGTTTGGTCACTAAACCCTGAAAACACAACAACACTGAAAATTTTCCGTGCTAACATTCCAATATTTTTAAGGTAAACCCTTGAAAACTAGCTAAAATGAATAGTAATTAAGACGCAGACAGCTTTACGGAGAATTCATTAACTCGATTGCTATATTGAGATCGAAATCAAAGTCGAAACGTTCATGATGAGAGTGAAAATTCTCATTTCTATTGAAATCAGAGCGACGTTAAGCCATGTTCACATCAAGACAATGAAACAGATATTTGCTACCAAAAACACTTTCAAAATTGCTTTCACCTACAGTGAGAAGACAATTTAAAGAATTGGATGTACGTTTTTCTTAAAACTGGATCGATTATATAAAAAATCGACGAATATTATAATTTAAGAAAAATTCAAGTAGGTACAGAACCCCCTAAATCCCTGAATATAACGCTATCTAACAGTTTTTTGCATGCATAATAATTTGTTTGAAAACAAGTAAAAAATGGAGATATCATTTTACGTCCAAACTGAATTGTAGTCGATACATTTAGCATAAGTACATTCTTTAAGGGCCGCCAATCTTAAAAAAATAATATCTTCCAATATAATCAATTTTGTTAAAAAAGCTATTTACGAAATGTTTATTGCGATAAATACTATTTTTTAAATGCTTATTTATAACGTGATTCAATGTCGGTAAGTTGTAGTTCGCATAATTGCGAAAAACGGCCGTTTTTGGCACATTTGTGAACTACAACTTAGCTTGTCGCAATTATGCCATGTATTGTATATTGAAAAATAGTATTTATCGTAATAAACATTTTGTAAATAGCTTTTTTAATAAAATTAATTATATTGGAAGATATTATTTTTTTAAGATTGGCGGCGCGGCGCTAGTTGGCTCTATGAAGGCTCTTAAGGCCACAGTTACAATGGGCCACGTCCTTATTTCTCTGAGGCCATGCATGATCATAGGCCACGACAGGCCACAGCATCGCCCGAAGGCGAAAAGGTATTCACATATGACTCATTGCAGCCTCATCAGCAGCCACTCTACAACATTTCCTATTGCGCGCCAAGATTCATTTGTCAACTAGCAATTGTCCGCTACCGTGCACGATTGCCTGCTGTATACTCGTACAATGACGATAGCCTGTAGTGGACCAGCCTTATGTACAGACAACAGCAGATCAATGGTAACACTTGCATTACGATTTCAACTCTTACGACGCAGATAATAAGAACGGCCCAAAGCCTTCTAAGATAATGATAATAAGATAATAATAATTTATTTCGCAACAACAATTTAACTTAAAATAGGTAGGTACAAAATCCAAGAAAAAATTGTTATTCTTGTTTGTATGTTTGGTCCCTGGTCTCCACACTAGGATTCCCTGTGTGGAGACCAGTGCCTTCCAGTGGGTTTCCAAAGCTGTACAGTATTAAGAAAATAATGACGGTTTACAACAATATGATTGAGGATCAGTTTGCGTTTGTCTATAAAACTAATAAGTTCAGTTTAAGGTCGTTCTACCAGCGAATGACCTTGGCGAATGGCACCGCCCACTACCCCCGTTCCCCTCCGTTCCCCTCAGCATAAATACGCGAGCACGATGAGCGCCACTCAGCGGTATAATGTGTAAACTACTCAGATTACCGCCCGCCGACCGGGCTTACTTATGACCTTTCCGCGCACGCCATCTAGCGGAATATGATCGAAGTGACAACATTAGAGGAACCCCCTATTTATAGAATGAAAAGACCTAGGTAGGGTAAAGGACCCAGAAATCAGCCTTTTAGTGGAAATTCTTGCTGCTGACCCCGAACTGTATAGTGAAGTGAAAAAATTTAAGAAAAAAAACATTAAAATTTAATTCAATATTCAAAAAGTTTTAGCTATTTTATTGCCACAGACTTACATCAGATTTTCGGATTTCAATTAAAATCATGATTAGAAATTATCACCTACGTTTAATTTAGTCTTCTCATCTAGCGATTTTCTTATTTTTCTGCATTAATTTCGCTGTTGACCTGTCTTTTATTGTTGTGAGCGGAAATATATAAAAGTAGTTAGATATTTTACCTCTGTACTCTAATAGGCATGGTGATTGATTTTGAAAAACTGTTCTATATTGTTTGGAAGTAGCGTCTAATTCCTAAAAATATAATATTTCCGTAAAAAATGAAGAGATGTAGACAAAATACAACGACAATAATTTTAAGTTTAAATTTTGACGCTAAAACTCTCCCGGGTGTCATGGCGTCCCGTGTGACGTCACTTTGTAGTTCATGTATAAAGAATTTGATATTTGATCAGTGTTGCTAGATCCATATTTTTTATTATAGTAGGGCGAGGCTGAAAAATACGTAGATTTCCGTAGATTGACTCTAGAAAAACCCGTAGTTTTACGGACTTATTTTAATAAGCTGTCTGGCTGACTAAAACCATAAAATGTGGTTGATAGCCGGTAAAAAAAATTAAAAATTAAAACAAACTTTACAAATTGCAGAAAAAAAAATCCGTAGATCTACGGGTTTTTCCGTAAGTCCTGGAAACACTGCCCCAATCGTGACGTCATTCGCTCTGATTGGTGTTTAGCGTAATATGGCGGATTGAGCTATTTCGTAGTTTTATTTTATCAAAAATAAGATCAATCTAGCTACGAATAGAAAAATAAATGTGTTTTTCAAAATCTGTGAGTCTTATTTAATTAGATAAACACATGATTTAAGAGATTCTTTGGTACTGTCACCATGCCTATTATTTACCTACTTATTATTTAATTTGCAGGCAAGTACAAAAAAATTCGACGTAATATGCCAAAGTTGATTTGGGAAAATATTAGTTTAATTCCAATGGAAATAATTGTATCTATACCGCAGCCCAAATCAAGTGTCTTATTTTGTAAACAAATATGATCGTCTAATTACCTGTTGTGATGTAACACTGAAGGATCGATCGAACCTGTTCATCATTGTGAAAATAAAGTAGGGAATCTGATCTAGTAATGTGAAAATAACTGTGCAATAATCACAGGACAACTTAAAATATTAGTAGGGTAGGGTAGTTTTTGTTTACAAAATAACTACTACACTTGATTTGGGCTTCAGTATAACTACTTATTTCATTTACAATGTTAAGGTTCTAAATATTGTAAATGAAATGCTAAAACCTAAATATCATGCTAAAACCTAACTATCCGTTTTTTACCCTTCGGGGGGAAACGGGTCTAATATCTGCTTATTTGCACACACAGCAGCAAAAGACAGATCATAATGGAGAAAAATAAAAATCACTGGATAAACTGGCCAAACTTAGGACACATTACCCTATTCGATATGAAGAAATGACGAAAATAAAAATTATATATATATATTTTTTTTGTAAAATTCTTCCCAGAGGGAAAGGCAAAGCCAACTAGGGCATACAGCCTCTGATGTTAATAGAATGTCTGAATTCTTATAAATACATACACATATACGAAGATAACCTAACCTAAACCTATTGTGCTCTGTTTTTTTTACCTTTCTGTCTATAATTTCCGGTTTAGTTAATACAATATACTTATTGAAAATAAAATCAAAAATTAATAAACGAAGAAAAAAAGGTAAAACCAAGAAGTTCTCGAAAAAGCGGATTTGAACTAGGTACTCTTTGCTTATTCGATGTCGAGAAATTATGGAAATAAAAAATATTGTGCTCGTTTTGTTTTTATATTTGTCTATAATTTCCAGTTTGGTCAATATATGTTGAAAATAAAATTAAAAATTAATAAATGAAGAAAAAAAAGTAAAAATGAAGTTGTCGAAATTGCGGATTTGAACCAGGGTTTCTTCGCTAAATACAACCCGTACGCTCACGCTCAGCCACCCCGGCTAACGCGGCTATGCGGCGTCGCGGTGAAATAAGCGATTGCTTGATTTCAAACTGTCAGCTGATCAAAATCTCAACCGCGTGCCATAACCAAAAATTACGCACGACGCGCTCGCGAGTCGCTGCGGAGCAAAAAGCGACACGGGTTCCCCGTCTGAGGGCCGTCGGCCGACTGCGTCCCGCGTCTCTCGCGCGGACCCGCGAATGAGAAATTGATTTTTAATCGATATCTTCTTGTTAACATTGAATTTTCGAAAAGTTTTATTTTAGAATTTTAGAGCGCCTCTGCCCCAATTTTTAGGTACAGGACTTTTGTAAAGTATGCTTCTCTATCTACGACTTTATACATAAAATGTGTTGAAATAGAGGCCACTTCGGATTTTTTTTATGTGAGTTTGGTAAAGGCTAGAAAGAAAATATACGTTCACATTATAGACGAAATGTCGCTAAATCACATATATTTATTGCAAAGCTCTAGGTGCTGCTACAAAAGAGTAGATAGCCTTCAAAGACTGTGGTTTGGCTCCCTGAAGTCCCTTAAATCATCCTACAGTCTTGATATAAACTTACCTTTAGAAACATCGACTTACTTACCTTATTGGGGGATATTGCCTCTTGAAAGCAGCGATATTAAGCCGCATATCCATTAATTTTCGCGAACGGCGAATCTCTGCAACACAATAGCTCCCCTTTGTGTTATCGACAATGTTCGCTCGTACTCCGAACGGGAACTGTTCAGTGTTCACGTAATCATTTTATTATGGTGTTCAGTGTTCACATTTCACGAGCTTGCAAACAGGGATATTGTCGGGACGTCGCTTTGAAAGTTTCAGTTTGGTGTATCAGTTTTAGCTCCTCTTTTAAACTTGACGCAATGTTCTGTTGTATTCTTATCTCTATCAGAATTATTATCTAGAGGTAAGATTTCTGATCTAGTGTTTTAAAAGATATCCTGTATTTCTGAAATGGATCTCTTCCACACATTCTTAGGGTAGAGAAGAGGTTAGCTTATCTAATTTATTTTTCTTGTCAGAAAACTAGTTTATCTAATATGGTTATCTAATAGGACCAAGGGTTAGAAATATACCTCGGTACTGTGAGAACCCGGTGAGGGCTCGGTGGCTCAGTGGTAGGGTTACGATATGGAGGTCCCAGGGTTGATTCCCAGCCAGGGCAGTCTACCAATGAGTTATCCTCGGTTTTTTTCTACGGAAAAACTTACGCACATTTACCGAGTGCTCTCAACACGGTGAAGGAAAACATCGTGATGACACCTGCATGCCTTAGAAAAAGAAAAAATCTAAGGCAGGTGAAATCCGCCAATCCGCACTGGGCCCGCGTGGTGGATAATGGCCCGAGCTCCTTCGATATAAGTGTGAAAGTCTGTGGGCAATATAAATAACTGATGATGATGATGACTGTGAGAACACAATAAAAAATTATATTACCATACTCAGTATTAGAGTAGTTATTGAAAACTTAACATTTTTCTAGAAACAATAACTTATCCAGTATTACAAAGGAGAACACTTTATAAAAAGAAGTCAGCCCATTTAAATTTGCTCGCACAGCGAGCGAACTCTGAACTTTGTCAAAGTCACGGCCCATAACTCATATCCTTGCATTCTTCGGGAATATTCTTCCAGATAGAGAGGAATCTTTTTACTTTGCTCTACAATTCAAGAGCAATTAACCTCTTGAAGCAAAAGTAAAACGCATTTTTGCGGTCCCAGGGTAACTAATTCGGTTTTAGTTTGAATTGCCTATTATATATTTTGTTAGGGTCCACGACAGAGAAAGGTGTACAGTAGAGTTTTTAAGGATGAGTTTTTCTCAAAAACTCCTTGACCTATTGCAATATTTTTTCACTATTAGATAGATAAAAGTTAAAGCTATGTACTGTAAAAAAATTATTATAATCGGTCCAGTGGTTCTTAAGAAAATCTCAACCTTATTGAGGCCCCACGTATCCCTGCCTTCGTGGTACACATTAAAGCACATCAAATGTACCACTTTATACTTTGGACCGTTCTTATTATCTGCGTCATAAGAGTTGAAATCACACTGCAAGTGTTACCATACCATCTTCGATAAAAGGTTTACTTGTAATATAGGATTATGTGGCCTTTGAAGATTTGCCATAACAGGGAAGGATTACATTACGAACCCCTCACTTAAATTTTTGTGTCAATAAGTGCGTATTCTGTCCAAAATAAGTTAGTAAATCATTAGACGTGGCAGGCGATCTCAAAAAACCGCTGGAATATTAGGTTAATACACATAAGATAAGTAAAAGGTTATATTCAAAAGAATAAAAGGAAGTTGTTGAGGACTACTTTGCAAATGCAATGTTTAGCGACAGGAAATAACATAGTACCTACTATATGTAGCACTCGGAAACTCGCGGTTAGACACAACTGGAGAAGGGTAGCACGAGACAGATCCCAGTGGAAAATGTTGGAGGAGGCCTATGCCAAGAGGCACACTGTACTACGGGATATACTGTGACAAACCCCTCAAAAATATTTTTATGTAGTTCCAGAAATAAATGATTATTATTATCTAGCACAAAGAAAAATATACGCAGAGTTAAAGGTTGAGATTTTCTCCAAAAACTTTTTACAATATGTCAAGTAGTTTTAGAGAAAATCTCATAGTTAATGGGATCCCTTGTATACTTTTTTCGAATATGCTTGCGTCTCATCTCACTTTACTCTTCACAGATTTATTGCTCCGTCTGCCACGAAGGATTGAATTTGATATAGCAAGGTTTAATGACGCGCCTTGGGAGGTCTATTTGCAGTGACCAGTTGTAGACTTATATAAACTGCTAGATATCTACGAACTTATGTATCTGCGAGCGCTATGCGATTAAGATATTCGTTAATATGGTCCGCTTCTGATGAAATCTGTGTTAGAGATCCCAAAACTAGATTAAGCTACAAATTTCATTAAACCTACGTCGCTTGATGAATGGCAGTGATTTAGGATCCGAAATTTCCCCAGTCACTTTACTCCTAATTACTTTATACTCAATAGACATCCTTTATCACAGTGGATTTTATTTAACGCCACCAAACATTTTTCCGCAAAGAGGTACGGCGCTCGAAAATGCGTTTTAGCCTCGTTCATAAATTATCCTTTTCCCCTTTACTGTGTCGCTAGCATTTAAAAATCCATCATTCGGAGTCGCAAGTCACCATCGCTTCATTTATACACCGTCAGAAGGAATGACAGTTCGGTTATGCGAATTCAAAATAAAATTGCCTAAATGGATTACCACGCTTTTATACGGGGTTTATGTTTAATATCCTTTTTGTGTTAACGCTTAAAAATGTTTTCGGGAAACCTTCCTTTGTATTTTTTTAGATTAGCATAGTCTTTTAATCGAAGCAATGTTCTGTACTAATTTTGTCATATTCGTCGATGGATCTGTTAATATTGTACCTAACACTGTACAGTTTACCTAATATTAGACATATTCATATTTATTTATTACAATGACTGAATTATCATAATTATTCAATACCACAACAGTTTACCATGACTTTACAATAACACTAAATTAAATGAATAGTTTATTTACCCATATCAGCCTTCAACAAACATTAACCTTAGACATTTCAGAATGGGGTCATTCCAGTTAATCGCCAACGTAAACAAAACTCCGTACATATTCAGCCATAGTTGAATCATTAAACGGATTAAAACTTTCGCCCGATCACGTAGGTACGTTAAATTGGCATAATTCCTTAGAAATTAACGTAAACGAAGTCCTAAACAAACTTCTTAATTACTTGTCAAGTGAAATAAATTATTCAAAACAATTAGTAGATCAAACAACGGCATTCGAACGGAATATGGACGCCGATGTTGTAAGGGAAAGTTGAGATAAAGTTGGTCTCTAAAACTGAAGAAAGTCATGGTTCGATAGCTACCTGCGGAAACTAGACAACTTTATCAACACAAAATACATGTGCGAATTTTACATTACTTCAACAATGTCTAAGTAAATGTGGGTATTTGCTCTACTGCTTTTCGACCTACCTGTACTCTTATATTGACTTATTTATATATTTTATTAATGGACTCGACAGTTCGGCATTTGCCAATGTCATGTTACAGAAAATGTGTATCCGCGTCTTCTTGTCTTCATCCAGAGGAGCCGCCGTAGCGTCATCACTCTGGACGAAGCAGCTCGACAGTCACGTTCACTCCCGAGCTCGTAGTGAGACTCTTGACCATAGCGCCAAACTTAAGATCTTGCGTTAATCCTCCAATAATTTCACCATACTGTCATTCGCGAACATGATAATTTAGGTTCACTAATGTTTGACAAAAAACGTATGACAAATGATCATTTTACAAATTATTTTTAAAAAAGTAATCATTTGACAAACTTATCATTTACTAAAGTGATCGTTTTAAAAATGATCATTTGACAAAAATCCATTTTATAAATATTTAACATAGCAAATGTTGTGAATGCTAAACCGTCATTTTGCAATTGATTAAATGACCAAAGTATTCCTTTTGCAAGGTCGCCATTAGACAAAATATTGGGTAAATAAGTGGGTATTTTATATGTATAATTGTTACTAAATGAACTTGCTTTTTGCATACAAAAAAAAAACCTAACATCGAAGTCTCTGGCTTGGAGCGAAGCTGCGCTTCGCTCCAAGCCAGAGCCTTCTGAACCTAAACATCCGTGTCGGATCTGGTTAGAGAGTTGGTCGGGGTGTCCCTTCATTTGATAAAAAACAACTTACAAATTTATGTATAATTGTTAATAAATGAACTTGCTTTTTGAATACAAAAAAAAGAAAACCTAACATCGAAGTCTCTGGCTTGGGCGAAGCTGCGCTTCGCTCCAAGCCAGAGCCTTCTGAACCTAAACATCCGTGTCGGATCTGGTTAGAGAGTTGGTCGGGGTGTCCCTTCATTTGATAAAAAACAAATTACAATTACCAAACAATGCATTTTGTCAAAGGTTTTTATGCCTTGCGTTGTTTTATCTATTAACGTATATAATAAGTGAATAGTTTGTTAAGTGATGTTTTGAAGAAAGAAACTTTGTCTCGTAATTGTTTTGTCAAATGAATTATTTATAGAACCATTACTTTGTACAAAGATGAACTTATGAATCATAATTTTGCCAAACGTTGTTTGTGAAATGAAATGTTTGTAATTTGTTTTTTATCAAATGAAGGGACACCGATAATTTAACGTGATATTAAACACAAAACAATCACTGTAGACATTAAATTGAAAATTATCAAATAATTTCGCAACCGTCGTTTCCCGCTATTTTCAAAAGCAATATTATGAGAGTTGCTGATGAAATATAAAAAAATCAAATACCCTATTAGTCCTCAATTTGAGAACAAAAGGACTAGGTAAGTATTGCCATTTATAGAATTGGGTCTTCTGCTTAAACACGGTTTAAGTCTTCGATCCCTTCCAATTTAACGTTTTGTCAACGAAGTGTGACACAAAATCAACAGGGTTCATGTTTTTAGAATGATTTATAAACTAGATAATTTGGTTTTTAGTTTGCTGGAATTTTTCATTACCAATTCCCACCAACTTATAGTTGGTTACAATATACCTAATAATTTATTTGAAAGCGGCCTATAATATTTCGGCCGATAGTGTAGTTAGACAGGTTGTCGCGACTCGCATGTCGCCAAGATATAATGTCAACCTTTCTCAACAAGGACTCGCAAATTTCTTTGACCTTGACCGCAGCTTTCATACAAAAATGCGGATCCAAATATACTCTGTGCACGTATAGGTCATGCCACTTTTTCAGATCATAAAACCAGCCCAGAAAAAGTTGTTAGAACGTGATGTTTTTATAAAAAGGGGAGCAAATTGTCGTGAATATGTTGTAGACGGAATGTGATTGTCGGGATTTCAGCTACGGAATAATTCCAATGCGATACCTAGCTTTATTTATTATTTATGCAGGGTGATTATTGGCATAAATTGAACCTATTATTGTACTCATACTGTGGAATATTTTAAACGAAACTAAAACGATAATAATTCAAAAACTATAAAATTATAGTACCTACTTACATATCAATCAAAAATTAGCGCCCGCAATCAATCGAACGACGAGCGCTTTTTTTTACGTTGAGAGTCGCAATACTAAGTAAATTATGCCTTTTGTAAAATACATACCTGTGGTGTACCTACTCATTATTTATTATATTATGATATTTTTTTTATATATTATTTCATAGATTTTTTATAAATATTAAATGAATTATCATCATTAGGTAAGTACCACCTAATGATTGCCATTTATAATTTGAACCATACAAAATATACACTTTCTATGTCTACCTAACCGGTAACACCTTTTGTACAGGTGTCTCCTGGCGACGAGGGTAACCAGTTGTTTCCATCAGGTGACTCGTCTGTTTCCTTCCTAAAACATATTTAACATAAGATTATTCCAAAAATTGGTACAACAACAAAGGTGTCGAACATTCACTTAGCCACCCTACACACTACGCCGCAAAACCAATTACAAAGATGGATTACCCTAACTGCCTACAGAATTGAACCCCAATTTGTGGACCGATATATTTTAATCCCGATTTACGCATGTCCAATGAATGAATGGCTCGAATTTCAATCAGGGATGATTACAGACCAAGTTTTCTGGACTATGGGATATAAATACACTTAAGTATAAGATTTCTGATTAGGATTCATGTGTTAAAACATTTATTATTGATGTCTAGATATTTCATCTACTCTTATTATATTATTGAGTCTACTCGTGACCATGATGGTAATGCTGTCGAAATATCGAGACATCAATAATAAATGTTTTAACACGGCAATTCCCGGTTTATCTAATTAATATGTATACAAACCGTGTAAGTTTAAAAAGTGATATAAGATTCATGTAGGTAGGTACACATAAATCAATTGTACCTACTTAAATATTAATGAAATTAGAAAAAAAACTTACCTGATTATATAAGTATTAAAGCAGCAACAGCAGACTTATAAGGTTTTGAACGCTCCAGACCACATGGTTCGACCACATGATTTGATCCATCGAACTATCTGAACTCTTTTTTTCCAGGTGGTTCGAATTTAGAATCGGACCATAGACTTCTAAACCCTAGGAACCAGTATTTTATACGACAATCAGAATAAAGTGAGTGCAGAATTCGGAGCAGTCTAGATCAAGGAAACAATGAATGAAAATTTTGGTCGACGTCTAAAATTGATAAGGAAGAAGGGGATATTTATTATTATATTTATTATTTATGTTTATCATTACCTTGTATAGATATTTTGTATAACGTGTACCCAGACATAGCTACATGAGCATTTTCCATTCCATTAAACCACTCGCGTAACTCCTATTGTACTTTAAAAGATGTGAATACTAGGATGTATGACATTCAATTAATTCTTCCCATTCCATCAGGGACACAATCCAAAATCATATAAATCTAAGTAGGTACTTGATTGATTTATTAATTTTAATATGACTCTTGAAATGGATGCGATCAAAGCGACAATATACTATCTTGATTTCAGCCCCATCGAGATTAATAAAAGCCATTTACGCCAAAAGCCAATGGTTGACGGCGAGATCTTTGAAAGCTCCTTTCTGATAGCAAAGGGTTCCGTGCTGGATTTTGGACGTATTCAGGTTGATGTGGGTGAGGTCTAGAAACTGTAATGTATTTAGGTGTACACAATTTAATTCATCTGAGTGACAAGGCTAAAAAAGTATAGAAGAAAAAAATTACTGTTTTGTCAGATATTAAATGTTGGACTAAAATAATCCCTTTACAGACTATGGTCGCGTTTCCACCTGGAAGAAAACTTCAATAAGGAATATCACTTTTTGAACTTTCACGGTTTGTATACATATTCATTAGATAAAACGGGAATTACCTCTTATTCTATTCCTATTTCTCGACATAGTCAGCGAACACGAAAGAGGGTAGATCGTTTTGTATCACCCTTCTGACGTTTAACACTCACCGACTTCAGTCTACTCGTGACCATGATGGCTGCAATGCTGTCGAAATATCGAGACATCAATAATAAATGTTTAACACGGTAATTCCCGTTTTATCTAATTAATTTCTATAAGGAATGTCCAAAATGTCGGACAGTGTCGTCGTCAATCTGTAATACGAGTATTAAAGGAAATGAAAGCATTTTCGAAATAAATCCTATGTATTATATACTAACTCGTAACAGTCGACATTGGATCAAGATTATTGGTGATGTTAATTTGGCCTAGGTAATATATTTGTAGGCTTATTCTACTATCGTAATGGAGAACACAGTATCTCGATTAATAGGTATACTTATCTTAATCGTGACGAACAGCGCTTACCGTGTATTTTAAATTTAATATCTCTAGCGTTATTTATAAACAAAATATATACCTACACGAAAGTATGTGTAAATAAAGAACATTATGAAGTTCTAATGACTTGAATCAATACACTAAATTGTTATCGTTTACTTGTAATTTGCAAAACACAAGCCAGGAATACGATCCTCATTAAAAGTTATCCACCATTAGACGTAGAGTAACGTTTATTTGAACGAATTAACCTAAATATTAAATTCTTCCCGAATCGCCGTCATGTAAAAACATGAAGTTACATGAGATATTACTTTCCTTATAAAATTGTGTACATTATTATTATTATATGATTTAGGGTACCTACATATCTACATTTTGAGAATGGATTTGCACAAGGTAACATTTTTGTTAAATCCTGCATGTCCACGGATTATACAATATCCTTACATTTTATTTAACTTATAATAAGGTAATATTAGGTAGGTACATGAACTAATAAAGTAATAAATTGATAACATTAAATATATTTTAAAATTCCACGACTGACTGACCTTAACACTATCCTGTCACACCGGATTTTTTTCCTATCCTCCACACCAGAAGGTCAGTTAGTCGTGAAGTTTTCTACATGAAAACCTTCATCTCAGCGTCAGAACTGTTTAGCACTTTAAAAAAGTTCGCCGACAGTTCGCATTAATTCTCTCATAGCCGTCTCTAATGAACTAAGATAGTTCGCAACTAACCGAGTTCGACAAAGGAGTTTCCTTCAAAGCTGAACTTCACCAAGTCGATTAATGTATTATTATGTCCATAGTGCTTCAACGAGCTTTTTATGGCCAATAAAGAACAGGTTAATATTCAATACGGGATTTTATAAGGAAAGTTTTCTCGTTAGCTGGCGGGGCTTGAGACCGTCGTCGATTCGATACATGACTTGGGTTCGGCGTGACAGTGAAGTAGGACAGAGTTTGGAGCAAAAAAGGTAGTTTGTGACAAGCTTGTGGCACGATGTCATGCGAAAAACTGTATTGCTTATAGTCATGATGGGAAAAAATTCGCCAAGCTCTATGGAGAGAGCCTAAGGTAGGAATATTTTGTATGAGGCAGTCCTAATCAGGTACGTGAGCCGTAACGATTTTTATTAACTGACTTGTAAATGTCTGATTTTTGCTGAAAAAAGTACTTATTATAATTTTGTTCGCGCAGACATTGATAAGACTTTAAAAAAGTCCTTGCAGCTGGCCCTCCGAGTCTTATGTCACTTTCACTCTTATAAGTCAGAAAGAGACATCTATTTTTATATGTTCGACTTCTATTGAAAATTCAAGGAATGAAACGAGTGGCAGAGACGCTAAAATTTGATATGCCAGAGCAGTGTCTGCGATGTAAATATGGCTTACTCCACAGGGGCTTCCTTGTTACATGCTTATATGTCAGTTCTTATAAGTAGATACTTAAAGGAAAGTTATTGTAATACTTTGGTTGCGTAGGTGATCCGATTCTACTGACGCCCACTTTTAACAATTTTATTCTTAGATTGTATAAAACAATAATTTGAGAAGAAATAGTGGGAGTAATGGTTTCTTGTTATCTCTGCCATAACTGCGGTGGTTATAGGGTTCCGGACGGGGGCTGAAAAACAGTGCAATATTATTTCGATTTGTTCTCGTTTCGAACAAATTTTCACCGTCAAACTCATACTAAATAGTATTTACATTACGTGATTGCTAATTGGTATGTGTATAGTTACTCGTCTGCCATTCAATAAAGATACATTTAAGTAATAACATCATATGCCTACCTAAAAGATAACCTATGAAAATTTAAGGTATCTTAAATTTCGACTGAACAACTCTACCATACTATCCGACATAAATAACCTTCGAGAAAGCGTTCATACCTAGATATAATGAATTTCGATTTCATGGGGTACAATCTACTTAAACTGTGAGACATAAACGTGACTTTTAACGTTTTTAAGGAATTGTTAAAGTTACAAAAACAAGTGAGGTTAAAAATCTAGGTACAGGTATTAGTCGCTTGCACAGAAGTGTAAATTATCCAATTTGTTGTAAATACATTGTTATCGATCGTCATTACTTACATTAATATTGAAAACGGAATTAAAATCTTGAATGAATGAATGAATTTAACATTTGATCCACTTTACAGGTACACCGCAGCGAACAATTTCGCTGCTTTCAATATTATATTTAATTAACTCAATGTGCCCGGTAATTCATTACCGTCAGGATGGCGCGGAGGAGCTCCCAGGTCCTCGAGGCCTATCCTGGACTGATGTACCGCTTAAGCTGGAATTAGTGACGGAGTCTCATAATTTGTGACGCAATAGTTTAAAAGTTATAAGCGTTTGAAGGGGGCCGCGCCATCCTGACGCCTGAAAATTTGACTGATCAAAATCAAATTAATGAACCCATATGGAACAAATTTGATTGATAAAACCGGATGTGACGCGGAAATGATGAGCATGTACCCAATTTTCATGTTTCAAACATAAACAGGTAAAAAGATATAAGCCTTCATAGGGGGCCGTGCAGAATCTCGCACCACCCCCCCTGGATCTCGAGAACCAGACAAGATACACGAACGCGGATTGTATGAGGACATAATGCCGCAGAACGCTGAATTCGTGACGAAAGAACCGACATTTAAAACGCAATAGTTCAAAAGTTATAACCAAAAGACTTTTTTCGACCGTCAGGATGGCGCGGCCCCTTACAAACGCTAATAACTCGGTAAATATCTAATCACGGACGACGTGACTACCATCATTATTTCGGCATTCAGCGGCTCTAATTTGTGACGCAAGGTCCGGGGCTCCAAGTTCAATACTTGCTGAGAAAACGAAATAACTAATTCCCTATAGAGTGAACCGTTAGGGTGACAATGTCACTGAATTTTACAGGACTTTGTAGTAAAATTTGGAGTTGTCTATGGCAAACATGATGACATGTTTCTACAATCACCGGAAGCGAAAGGTAGAAGTCGAATAGCCCATACAGCCTACACAAATAATACCTACATTAGACATGTATTATTTCTTATTCGTAAGTGGCGGTAGAGTCATTTATGATGTATTATTCAAATACTAGTAAAATTTTAACTTACTGAGGTTTGAATATACAACCACAGCCACTCCTGTTATTTTTTGACATCTTGACTATTCTCATGCCAGCCAATTAGTGAACGGTATTGCCCACGTTTCACTCATGCCAATCACGTATAATATTCGCGTGAAATCTCTGATTGTGAATCCATTTTTAGACGTCCTCTGCTGACTTGAAATTGTAGATTTTGTTAGGGATGCCCGATTCGAATCGATCTTTTCACGTGAATACAATCTCGACTCAGATCGAATCGCATACCTAGAATATGACACATTCTAGCAATTTCAACCATAATATTAACTCTCAGACTTAAAAATATACTACTTACTGACACTCAATCATGTGCAAAAGCACTAATAGATGTATCAAATTAAACTGAAAATTGTAATCGATTAGATTGCGAACGTATAAGTTATTGTTTTTGAAATATTATATTTTTTGGTACAAAATGATACGATTCTATATGAAAAATTTTAGGGATGTCCTATTTTCATTGCCCTATGTATATTCAAACCTCAGTAAGTTAAAATTTTACTAGTATTTGAATAATACATCATAAATGACTCTACCGCCACTTACGAATAAGAAATAATACATGTCTAATGTAGGTATTATTTGTGTAGGCTGTATGGGCTATTCGACTTCTACCTTTCGCTTCCGGTGATTGTAGAAACATGTCATCATGTTTGCCATAGACAACTCCAAATTTTACTACAAAGTCCTGTAAAATTCAGTGACATTGTCACCCTAACGGTTCATTCTATAGGGAATTAGTTATTTCGTTTTCTCAGCAAGTATTGAACTTGGAGCCCCGGACCTTGCGTCACAAATTAGAGCCGCTGAATGCCGAAATAATGATGGTAGTCACGTCGTCCGTGATTAGATATTTACCGAGTTATTAGCGTTTGTAAGGGGCCGCGCCATCCTGACGGTCGAAAAAAGTCTTTTGGTTATAACTTTTGAACTATTGCGTTTTAAATGTCGGTTCTTTCGTCACGAATTCAGCGTTCTGCGGCATTATGTCCTCATACAATCCGCGTTCGTGTATCTTGTCTGGTTCTCGAGATCCAGGGGGGGTGGTGCGAGATTCTGCACGGCCCCCTATGAAGGCTTATATCTTTTTACCTGTTTATGTTTGAAACATGAAAATTGGGTACATGCTCATCATTTCCGCGTCACATCCGGTTTTATCAATCAAATTTGTTCCATATGGGTTCATTAATTTGATTTTGATCAGTCAAATTTTCAGGCGTCAGGATGGCGCGGCCCCCTTCAAACGCTTATAACTTTTAAACTATTGCGTCACAAATTATGAGACTCCGTCACTAATTCCAGCTTAAGCGGTACATCAGTCCAGGATAGGCCTCGAGGACCTGGGAGCTCCTCCGCGCCATCCTGACGGTAATTAATTCAGTTTTCATGTCATTTAAAACAGAAGTGGTTTCGGCTCTTCGAGTAGTTTTACAAAATTGTATTTAATCGTCGTTGAAATTTACAAGTAGTCATTATTCAGGTACTTTTGGGAAGGATTGGGTCGGTTTAAAATATTGGGTAAAAACAAATATATAGATATTAAACAAAAAATAATTTACTACGTTTCATTATGCAGGTTATAGGGTATTTAACGTGTACGTATGTTATTTTACTAGGAGCTATATTACAAAAATGTTGCATATGTAAAATAATAAATAGAATTTTGGAAACATTCGTCAAAATAGCCTGGCAACATTGGGATTGGGAGACCTTCAAATGTTTTCCAGGTTATCAAATTGTTATCTACATCAACTCGCGAGGATACCTACATCTGAACTTTAAATTTTTAGTATTCCAATTAAACCCTATAATTATTATTACCTAAGTTGTGCTTCATCTTTCGTATGTAAATAGTAAGAGTGACGTATTTCTTACTTTCTGAATTTCAAAAGTCAGTAACTTAATTTTCAATTGGGTACTGATTAGAATTATGTTTTAGCTCCTGTTTAATTAAATATTTTTCAGTTAAAATGCAAAATTTTAGCTGAAAATAATTAATTTTCGATGAAGGTCAACCTACTCTAGATTTAAGACTACTAAATGGTGATGCAAGGAATTTTAATGGATGAGTAGGGGGGTATAATGAAAGCGACAAAATATTTACCCTGATTTGGGTCGACGTCATTCAATTTGGATATACGGCCCTCATTAGTCTATTTGCCAAATGCCGCACAATTTTGCACTAAAACAACAGCGCATCGAGCCAAATACGATCACGATCGCTCGTCCAGCATACAAAATATTCATAATTTTATGCAATAATTAAATGTACGATACTGCCCATCAAATGCAGGCGAATCATTCAATATAGGTGCCTATACCTATATGTTGATTAAAAATATTGCATACATAAATTACTCACGCGACCACGCATAAAATACATTTGAAAGTATTTTTTTCGATACCTACTCAAATTAACGCCTGCCTAGTGATATTGACTTTCGTTACAAATTATTCAATAAACAAATTATATGGATGAAGCCGGTATTTAGCCCACACTTTCAACAAAAAAGTATATTATTTTTTTTCAGAGATATCCTGCTTCATCGCTTTTTGGCGAAATGTAGTTTGGAGTTTTCTCGATGTAAAGGCTATCTATCAGTGGTGACATGTAAAATTACATTATACTTGACAGACAAGCATATCGTATGTATACCGAAACCCAAATCAAGTGGCTTATTTTGTAAACAAAAACGGGTAGGTACCGTACTAACATTTTAAGTTGTTCTGTGATTAATGCATACTAGTTATTTTCACATTATTAGACCGGATCACTTTATTTTCACAATGATGAACAGGTTCGATCAATCAGTTCCTTGAGTGTTACATCACAACAGGTAATTAGATGATCATATTGGTTTACAAAATAAGACACTTGATTTAGGCTGCGGTATAGGTAGGTACTCGTAGTTGGAATAAGTTTGGAGTTTACATGAATATATCGCTTAGATCTAAGGATAGTAGATACATAAGACCATCTGGTGTGGACATGCGGTTGGAGCACAAGTTTAGTTTTACATGGCGTGCCCAATATTTATGGCCACTTGGCATAACAAGCGTACTCTATTTCAGTAATGGCTGCTTCATGTGACTTGCATTTACAAATGGAATGTTCAAAAGCAACATATACCGCAGCCCAAATCAAGTGTCTTATTTTGTAGACAAATATGATCATCTAATTACCTGTTGTGATGTAACACTGAAGGAACTGATTAATCAAACATATTCATCATTGTGAAAATAAAGGGATCTGATCCAATAATGTGAAAATAACTATGCAATAAGCATAGAACAGCTTAAAATGTTAGTAGGGTAGGGTAGTTTTTGTTTACTAAATAAGACCCTTGATTTGGGCTTCAGTATACATACCTATTATATTCTGAAATGTTGATCTGAAGCAATGATCACCAATAACTGAAGATGATTTTAAACAAATTTATCACTTATGATTAGTATCGATCACGACTGGCCCATAATAAGACAGCAGCGTCGCTCGATTTGTCGCTCAATTGACATTGAAATCACAAAGTACAAATTCAGAAACAGATCAAACATTCATGTGCCGGAAAATGTCGCTAATAATTTTCTCGCTTCCCTCACACCCACCTGCTTCAACATAAATCAAAACTTTCTCCAATCCATCAATTCACCCCCAGCTATAAACCAATAAACTAAACCAAGAGAAACAATAAACTTTATAGTTACGAGTGTTTCCTCGAAGCAGGAACAAATTGGCCAGGTGAAAACCCAGAGGTAACATAAACATTCTAGCAGTTTTCCTTTGCGGTTCTTTGAAAATGTGTTACTCGACGGGACGCGAGCGAGTTTTCAAACTGCTTTTATTATTAGTTGTACTCTCGACAGCTCGGTGGCTCAATGGTTGGGTCAATGGACTTGCGATACGGAGGTCCCATGTTCGATTCCCAGCCAGATCCTCGGTTTTTTCGACGGAAAAACTTACGTACATTTACTGAGTCCTCTCAAAACGGTGAAGGAAAATATCGTGATGAAACCAGCCCCCTTACCATGAACTCTTATAGCAAGATTACTTCAATAATACTTAGTTACTTCGTACAATGACGACCTTAAATTAAGCTTATTAAGGTCGTCATTGTACGAAGTAACAAAGTATTATTGAAGTAATCCTCCTATAAGAGTCCATTGTAAGGGGGCTGCATGCCGTAGAAAAAAAAAATCTAAGGCATGTGAAATCTGCCAATCCGCGTGGTGGATCATGGCCCCAGCTCCCTCGATGTAAGGGAAGGTCTGTGCCCGAGCAGTGGGGCAATATAAATAGACTAATGATGATGATGATGACTCTCGACAGCATATCAATGATGACACCTGAAGTGAGATTTCAGCTCTTAAGGCGCAGACCACAAGACTGTTACAAGATTCAAAGTGTTACAGTTGATTGTCTAGCACAGAGAAAAGTGTACAGGAGAGTTTTTAAGGTTTTTTTTTCTTCTCAAGAACTACTTGACCTACTGCCAAAAATATTTACCAGCGCTTATAAGACCTTCCGACGCTTATAAAACCTTTATTACGTATTCGTCGCTTCATCTCCCATTGTTTGGTTTGGGTACTCGTAGTATATAAATCTTTGGTACAGAACAGAAAGACTTTTGACTGTGTATATTATGTTACGGATAATGTATGTTTCCGGTTTATGTCAGTCCAAAATCGACCCAGTGCAATATTGCTACTATTTCCGTAGTTTAGATTAGTTTAGCAATTACCTATTCAACGCGAAATTCACATTTATATGCCAATCGGTAAGCGAATCGTGTCCAAAATATTAAATCATAGTGGTTTGGCACATTTATTGAAACATTATTATAAAAACGCACGGATAAATAACTTTATAATTTATTTCACGAATTTTCTTCATAAAAAGTCCCAACCACCACACAACCTCCTGTTTATTTCTCCTAAATTGTAATTAATTCTGCTCTAAAAATTATAATGAAACATTAATAACCCGTAATGGCAGCAATAAATAACTATTTACGGCAAAGCTCATTTAGTTCAAATTGAACGATCGCCGTTACCACGCAACTTTCAGTAATGAATTAATTAATCTGAACTAAAAACGCAGACAGGACGGTCGCATAAATTTTCTCGGGTAACTTTATTAAAATTTTAAACTTACTTGCACAACAAGAGGGGTCCGAGCTAGCATTCGGCAAGCTTCGATCAACAGTCTCTTCTCCGAAAAAAAAAATGAAATCAAAGTTTGCATAAAGCCGGGTCCGCTGCGACGTGTTACGGTGTTACAAAACATCGGATTTAGAGGCGTGGCGTAACAATTTTCTGTGATAAATCGGTTACCAAAAAGGTGAGTATAGACTAGAGCATTTACTTGTAACATAACAACGAGCAGCTCTATGATATGTTCTAGTGTATCACCCTTTCACGAACCAAACGTCATGGAAATGCTTTGGAAACTGAGCTTTTACCTGTATTGTACCATTCGTAAGAACATTACATTACATAGAAATGCTCGAGAAAATGCTCTAGTGTATATCCACCTAAACATGTTACGGTGTTTTGTAACACTAAAACACGTCGCAGCAGACTCTGCTTAACAATTTATTATAATTAGGTTGTTAGTTTCCTAATTAAAAATAGATATAAACCTACTTTATTCTGATTAGAGTTATCTGTACACCTACCTAATAAAATTAAAATACCCTCAAGTAATAATGGTACTTATGTATTATTTTGACGTGACAACGTCTTATAAATTGGTTTGCCGGGTGACACTTCAAGAAACTGCGTTACGCTCCGCTCACGTTATGCGCTCACAATGAGAGCGAGTGAGAGGCACGCGTCCCTTCCACTTTCCCTTCGTCGTTGTCACGTAAAACTTTCGCCCGTATACCGACTTTACAGGCAACCATTTTTTTATATAAACAATAGCCCAACATTGATAGATAAATAACCCATAAGTTTCATAATGTACCTACGTAAGTATAAAATCGACACTTGAAAATTCGTGCATATTCGACTTTTGTTAGTTACGGCAAAACAAGCCCTTCGGCGCGGCGCACCTCTACTTATAAAGTTCATTTTGATCGGTAGCCTGGGCCCACAAATTTCATCGAATTTCTAATTTTGCCTGTCATTTGCGTTAATGTTGTCATTACTTCGCCGCCGTGTAATGGTGTCCATGATGTTATTGGGAAACTTTGTTTAAAACAGCAATATTATTTTGTAACAGCGCTTGTTGAACAGATTAATTTAGAAAGGATAAACTTGAGGTTTAATTAAGAACCGCTTACAGCGATAAGATAGCTTAATGTGCATCTACAAATGTTTTTCCTTTTGGCTGTAAATTAAAATTTCCTTTGCCTTTTCTTGGCAAGTGAAATGAGTTTTTAATCTGCTCCACGTCAGGAACGCAATAAGTTTTTAGTCTAATCCGAAAATTTATAATGACAGAGAAACACAAATTCTATAATATATTGCAGATATAGTATTTACGAATCAGGTAATGATTTATTTAGGCATATTTGCAATGGTTTATCTCGGTCCAAATCAATGTTTACCTACCTATGAGAAATGTATGTCCACTGCGATAAATCCGTAGTTTGGTCCCTCTTCGCAAAATAGATGTTTTTTTGACGCTCTTTGAGGTACATGTGCGCCCCGTACAGACATAAACTAGAAATACACATTTACTGTAACATATGTACCTAGTCCATATAAACCGCTTTGAAATCAGTTCAATAGTTTCTGCATTCGCAATTTGATTAGTTAATTTGCGAAACTGCTGGCTCCGCGATTTGTTGGCGACGATGAGTAGCGACAGGAAGGACGATCAGAAAACATTCTCATTTTTAAATTTGGTAACATAAGTACACAAAATAACTCTCTCATTAAACCTACTTAAACAGGGCCTGAAACATACCTGAAAGCAACGGAAAAATCCCACCCTTAAAATCTTTTAGGCACCTGAAGGCACCAATCTTTGATCACTTGGCGTCGACATGTTTTTTCTCGAAATTCAATATTTATTACGTTTTCTCTATATTTATTTTCGCTTGAGGAAAATCCGTTAATGTCACGTTCGTATCGAGAAAACCGTGATTGTAATAATAATTCGCATCACTTGTTGCGTGTGACAATAACCACTTTACGAAAAGCTTATGTGAAGTGTAAAGCCATCCATAAATTAGGGCCTTAACTTAATATTCATGAAAAAATTTATGAGGAGTACTTTTTTACTTTTAATAACATCCCGGTCATTCATCGATAGATGATTCATTCATGCCTATCAGTGGTTTCGCCGCCAAAGTTTTTGCTAAAGTCGATTTTAATGATTGAATGCTATTTTGAGGAGACAGTATTCTGTTGTACGTGATCCTATAGGTGATACTCGAACCACAGTAATATATTTTATTACATTTAAAACAATTAAAATTTTCACAAACACAGTTACACAATATAAGATAAGTAACTATTGTGCTCAAACTAAACATTCTGCCTAAAAGAGCAAATACCAGAAAGTCAGAATGTCAGAACCTTTAATATCTCAGAAAGGCGAAATCAAAGGTATCTCAATAGAAAATGTCAAAGAAGAACTCATTTACGCGCTACAGTCGCTTCAGTAATTTAATTTGAGTCTTTAAAAATATACCTGCAAACAGGAAAAGCAATATCAATTTCCTTCAATATTATCAATTCAAGATTTAATTTGAACGAGCATTGGCCCGCGGCGTCACCCCCGCATATAACCTCCTTTGTACCTATATCTCAACATCCGCTGGATCCTGGCTGAAAATAAAAACAAAAGAATAGCGCGGGTGAAATAGGCAGACTTTAATTTTATTGTCGCCATATCCTCCAGTTTAATATAACTTGATGGGTTATTACTAAAACTTTGTTTTAGTGAACTATTCGCATTTCGTCAGATTTATGTCAGATGTACAAGTTGTTTTATTAAGTCATGTTATTTTGTTGATTTTTACTGGGAAAAAAAATAGGGGCAGACACACATTACGTCACCTGAGAGTTGCTGTTGTCAAAGATATTGAAATGGTCACCGCATCATTTGCGGTCTGGCATTATGCTGATATGTTCCCACTTCACTTGGCTATTCGTATTCGCTATTGGATGTTTGTCGTATTGGTCAAATGCTTGACGTACAGCTAACAGCAGATCAAGTGTAACACTTTTGGACTTTGAACCGTTCTAATTATCTGCGTCATAAGAGTTGAATTCGTACTGCAAGTGATTGATTGATTGATCCTGACCTGATGTTGTCCGTACATACAATAAGTTGAATATTTTGTCAAGCATACCAACCATACATGGCAATTATGACAAATACGCAAATACGAATACCAAGTGAAGTGCCACCATTAGAGATGTTGACAAAAAAGTGGGGCAATATATCAATAGAATTGAACTGACTTGATATCAGTTCGAATCTAATCTGAGGTTCGAATGAATAAATGGAAATAACCTTGAAAAATAATATGAAAATACGAAAGCATCTAATAATCTTCATTCTGTATCTTGCTGACAGAGATGAGTGTTTGGAATGGACTGCTAATCGGCGAACTTTGACGATTAGGTAAAGATAGATTAAAATTAATAGCACTTTGGGACGCTCCCGGGGCAACACGGTGATTATACAAGTAGGGTTAACACTTCCCTTCCGACCAAATGTCGTGCCACTATAGGGACATACTTATTCGATTCGTCGCATATGGTCCTATTGTACCTAGCGGTCTAGATAAAAGTGCACAGGTTTTTAAGATTGAGATTTTCTCAAAGTGTAAGCAATTGACTGATTTTTGAAAATTCTTTATAATTAGGTACATTGTGTGTACGCTAAACTATCTACTAGTACTTACACGAATTTTTGTAATCAGTAAAGTAATTCTTGAAAAATTTCAATGTTATTGAGACCCCCTGAAAATGAAAAAAATAATAATATTTACCACTTGGGTAAATAGTACAGGGCACAATGTACCTACCTTTTTCGGTAATTTACCAGTACTTAATTCTCACGACTAAATTGGAAAATTATTAAAATTTATTTATTTTAAAATTCGCTCACTCAATGCTCATCAATTTGAAATAAATAAATAAGTTTAACAAACTCAATTCCATAGCAGATGCTTAAAATTTTCCAAGTTTAATGCCTTAATTGGGGCAAATAAAAAGTGTTAATGGAGTCACATTGGAAAGGTGCCATAAATATTCCAAAACGCCTCTCAAATTTAAAGTCACATCACACCTTTCGTAAATGTACCAACTCATATTCCATGCTCTAATAATGCGAAGTTAAAGTAGAATACAAATGACTCTATGACAGGAATATTAAATAATTAAAAAAAATTACGTGTGCGACAGGCGAAAGAATAAAAACATCATGACCGGGATTGGAACCAGGGACCTCGCCATTCCGTGTCACGTTCTCTGCAGAACCAATCCAGTCGACAAATATTTTTTTCCCATATTCGTCTTATGAACAGTACCTACTATCGGGAAGTATTTCAAATGGGTTATAAGTAGGTACTATGATAAAATATGGAAACGTGATCATCTTTATTGGCCTACACTCAAACTTCAAAACGCAATTAAAAGTTGCCTATTTCACGATTCCAAATGCCATCGGATTTTTCATCTAAAATTAGCCTCGAGGGGACAAAGACATTGGAAGTTATACGAATAGAGAATGGTCAACAATGGTTTCATCAAATATTTGGTCCAAGAATCTGACCCAATCAAAGTAATTTATTTACTTGGAGTTTGTATAAATAAGTAATCGAAAAAAAACTACAAAAAATAACCTTAAATCTTTGTGTTTTTAGAAGCCAAGGATGCAAGGATCGCAGCAGTGCAGGTGAATACTCGTATGTGTTCAATACATTTTGGATTCATGGCATTTAGACATTGCAAGATAGCCAGGGCATAGAATTCTAAATAGACTGGGCCAGGGAATCTATCTTTTACGATCGCAATAGAACCCATTTTATACATCTCTTGCATGCCAGATGGCAGTCTGTCGCTTTGGCTATATAGGTGGGTACTTTACACAGTCAAGGGCATATCAAGGTGTAACCCTTCAATCTTAGTATTTAAAATCGTACTACAAGTGTTACCATATTTTATGTTATGAAAGCCATGGTATGAAAACCGTCGGCTTCAAGTCTCATTAAAGTAGGAGATTATCAGCACCGTCGACGGGTTTTGGAACTAAAAACGGTAGTATAAAATGCCCGTAGACGTAGCTGTCCATTGAATATTCTCATACAAATTGTACAGCATCGAGCTCGATCTTGATTCGACGACGATGGTCTTTCATGCTACTGATGAATGTACGTAAATTGCAGACGTTTCGGCTTCAGTTTCATACGACAGTTATTTCCGCCAATCTTTGAGACTCTATCCAGTAGATTTCCAAGTAAAGTTAAAGCTTAGCTGGCGTTATGACACGTGACTCTTAATTACTAATTTCACGCTCTTTGTGACTCCCCAGGGCCGGATTTAAATGGGCGTGCTCACTCGGCGAGGAGTTAGGGAATGACGTCATGGGTTATAAATCATATTCAACCGCAGGGGTTGGGATGTGGTTCGTAATTTCGATGTGTGTAGTTATGGGTTATAATTTGCCAGTCAAAGTTATGCGTAATGATGGTGCAACTTTCGAATTAGCCCGCACGCATTACCCTTAGTCCATTTTTGTTGTTTGTTTACAATGCAACAATGTTTTGTTGGAATAGTCGCGGTTCGTGCGTCGGTGTTTTTGAGTAAACAACCTAGTTGATCGCGTTTCGTGCGTTTCATGAAAACAATAAAAAACTACCTCCACTGTTGATCGCGGTTCGTGCGTTCTACCTTAATTAATATTTGTTGTGGTCGTCTTACTACCTACTTTAGCGAGTGTAACCATAGAGTTATGAACCCGCGAAACTGTCAAACGTTTAAAGATTTTAATGATTGCTTAGGATCGCAGCGGGTACTTTGGTAGAGTTCTATCGCAAATTTTCTGTCTCGCACGCACTTACGTGTCCTTTGAAGAGGCATAGTGATGCACGTAATAGTAGGATATTAGTGTGATATAGTGATGCACGTAATATAGGATAGAAGCTGTGAAACTGAATTCTGAAAAATAAACCCTGATTTAAATCCAGCTACATACACTAGTTGAGATTAAGAAACTAGCTGTGTTTACGATGATTTATTGTTATGCATAGTATTTAAGTTTTATGGAGGAAAATAGATAGAAACTGCAAGACTGATTTCTGAAAAAGTACTGCGATTTAAATCTACCATTGTTTACATTAGTTAAGATTAAAAAGCTATCTGTGTTTACCATGATTTACCGTTATATATAGTTGATTGATTGTATTTTAAGTTTAAAGGAAAAACAATAGAAATAGTAAGACAGATTTTTTTTTAAATGTGTTGTCTGCCCTATTTACATAACTGCTAAGTTTAAAATTAAGAAAAATAACTGTGATTATCATAATTTACTGTTTTGTATTGTTGATTATTTATATTTTAAACACTAAATTATATTTTTTAAACTTTTGGTAACTTACCTGATACGTTGATTTTCCTATACCAAAATATCAAGAAGGGAATAAATAAAAAGTTAAAATCTGTATTTTGTGATTGCTGAGCGTTTTTATTACCTGTATTTTAAAACAAAACAAAAAAATGGATTCTTTTATTTATTTAAGAGTTATCCTATCGATATACACATCTGTTACTGTTACGTGCATCACCAAGCCTCTTCAAAGGACACGTAAGAGCGAGCGAGACAGAAAACTCTGCTACTAGCAACGCTACTAGCGGCGTCGTCGCAACAGAACTCTCTTAAACCTTTGACAATTTAACGGTTTTTATAACTCTATGGTAATACCTGCAAACGTCGGTAGTAAGATCACCAAACTTTTAAACGCACGAACCGCGACCAACAGTGGAGGTAGTTTTTTATTGATTTCATAAAACTTTGTTGTTTACTCAAAAACACCGACGCACGAAACGCGACCGATCCGTTTTGTTAATTATTAGTTGTTTACAATGCAACAATGTTTTGTTTGATGTTTACAAAAGTCAATTCCCAAAATGCCTAATGACCAAAAGAACCACTTTTTTATCGTCCGCTTTATCTATGATCGGTAAAATACAGCAAATATTGCATTGCCCCTTTCTATTTATATAAAGTGTATTATATTTTCTGCTCTTCTTCATGAACTAATGTAAACATTGCGACTGTAAACAGAGAAGATAATCTATTTTTACCCTATATTAATGATGACAACTTGAGCAAAATAAGGTTATAGTGTTCCAAATAGTTATTCTTATAGATTAGCGTGATATACCATTTTGAAATCAAATTAAAATCCGTCTAGGTAGCAAATAGAGAGCAGTATTGATTGACTTATGTTAGAAGTTCTTCTTATACATCTAAATACCTACCTACCTGAATAGAATTGAAGTAGGTACACGATACAAAGTACGGTCCTGTTACCTTTTATTTTTATACCTCACCAAAGTTTTTATTTCGTTCTAACCGGAGGGTATTTGCAAAGGAAACTAAAAATAGATATTCCTTTTATAGCGGTTTGGTGGGATTGTACACTGTTATGGATTTTGGGAATACGGTAACAAAAGCAAAATTTTAAGAGTCTCAAGTTTCTAACAAAAGTTGGGTATGTTATAGGTAGGACTACGTACTATTTAGCCTACGATTTGAGAAAATCCATCACATTAAGGAAATCGGTTGGCTGATAATAAACAAATCTTAAAATGAGATTTTTTCAGTTTTCAGATCGAGAACAACTTTATCTGGGGCCAGTACAAGTTGTTCACGGTACGGATGGTTCACTGCTTTCCCCTGCCTTTACCGATCATAAAATTGATAGTTATTTTAATTCATGAAAAATATTACTCTTCTTCCTTCGTCAGTCACGTAAAAAGAGCATTTAAACGACTACCAGTTGCGATCGGTAAATATAAAAAGTACAGGCAATTTCTTAGCGTATTTTACCGATCACACACCTACCCCAGAAAAAGTCAGTAGTGAGTTATGTACGATGATTACGAATAATACAATTAGTAAATAACCAAAGGTTGTCTGAACGAGTTCGCTTTAAGCGATCTTCTTTTCTCGTGTGGTTTAGTGACCAAACCTATTTGTCAAAGTTATTCAGGCCGCCTGTAGGCCTTTGACGGGGCCTAACACCTGCTGTCAAGCAACAACAACCGGGACCAACTGTTTAACGTGCTTTCCGAGGCACGAAGGGGCTCAGATGAAAGTGTCACTAGCGGTCACCCATCCACGTCCTGACCTCGCCCAACGTTGCTTAACTTGTACGATCGTTTCCAACGTGTACTCGCAACTAGACTATGAGCCTCTATGAGCGATAGATAATACCGACCACCAATTGTACTAACCGTAATAACCTAATTCTTTTGCCTAAATGATAAACGGAGAAAATTTTTCATCACGTCCGGCATTCAAACCAAGGAACCTCGCCATTCTGTGGCACGCTCTATTCCAACAGAGCCACCGTGATATCGTAGTCAGGTCGTGAATTTTGTCTCCATATTCTCGTCTTAGGGACTGTAGCGACATCTATCCAGTAATTGTGCAATTACTCAAATTCATGTCTAACATTGCAGTTAGAAAATCATATTTTTAAGTGATGATGCGTTCCTTATTCGTTTTAATATTTTCTTGCATATGCGCTATGCGGACCGAAATATGAATTATTTTGCTTAAGTAGGTACTTAAATACTTTTTTTGCAATTTTGCAAAGCTTTATTTTTTTCTACCTACTTAAGGGTATTTTTATACATTTACCTGCAGTATTCTTGTACACTTCTTGTAATATTCTACACGTACACATACTTCGCCATCTATCCTACAAGTGGCGAACTTGTATGTCTCGAGTCTAAGGTAGAATGGCCGAGCTTTATTCTAAACACGCGTGAGATCCTTTTCTGGTTCTCTGTACGATAAGTACAGTACAGTAGGTACACTCGACAGGATATCAATGACAATATTGTGTAGTACGATTTCAACTTCTACGGTGTAGACAATAATGAATACGACAACGTCCAAACTGTAAAAACTTTAGACTTTGTTGTATTCAATAATTGGTGAGCTTTCGACTGATATTTTTATTCAATTGCTCGTAAGTTTAAAAAATGTCATACAAAATTAACGGTACAAGATGTAGATGTTCTGGGTGGATTGTTTGCTTAAGCTTATTATTTTTGCCTGATTGCCGAAAGAAGAATAATGTTTTTGTAATACTTTACTTGTTTTTGAGGGAGGGGGGGCAAGTAAGTATACAGGGGGCCTCAATAAGGTTGAGATTTTCAAAAAACTACTGGATCGAATTTAATATTTTTTTACAGAGTTTGAACTTTTATCTATCAAACAGTGAAAGAAATTTTGCTATAGGTCAAGTAGTTTTTGAAAAAATCTCAACCTCAAAAACTCACCTGTATAACCTAACCTACACCTTTCTCTGTATTCCACCGCACCTACCACCTACTTGTTCTTTAAAACGTAAAATCATTTAAATGGAGGCTTATAGGGCCACGAACTATAAATATGTTTAACTATATAAATATTTAAAGCAAATAAAATGTTTCATTATATTTCAAATACCTAGGTATAAATGTATATATCTAGCACAATCATAATTGACAGAATACTTAGGTACCAACGTGACAAACTATTATCTTGAATACCGATAAAAGTTTAATCGTAGCGATTATTTACAATTGTTAGACTGAAGTGGGTGTGAATTGAAGTTTGTTTTGATAACAAATAGTCATCTATTACACGAAATAGCTTTTAGTTTTGTTTCAGGGGTTATTTCATACTACTGAGACCTCTCCATAGGTATTGAATTCATTATGTAGCAAGAATTAAGGTGATTGTGTACAGTTTTTGGATATTACCTAATAGTTTTCCAGGTTTTAAATCGGCCAAATATAACAGCTCTCCATTTAAATAACAATTACTTACATAAAACTATTGTAGCCAATACTTAAAATTCTTATAAGCACGTAGTGCCTACATACCTGCTCGGATCATTTCATTCATCATTTGTTTTGGGTTGAAGCAAAAGAAATAGTACCTAATTAATAGAAAAGTATTGTATCACTAAGAACAAATCAACAATCTTCTACTACAATAATGAGTTTGGTATAATTATTTTCTATATTGTAGTCTTAGCATAGCTTAGCGTAGCTTATAGAGTCTACAGCATTACCATCATTAACGAAATTATTTTTCATCTGAAATATCACTCTTATAATAGTTTTAATTACTATCATATTTAATTTACCTTAGAATCTTATTATCCGATATTATAAATAGCATTACCACCCAGACGTCCAATCCAACTAGCCCGCTATTCGTGCTTCCTGAAATCAAAAACATTATTAAATCTATTCCTAGTATATTTATTTTATGAAGGCATACGTACTTTCACTGAAATCACCACGTAATGCATTATTTTACATTTTATAGGCAGTCTTGCTTTATTACTCTGCACTAAAATGTTTACTATGAGTTCTCATTTAGTTTTCACAAAAGCAAAGTAAATAATAAACGTAAAAATATTGACCAGTACCATTTTATTCTCTCAGTAAAAAATAAAAATATGCAACAGTACATAATTATATCTATTAATTCAATTTGCCAAATGTCGGTAGCGAACTAGTAACAGACGTATCTGGTTTCTCATAAAAAAAAAATGCTCGTACATTGGCAGATAATACCTACACAAAAACTATGAATACTATTATTTTAAGTTTTAATTAATAAAAAAAGCTATTTACAAAAGCCAATACATTTTATTGTATCCAAATATAATACACGACCCGAGACGGCGACTTTTATATTTGATTTGATACAAAAATTTTAGCAGTTACATGTTTTAAGTTTAGTTTTTTCATAAATAGTACTATAATTGTAATAATAGTTAATAAATTTATTAATTAGTTTATTGTATTATATTGTAGGTTTATTTAACATATTTGGATACAATAAAATGTATTGGCTTTTGTAAATAGCTTTTTTAATAAAATTTTAATTAATTATAACATATTTTTGAAGCAATATAACTTTCAAATTACTTACAATAATGAAAATTGTAACGAAACAGCCACATTGTCATAAAACCGACAACCGATAGAGTAGATGAGTACCACGATCGGGTAAATATAGTTTAGTGCTCCACACCAGATGGATTATTAATCTAAGATTGGTCTGCATCTAGATAATAATATGAAAGATGTCTGTATGAGATAGCTTTCGGGCAGACGAAACAGATAAATAACCAAACTTACAGTCGATATTCCTGGATCATATCTCGTTCTCGACTGAACCCGGCCGCGTGATATCTCGTCGAAAACCGATGGTAACCCCGAACAAGCCCGATTAAGTCGCGTCCGACAGTGTTAAGATGTTATCTTTTGATTAAGGCGCTTGTAATAATAGAGCTTGGTTATTTATGGAACTCCGGCTAAAATTACCGACAAGACGCTTCCAGATATTTTTATTTCTACGGACGTGATCTCTCGGAGGCTGTAATTTCTGTACTATCGGGATGGAGCAAGAAATTGCTATGCTGTGGTGTTAAAAATATAATGTTGCAATTGATGCTTGAGATTATTTCTACTTGTTTTATGCTATAACAATCTTAGTAGAAGGTAAGTTATTTATTATGTTGGTTAATATTAATAGCGACTATTTTAGGACAACCATTTTATGGTTCATGTCTAGACCTGATATCTATTTGTATGCTAGTTATAATATAATGTTTATCTGAAAAATAAACAAATATCTGAAGTAAATACTGTTCCAAAATGATTATGCATCAATCAATGGGTAAGGCTGGTTCCACAATGAGACAAATTGTAAACAAAACAGAGACATTAATTTAGAAAAAACCTGTTTCCAACATCTTCTTCCATCTTAGCACACTAATTTCGCGTCTTTCATATTCATCACAATGTACTCTCATCGATTTGTAGTTTAATACTTATGGTATGCTGTATAGTTTGTATAAGTAAATGCATGCATGTAGTAGTATGAATGTTATGTACCATTATAAGTACCGGATTGGGGGGATTTTAGTTCCACTACTGGCCTCTGGAGGTGCAACAAAAATCCGACAAATCCCGGTTGTCGCAATTATGGTATGGTATTTACCTACGTAGTCGCGAGCGAACTTACGTTGGCAACACATAACAATGATAAGGGTGTCCTGCGATGCTTTTAAAAACATATTCGTGTAAACCATTTGTGTTAATCTGGCATTAGGGAAAGCAAATGCGAGAACGTCATCGGTCATCGTCGACGCCCGTAAATTTGCGACGAAACGTGACGGCAATTTAGACCAAACGTGAGTGTGTTCATAATGCCGGCAATGCCCTTGTTTGTATTCCCGACCGCTGGGCAGTTACCGCATCACGCTGGCTGCCTCCATAGTGGACGACTGCCCTAAAACAGGCATGCATTAAGCTAAGCAGGCAATTTGGTTGAGGTTTGCTCTGTTCTTGTTGATCTCCACTAGAGATATTTGGACAAAAAATTTTACACGTATGATAGGTACACGATAAGTAACTAAATGGATAAAACTTTTCGGAAAGAGTTCCTGTATTTACATTTACCAAAGAAATCGTGGGTTATTCTTGTTAAGCTCTATTAAAATGGACTACTTATCTTAATGACAGCCCTCGAAGAGCAGTGTAAGGGCAGATAGGTAAATCCTATTAGATTCGCAACAGATTATGTCACAATGGACAAATTCCTTTAATTAGGCACCTACATTAATTATCTTTTTTCCTTGTTGTTTTCTTTGCAAATATAGTAAGGTCTTAGTTTTGTGTCCTCAGTTTACAGAACTACTGACTTAGATATTTAGATTATGTCGTGATCCATAAAATACGGTTAAAAATCTTATCATTCCTATTATCGAAAAAGAGCAACAATAACTAGGTTCCACTTGCGATCAGTAAATAGAGAAAAGCAAGCAGTTTTCTACGGTATTTTACTGATCAGGACTGGCACAGAATAAAGCAGGTCATCAGATTTCTTGGTGCGTTGCAACAATTGGCTGATATGCTTGATGTGTAACCACCTTTACTGAACAGGCGTAATGAGCCGCAACCTCCATATCTGAGCGCCGCTGGTCCATCGAGTTTTCCAATACATTGTATGTTTACACATTTTATCTCTCTCCCACCGGTGAACATGCCAATTTTGCTTCGGCTGAGCCACTGTTTGACTTACGTTTCAACGGTTCTTTATTGAATTCTTCTTAATTTGAATTGTGTACAACGAAATGATCTCTTTTTATTCGCCTACGTTTCCGAAGATCACAATAAATTTAGGCATCAGAAATATTCGGTTACATGGAAGATTAAAAGATGATAGGCTAGATCAAATTTCTTTATTTTCCAATCGCTTGTCATAATTTTATACTTGTCATAAAACAAACATCGGTAGGGTAATTATACGTACTATGTTACCAGAGTTGGCCTTGCGTCTGTCGTCCGCTACGACTAAAGCTATCGCAGGTCTTTCTGGACCTCATTGCCTCAACCCTGCAGTACCAGTATACCCTAGGACGCCCGAATGGGCCGTCATCATCCATTAGGCTTTCCGACACATGCTACCACTACTGTTCCCCTCATCCTCTCCACGAGACAAACATCTGCGAGATCGAGGAGATGATGGCCAAGCTTACTCCAATGACGTCTCATTGGAGTAAGCTGACTTGGTCACGGGAGAATTTAATGACCGGTTATTTGTTAGTGGGATTTCATGATACTTTACTCGATACATTCCAAACGCCTCCTCAACGCCCCTTTAAATTTTTAGCAATGCCCATAATCAATTTATCTTAAGTAACAATAAAACCAACCATCAATTATAATATATAAAAAATATATGAAAAGCAGAGTCGAGATTAGTCATAATTGTGTGTGAAATGTTCATAATCTTTGATTTATTTATGCATTTCAAAGTTTTGGTGGGATTGACCTAGTTATGGTAGTTGCATCAACGCAAGCCGATGTTAATCCAAGACTGACATCGTTATTTTGAAAAGGGTCCAGTGCTCGTTGTCTAGAATCGTAATATTGACGATTTATTTACCAATCCACTAGGAAAGTGAACACAGAATAGTTTCCAGTGATGTTTTCGCTTGCAAATACCTTCGTAATACTATAATTTTTGTCAATCGAGGAGGATTTCCGTACTCTGGATAATATATATGATTATCTTTTTATAGGTATATCACAGGAAAAGAGATATTCCTGAATTGCCCAATGCAGGGCTTAGTCTGTCCGGAAGCAATAAAAGTCGGCGCTCTCAATTTTTGTCGGCAGTCCTTTAACATTATGGCCCTAACGACAACAGTCACAATTAATTTATTGGAGCGCTAGCGAAGCAGTGACAGAGCTACTACTATTTCATCATTATAATCAATGAAAAATATGTTTTAACAGTATAACGAGGCGATAAAAATAACATCGACTTGCATCGAGTTTTTGGATGCAATGTGATTTGATTAAGATACATTATCTTGTGTTTGATGTAGGTATGTTATGTAATGTATTACGTAACATAATTGAAAGGTAGGATTTATAATTGCTGATGATTGCAAAATAACGACCAAAGTCGACACAAATTATTTTTATGGGAATTTTAAATGGCTAAATGTATATTTTGTATTGTTTTCCATTTTATGATACCTATCAAAAATCCCTGTGTTACAGGACAGTATGCAGATTAGTCAGAACTGTGCAATATAGCCCTGGTTTTCCAATAAAAGGTGTTGGACACTTTTAAATCAGAACTTGATGTTCGTATATTTAAACTTTTTTATACCTACTACACTTGTGATTTTAAAAGAACTATTGAACCTTAAGTTTGTAGCAGCATGCAATAATAACCCACCCGCAACAGATCACAGTCATCGAAAAATAAATATTTATTTTATAAAACGATGAATAATTATTGACCGTACAACGCAAACCAATAGGTCGACGAGCTTTACGTAGCCTTCCGGGCGTTCTGGTTTATCATTCCGCTGACAGCGAAATTGAGCTTCGGTTCGATGTCGATGAAAATATTGCGGTTGATAAGCACCTCTGTACATCAGGCTTGGTCAATAAATTATCATTGGTTGCAATGCAAATTTAGTTATATTAGGAAATCGGTGCATTATAATTGGTAAGGCGTAGCCGTGAGCGGTGAAAATTGCTTGCCTAGATATTTACAGATTGCACGGTTATGAAAATAAATATAAATGGATTCATTCATTCATTCATTTCATTTATTCATAAACAATTTAACATTGTATTCGAATGACTTACATAATATATTAATAATAATAATAATTTAAATTAACCATCGATTACTACACAAATTCAATTAAAAAGAAAAAAGAAACATATAAATAATAATAATTTAGTCAACATTGCTTACGATAATTTAGTCAATTCAATCTACAAAAGTCTCAAAAGTCGTCAATGGAGTAGCAGCACTTTTCCAACAAAAAATCTCTCAATTTTGTCTTAAATGTGTTTAAGCTGTGTATGGATTTTAAATCCTTAGGCAATCTATTGAACAAAGTGACTGCCTGATTCCTAGGGCAATGTTGGACAACACGCAATGTTGGCTGGATCACGTGTGGAGAGCAATAAATATTTTTTTTTCGAATATTCCGATCACAACTGGCCCAGAATATTGTTAGCTTGGGCTGTAGTCTCACTCCCTAGCCTTGGCAATACAAATAACTTGAGCAATTGAGATAATTGTGAATATTGCTTGGGTTGGGTTTTAAAAAAAAAATAGCGACATAGGTATTTATTTATTTATTTATTTTATTTATTTTTATTTGGTACACAAAAAAGATTACAATCATTGTATAATTGAAATATCAGAGTCTTAAATGTATGGTCTAGACAGTAATCAAAAAATATGTGTACACATTGAGATTTGTACCTATATCGTGGGGCATAAGAGTGAATGCAGGCAATGTACCGCCGACAACACATCAGTGGTAACACGTTGAACTTGAATAGAGTTCTTAATATATGTATTATATAAAATAATAATTATGTAATTAATAAAATGTTTAATAATTTCAATTATCACGTTCATATTGAAATTAGTATCTCTAAAACTATAAATTAGAGTCCCTGTCTTCACCAATCGCTCATACTCTAATCAAGCAGACGCGTCCCATGACATCCGGATCAGTTAGCCAGATCCGCACTGCTGATATAATTAGAGTGCTTCCGCTCCTGAATAATAGAAGGTGCGCCAAAGGAAACGCATGCATTACTCCTGTAATGGATGGAGTAACGTCCTGTTTACGATGCAATTGGAACATCGCCGCCACAACAGACGTGTAAGGGGCATGTCACACTTGGAGGCCCAAACGCCGCGGTTAGAACGCTTGTTTTCTATCTAGGTACGGTTATTATATAAATAATGCACTATGTGTGGGTTCTGTAGTTTATATAATATAATATTTTTTAATAATTATATATTAAAATGCCAGTAGTAGTAAGTTACCAAAGCGTATAAATGTACCTAATAAATAGAGTGTTGTATCAAAAGATACACGCCGCGAGCCACAATTTTTTATATATATATTATATAAAAAAATATATTGCGATAGCAGATAAGCCAATCCTACATCTATATGTAGGATTGACTTATCTGCTATCGTTGCACAAAAAACTGTGTGTAAGTACAATCGAAAGCACATCAATGTACAGTACAATTACAACTCATTTGATGCTGACAATATGAACGGTACATAGTCCACACTTGTTGTGTTTCACACATGATCAGTTATCTTCAATGACTTTGCAGGATAATAATGTGATATGATGAAGTTTTAGGGTGCTTAGAACACAACCGACTTACTCTACAAAGACATAATTATAATAATGTTCGTTATTGACTACCTATGTTCCTTGTAGCTATCGATATAGGTATTAATAACGGCAATATTTCCATTTGGACTGAAAAATTAATCGTCATCGGGGCGTTTCGACCGCGTCGTGTAGCCTAAGCCTAACCACAAGTCATTGAATATGTAAACACTTGAGTGTGTACGCTAACGTAACTATTGGAGATGCACGTAAGCAAATAGCTCGTAAGTAATTAATAGCTAAGGTCTAGATTAACATGGCTATTGATCACTAACGAGTTTCGAAGAGCTCTCCAGTTTCGTCATGATGTCCAGCTTAGCTTAGCTAAGAAAGGTACCTTACATATACATTCGGTAATAAAGTGAAGTTAACCTAAACGACCTTATCTATTTCATCGTGAGCATTCGTTGATTGCATAGCGAAACTCTCACATTCAAATGAATTAATCATACGAGCACACACGGAAAGAAACGATTAGATGTGGTTGTTAAGTATTGGCAGTTGCCAATAAAATGCAGCTAAAACCATAGGCGCAGTCAAATATTTCACTGTTTTTGCTAATTGTTTTCCTCGCTAGTTTGATTGGTTATTGTTTACAATTATTTGCTCTGGCTGACAAGGCCGGTAGTTGTTTTAACTAGAAACCGACAGCTAAGTAATGACATTGCCACATTTCATTGGAGCTTTGCCCCACCTACAAAACTACGTGACCATTTAAGCTGTACCTATCATTTTGTTGGGGACTTATTACAGGTTTCATATTGCATAATCATAATAATCAGTATCGTTTTCTACTATTCTCGCAACTCCTATAGAAGAATAACAAAAACAATGAATAAATCGCTTCGATTTCTTACTATTTTCTGAATTCTTAATTAAGCTGTTTTTTTCGACTCGCTAGATGTACAAAACTTTATTTTTAACCAATAATTTTAATAAAAAATGGAGATATTTTTACATTTATTCGTTATCTTGTACATCTAGCGGTTGATGGTGGGGCAGAATCTGGCATTGTAATTGAGCTGCTACAGGCAAACATGTTTTTTCAGTGTATAATAATCTGTGTTTCTTTAAATATTCCTTTGGGGTTTGCATATTTAATAACGATTAAGAACGTCAAATATTAACTGAAAAATTCGACCAGGTTTGTTCCTGACACCTCTAATAATACACATAGATAGGTATACCCGACAACATAAGACCCCTGTAGATTACTATGTTTGTTATGATGTAAAAGTACCGAACTAAAAGAGGTCAAAGTTTAAAATTCAAAAATAACTTTTTGCTTGGCATAGACAGCTTAACGACACTAATTCCTTGGAGTTAGTTGACGTGACAAACTTGCCAAATACTACCAAACACGGCACAGCAGTTAAGGAAATTAACTGCAACTGTCAAGTTTACAGTCGTTTTAATTCCACAATAAACCAGTAACTCGTATCCAAGTCACAAATCGACGATTAAATGCAACATGATGATGCATATTACGCAACGCATTACAATTGGCTTAAAGCGTAGCTTCTCAAACTGTTCAACAAATAATTATTTTTCATAGCATTAGTTTGGGCGACCACAATGCCAATAACAGTTTTGTTTAATGATTTAGGGCGAAATCTATTGAAGTCAAGTAAGAGATTGTATATTATCTACTTATCTTATTAAAATAACTAAAATATACATATATTATTACATTAATCTAAAAAAGGCCAGTCACAGCTGGAATACCGCGTCCAAGTAGGTACATTTTTAGAATTTTATTTTTTAAGTATTTTATTTTCAATTTTTTAAATAATTTTTTTGTTTATGTAAATATGTTATTGATTGTTATAAATAAAGAATATTCATACATATAAAAAAAATCTCAAAATATTGTAAAAATATAGGTACCTATCTAAACTAAAACTATATGTACAAAATAGGTATGTATCTTATTGTACTAGTACGTTTCATAGATAGATATGCCAGATACTTCTGGCATAATTTGAACCCATATTTATGTTGATAAATGATAAGGATTGAGAAGCCGTCAGCAAACCAATGGTGGGTGATATTTTTCCCCTTTGGAAACCTACGGCGTGAAGCGTTAAATGGCCGATTTAATCTATCTTTTCACTCCATGACTACTAATTTTACTATGCCGATATACCATAGACTTAAAAAGTACATTACATCTATAGACAAGGAAAAAGTGCATAAAGGTATCTAATCAAATATACGAGGGGTAAGTAGGTGCATTGTAAACAATAATTATACATTGGGCTAATTTAATAATGTTATATGGAACGGCCTTGATTAGTTCCAAACTGCATATCTACTATCTACGTATTTAGATACTAATTAAGTATGCAGTTTTCATTAATGAACGAAACCTAACTCTATAATTTTCCACCTCCTTTCATAATTACACACACATACCTACAATAAAATGTTAGGTAGATTCGAGTAGGTACCACAGATCTAAGTATCATACAGAATGAAAATGGACAAGGACGTTTTGAGCGAGAGGCATTGTTTTGCTGAATTTAATTTGCAAATGCAACGTGTAACATGTTTTATTAATATGGCGAAACCTTCACAGTTACCTTGGTAAATATACAAGCATGAATCATATAGGTACGGTTAGGTATCTACGTACTAAATTCATGCCAATTAGTTGGTATTTGTATAAACTCTACGCAAATATAACTGCTGTCTATTTCTCCGTGATCATCAACAACGCAACGCTCAAGAGTCTTTCACAAAAATCTAAAATAAAGTTTCTTTCATGTACCTAATAATTAGCCTTAATATACCTTACAAATAAAACCATCAATATATATTATATAGCATATGATGAGGGCATTATCCCCTATACTATTTTATATGCTATGACACAAAGGCGCATATTCATAAACGTTATTTAAAGTTACGACTCAGTTTAGGCCCCCTGTCCCTTTCTATCTTAACCTTTTTTAAGGAAGTGTGAAAGGGATAGCAACACGATTTAAGGAAAGTGAGGTTTAACTAGGTTTATGAATAACAGCAAAAAGCCTATAAAATTACAGTTGAGCGCTATACTATTCGTTCCTAACTCTACCGTATTTAGGCTAACCGAGCATGTCATTTCTCCGAGGCGATCAATCAAAATTTTATGCTGTCTCCACCATGGCCTCGCTTCATCCAATGATAAATTAACTTTAATAGATAACTATGGCCCCCTAATTTTATCACTGCGTAGGCGTGGGTGTAAATTGAATTAATTCATGCTTTATGACCGTGTCGATTTGTTGAGAAAGTTTGTAAGAGAAAGAACAATATGTGTTAACTATCTTGTTTGTATTTCTAAATGGTCTAAGTAAATTAAGTATGTGTGTAGGTATGCACGGCAGCTCATCAAGTGTAACATTTGAAACACGATTTCAGTTCTTGCAGACTATACGAATAGCACACTGATTCGAATGACGCGTTCATTTTCGATATACACGTAGGTATACCGCAGCTCAAATTAAGTATCTTATTTTGTAAACAAATATGGTCGTCTAATTACCTGTTATGATGTAACACTGAAGGAACTGATTGATCGAACCTGTTACATTGTGAAAATAAAGTGATGTGAAAATAACTATGCAATAAGCACTGAACAGCTTAAAATGTTAGTACGGTAGGGTAGTTTTTGTTTAAAAAATAAAACACTTGATTTGGGCTTAGGTTTACCTACTTATATGTACTGTACATACTTTCCTTTTTAAACTTCATATAGCTGCGCTACAATCGAATCGATTAAAAAGTTTATACGCCCCAAACTGAGAATCCTATAGGGTTCAAAAACACAACATAGTTCAGATTCAGAACAAGAAATAAAACCATTAAATTAAAGATATATTAAGTAAGATTAATAAATACATAATTGATTTATTTAGTTATCAGTCTAAAAATAACGTAAATAATCGTGCCCCCAAAAAGTTTGTTTGACCTGCCATTTTTGGTAAAACAAAACGCATTCAGAATATTAAATATCATACAACTGTTGCATGCAATCTGTTATTGTCGCCTTTATTGGTACTGACAATAAAATAATGTCTATCGTATCACGGGAAATCGTAAAATTAGAAGTAGATGCTACATGTCACTTGTTTAAATGCTTCCCCGCCCCCCTTTCTAGTATACATAGAAGAACTCAGAGGGGAAATAACTTACTAGCTCACAGGTCTAAGGGATCTGGTGACTTAGGACAGTAAATTGATTACAATGGGAATGCGTACTCCGCTAACGGTTAACAAGTGACTTCTAAAATTGACGGTTGTCGCAGATCACAAAACGCTGAACTGCGATTAATTTATCCGTTTGGTGTCTTCGAAATAAAGAAAAATTACCATACAAGGAAATCGTATTTCTGAAATGTATAATATATGACACCAATTATTTTATGCAGTTTTAATTAAAATTAATACGTTTAGATCTTCTCAGCGTTCATCAGATAGTTTATTGCAAGTAAATACGTCATGTGTACATTTTTGTGCACTTCAACATTCGTGTCATATTACATTTAATGACAGATTATTCCTTTTCATTCAGGAAAACTCTATTTTATTATTATTTTATTATTATTCGTTTACATTAGGTACTATTGTAAATACAAGGACTTAATCAATGAATTATCCAAATGGCAATGTTCTTCGCTAACGCTGCAATTGCTCTCGTCATACGCTGTTGTCATTTGTCGCCACTAGAATTGCAGAATCGGTGACAGTGGCTAGATTAACCGTTGGGCATAAAATTTACGATCAGAATTAATCCGGCGACGCGACGTCCGTCGGCCGAGTCGTCAGTAATTGTGCCAACGTAGCGCTTCCCATAGCAATTACACTTTAAGGCTATACGCAACTACGTAACCCAATTTGTAATGGTATGATTTAATTAAATAACATTCCAGTGCTGCAACTACGGCCAATCTGCGACCAAGTCCGAAAATGTGGGTAATGAATTTTATTCCCATTAGAAATTTACGTTTCACTTAGCTAGAATATTTAAAATTAATATAATATAAAGTAAAAATATTTATTCAGTAATAAGCTAAAATACAATCAAATATCAGTAAAAACTACTAATACCTATATAACAAATAAGACTTAAAACTTGATTAAAATAAATAACTAAATTAATTAATTAAATAACCCGCCCCTTGTACTTTGACCTTGTACCTTGTACAGGTGTCCATAACGCTCGCTGCGTTGCCGCGCTGTATAGCTATGGCCAACCTTTGCACCAGGTAGTACCCGGATCGAGAGTCATAACATAACCCCTCTCTCTAAGGCGACGGCCAATATAGTTAATAATAATTTTTAATATAAAAAGTTTTCCTGAGGCGGTGTTCGCAACAGGTAGTTCATACATTATACTCGTACGAGATATTTTGATATGTGGAGTTTTAGTTAATTTTTGAAAGTTTTGAATGATGTTTAGATCTTTAAAATATGAAGCCAGTGGATAAAAATGGCTTAACAGGAATGTACTGTAAATGTTTGTAAGTATTATTATTCTCTTTGAGATAGAAGGAAAACTAAACATACATACGAGTAACATATCCGTAAGTAACAACATCCCTCGGAGAGTAACAAGGGAAAAAGATCCTGTTTGATCGTAACAACAGCATCTCACTTGTCGCCGAATAATTGACAGAATGATATTCGCATAAGGAGGCTGACGATATAGAGTTCAACATCAGAAAATAATGAATTATTTTAAAGAAAACCGAAACCAGTGTGCTGTGACACGAACCGAACAGCTCCTCTAACTGATAATGATGGGCAAGATTCAGGGGAAAGATTGAAAGACAGGTTGAAAGATGAAGAAAATCGTGGTTAAATTCTGATCGGTCTAGCTAAAGACAGAAGCTGCCTGTCTCAATCAGTATACAGCTGACGGCCAATCTTCAACATCGCAAGAAAAGGCAAGTGCCATTTAAAGACCGAATTGGCAAACTGAAAAGATTCCGAGACCAAAACTTACCAAAAAGGACTCTACGTCTCTATTAGCTATTGTCAGGCGAACTCGACTCAAAGTGACAGTTTTCGTGCTTTTCGCTTTATTATACGCAACAATTACGACGAGCGAAAATAATATTCACTGTGCATTTTTCCTTCGTTAAATAAAAGACAGCTAACTGAAAATGTCAATTCTTCATTGATAAAATTAAATGTAGATGTACGCCAATGCTTGTTTATTTTATGTTCCTTGTACTGTTGTTGGTATTGGCTTTCCTTTTTATTTAAATTTCTACCATTGGATTCTTCAATGTTTTAAAAATATAATCATTCGCGTCAGTATCGATATCTAATCGTCAACATGATCAATATCCCTATTGATATAGGTATTCGTTATCAACATTGCTGAAAGTAAAAGTCGGAAGCAAAATAATAATAAAAACATTTTAATGGTTCTCCCTTGTCTTTCTACGGCCAGATCGTAATAAATCATATCCATTCAGATATACGCATTGACCCGCTATTTATACTTCATGCTAGTTTATATTCGCATTTCGCAGAGCTAAGAAAACTGGTTGGAGAGGGCTCTTATTAGGGCTACATCGTATTCATCATGCAGCCGTATCACGAGAGACTTCACTGTGTAACAGAAACAGCGCGTGCATACGAATCTGTGGTGCAAGTTCGATTCTTCCGCGTTTTCTCATTTTAAAAACTCCGCAGCTTTCTCCTAGAAATTCAGCACATTTTCTCAACGAAATCGGATTATATCCTGCTCAAACATTTTCTATGTTCCGCATTTTAGACTAACTTTTCTCTGAAGCATAATGTATTATAATGTATTTTCCTCGGGCCCTTTGGTTCACATGATCAATGCCTTCTCATAACTTAAACCGCATCCAAAACACTTGAAAGTACCTACATATTTACCACTCGGGAGCACTTGTGTGTACGTACATAAGTTCTCTTTGCGAAACAACGCAATTTCGCGTCACTTTATGTAACACATCGTTTTCTTAGAAACAGCTGCGCGTAACTCGCATTTTATGAGAAATTCCCTTTCTTAAACAGTTATTGTTCGTCCTATTAATTTTGTTATATTAAATTTGTTTCTTTTTCCGAACTTTGCCTCGATGTCTTAGAGAAATTGGATAGATACTTACTTATACATATTTCATTATCTAAGTATTGTTTATTAATATTCGGCATTTCGCCCGCCCACGTTTTGTTTTTAGTTATATACGATATTACATCTTGAAATGATATGACCTATAATTAAATTATAAACAATTTGTAGACGAAAACAAAACCCAATATCCCATCTCGTTAATAATAAATAATAATGCAGTTTTACTATGAAAATAGTTACTAAGTTAGCTTTAAGGTAAACTATCCACTAAACCTCGCTCAAGAAAAATAATGGCGATGTAACTTTTATTCAAAACGATGCTCTACAACTTATCTCAAGTCGGCTTGACTCGAGTGCAGTTTACAAAGAACCCGCAAGATTTAACACCAAAGACCTTCGTGTTATCATACTTTATTTCGCACGGTGCTACCAAGGGTTACAGTCTATCGACCAGTTTAAGCGGGCCTACAAGCCCATAGTTTCCTTTTTAAAGACTTATCAGAAGAGGGTAAGGAAGAGGTCTTGTTGAGTTGGTAACTGAAGCTGTGCTGTAAGGAAGAGCTTTATGGGTCCGTTGCGGTCGGTTCGTCCGTAAACATGCTAGATTTCACGCTCTATTGGGGAACACGGGAAGAAATCGGTAAATTCCTTTTGGGAGGTTGGACTTGCTTAATTTCTTACTTACAGGTGTAGAAATTTTCGAATTTAAAAGACGCCGATGATAATTATGATACCTATGGTGTAGGTGATGATAGGAATAAGGGTAACGTTCAAAAGGACTAACTATGCATGGCTTATTTGTGAGCTGCATTATTGGGTTGGGAAATTGCTTTTCCATAAACAATCATCTATTACGACCGGGCTCTGTGATCCGATGGATCCAGAAAAAACCAACGATAACTCATTGGTACATGGCTGCCCTGGTTGGGAATCGAACCTGGGACTTCCGTATTGCAAGTCCATTGATCCAAGCACTGAGCCACCGAGCTCTTTTTAACATTTATTTTAAACATTAGATTATACATAGCCTATGTAACATAGGTAATAGCAGAACTTGGCAAACCAATCTCTTTTGAGATAAGCTTGCTTATTGTATTGTACATTAGACACCTTCCTTGTTATACATACATAAAGTGTTCAAGAAATAAATTACCTATACGACAGAGGGTCCGAATCCACGTCATTGAAATTTTTAGATTTATATGTCCATTCACAAATTGATGTTGCATATTAATTTATTTGTGTGGTAGCTTTTCGGGAATTCGGCCCGAGCTAAATTGACAGTCACAAAATAAATTGAGTTGTTTTGATACTGGGACTATTTCATTTAGAAACGTTTGGTTTCGATTACAATTATTAATTTATGAGAATGTAAATTTCGTTCATCTGTTTTTCGTAAAAAAAATACTTGTTTGTATACATTATTTTTTTTAAATCCTAGAACTTACTTTGCAGAATCCCAAATAGCATGCATTTACGTATTAATAATCCATAAATACATTTTATGCATTTGTGAACCTTTATTAGATAATAATACAATTTACAGTTTTCTTTATTGTCAAAACCAGCAAGGCATAAATTATTCAAAAATAGGAGGTAAGTAATAAATTCACGCTTTTTATTTTGGTATAAAATTAATGCTTTATATTTTGTAAGAGTTCAATTCTTTTTTGTCATTAGTTAATAGGTAGGTACTTATAGTATAACTTCTGAAAATAGCATTATCATTTCATCATATTTAAAACAATTGCATATTGACTGAAGAAGTAGGTGGTAATTTGAGTAGCTACTAAAATATCAAATAATGTGCTTTAAATTATCCTCATGATCAAGAGTCTGCTGGCGAATCAGTCTGCTCGCGAAGCGTGAAGTGTGCATTTACATAATTAAAAATATACAATACCCATTAAGGGCCTAGTACCTACGCAGTAATTACAGTACAAAAGTCATCGAGAGAGTAGTATAAGGCCATGGCCATGGCATGTCCAAAGGTCATACAAGTTTAAGGTCACATGGTTTATTTTGAGGCCTTACAGCAAATTCCTGGCAGAACTTTAGCTTCCGATACACATGACGAGGTCTTTCAGCGAGCCGAACACATTCCTACACTCCTTGATATTACGCGATATGAATTACAATTGGAATAAGTTATTCGCCGTTCACATCAATTTATTTCCAAGAATACATTTACATTGGAAAATATCACGATGAAAAAACATTCTGATTTTTATAAACATTTTAAACATTGCAGTATTTTAATGAATTTCAAACAGGTCAAAAATAGCTCTTATTTTCATGTAGGACATAAATCCCTCTCCATCAATCGATTACTATTACCTATTCCATAACAGTCGTGATCGGTATTCTGGAACAGTCGGGATCGGTAAAATACCGTAATGAAATTATGTGCTCATCTCAATTTAACGATTCCAAGTGGTTTTATTAACTAAAATACTGTTTACCACTTGTGATCGGTAAATAAAGAGGGCAACCAACTTTTTATCACGTTTAAAATCACTGCTGACCCATAATAGGAATGCAGCTCCTGAATAGTAATTAACATCTTCGAATTATCTGAATTAATATAGTGATCACAGAACGACAAAGCCGTGTGTCCCCAAGTAATTCCAAGCTTTATGCAGCTTTTATTATGTGGCGTTACCAAGGACTGTTTTATGAATTTACTCGACTATTTTTATATCGACGGTCGTTGTCCCGTGGAAGAATTGTTTCTACCGAATTATGATTACATTGCGTTTTCATGCTTTTAGAAATAGACGAAACATTTTATCATCTTTTCTACGTGTAATTAAACATGCATTACCCACTTCTGCTTTGAAGTTGACAGCAATTGTTTCAGCTATTAATGACCCAGAGCTCGGACGATTATTTACGTTCAGAATACCACGGGTATGACTTCAGAAATCAAATCGTATTTTTGCCTACCAATAATGAAAATGTGATGTTATTTTATTTCCAACATAATTCGTACGAACTTTATGGTACGGTAACCCGTAAAATTGTTTGCTCACGTGTATTCAAATTTATCATGAATTTTTCATTGAAACGAGCAAAGGGAAATAATGAAAAATGACCAAAAATGATACTCGTTGACAGAGATTAATTAATTCTAAAAAATACAGTGACAAAACAATGGAAGGATAAAAATGTACAACTCGTGACATTGGAATTTATTCACAAACAATATTGACTATTTTTAGTCGTCCATCACAGTCAAGACCGAATACTCTGAATACGTATTTACTGGAGAGTATAATAATAAAAAATAATAATATGTATAGAAATTGTTTAGTCTGTTTCATTAAATTATCTGGGCCTTCAAGTATATTAAATTTTGGCATAAGTACTTATATATTGCTAAAAGAGACAGGAGCAGGGAAAATACCAATACCGTAGTATAAATATTTAATGAAATAGTTTTAAAGATATTTTAAGGACCTGTGATACTTCACTAGCCCCAATGAGTCGGGAGACAGCAGCATTAGAGTTTCTGATAGTGTATGATGCCAAGACGGCGGAGTAAGTAAGATTATTTTGCTAGTAGGGAACACTATTTTATGATAATATTTCAAGGAACAACTAGATCAAGAAGAGGACTGACCTTCTAATCAATTAATTCTAAGAAGTGTTTTACGATCAGTCATACCTACCTTACACCTACCTACTTATATATCAAATGTTGTTTGGGTGCGTCGCGTATTTTTAAGTACAATCAAAAGCACAAATTAATGTAGCACATGGGATCTAATGAGATAAGTAGTACTTAAAAGGGATTAGTTTTGCTTAGTTTGATATCGTCGGTCGGTACAGTCAGATATATTGGGATGATAAAGCCAAAGAAAAACAGAAACGATACTCAATTTCAAAAGCCAACTTTTGCAATCCACCAAAGCCAATCTTTGACCACAAAGGCAAACATGCGAAGCAATTTCCACTTCCCAATAACTTGTCGTAAGCACACAGACCTCTATCAAACCGAAACACCCTATTCTCAATTAGCCGAAATTCACAGAAGGCGGGTATTTCGCATTCGCATAAACGAAACTCATGTGCGGCCGCGCCCAGTCGCCTGTGACACGTTTCAACGTGGCCACGGCAATCAAAGTTGTAATTAGCAGCTAGTGAAACAGCAAATTAAACGTCCTTTCATGTGACAAATTTACGTGAGACTGTCGTTGTTGCTGAGCGAATACGGAATTCATTGTGGAGCGTGCCCGAATATTGTCATCGAGTAATGGAAATGATGGATGGGTCTTGACGTGACTTTAATTATGCTTTTAAAATGTAAAAGACTGGTATCTGGGATCATTAAATGATCACATCATGTATCGGGTAGGACTAGGTGTTATTATTAATTGACATTCATGTCAAGTAATTAAGGTAAAGTATTTTTAGACGGTGTATTATTTTAAGAGAAAATTATCATTGTTTACTAATTTTCTATTAAACTACGCAAAGCTAAAAACCTACACAAAACATCGCATACGAGTACCTCCGTTTGTGCTTGATGCGCTGTCGACTTTACTACTAGTAGCTGTCCACCACAATAGCAGAGAATACTAAATCTAGCAATAGGTCAGAGGTGGTCGAACCTAAGACATAATTTGCATCGCAGTCTTATAGGGCTAAACGACTGAATAAGCCACTGTTTTTATTTATGAGAGCCTTTGATTTCTGAGAAAACTTCAACCACAAAGCACTCGCAGTGCCCACTAATAGGCTAGTCATCAATCCATCACGTTTTCTTGAAACATCATTTTCAAAGTGCGCCCGAACATTCGAGTATGCGAGTTTATTTCTAGCGAGTACAGAATACTATCACTGCGTATAGTTCACCGCATAGTGCGGTCAGCGGCAATTTCCGAATTTAGAACCGAAATTCAAAATTTGGGAATTAGACACCCGCATTTCAATTCGTACCAGTGTAGTGTCGCATGAATAGGTGCGATTTGCATTGTGGCAAGTAATTTAACGGTTAATTAAGCACTCATTTGCACATTGGAAAATAGTGATCGAGATTTGTGTTACGAACAAATGAACCTTAAATGCTGTAGTCGACATAATAATATACCATGCCATAGCAGTAGCGTACCGAACGTGAGCGTACCGAACGTGAGCGTACCGAACGTGAGCGTACCGAACGTGAGCGTACCGAACGTGAGCGTACCGAACGTGAATGGTAACACTTGTAGTGCGATTTTAACTAATACGACTTAGATAATAAGCGGTCCAAAGTGTTACATTTGATCTGCTGTTTGCTGTACCTAGCGTAAGGTACTCTCACCTACTTGTGTAGTCATGTTGTATACTCAGATGTTCAGGTCGCAATTTCATAGAGAATTATCAATAAATACATCAAATTATTTGCATCCCTTACCTCGACGAAGAAGGAAATGTATTGGTTGAAATAATTATTATAGATGCATAACGACGCTTAAATTGATCAACACTATAATTCCAACCTACTTTACTCATGTTTTAATGTTTATTAATTTAATTTCACTAGTGTCTAACTGACTATTAAGCTTTCTACAACTTATTTATACACATCAATGAGTGTTAATAGAGATAAGAATACAAGTTTAGTAACATGATTGAGAAAGGGGCCGTTAAGAAGTGAATAGATTGAAAAATCAAACACTATCATTATATAGCACTTGACGGCCCTAACAAAGAACTATTTCCAGTAAAACCTCGGCTTAAAGGCTAAATCAAACTAGGGACACGACGCACGCGGCGCGCTGCCGATGACAACGCCTGGAGCTGTAGGGCTAGCATGAAATGTCATCATCATCGAATTGACAATCGAGTGAGCTGTACAATTTGTATAGTTAGTGACACTTGCCGGTGTTTATGGACCTAAAAACTTGTTTAACCGTTTTAGTTCCAGAGGCGCTCGTAGATGCCACTGAAGACTGACATTCTCAATATTCTTATACAAATTGTAGTGCTCGCAGCGAGTTCAATCTCGAGCCGATGACTATTGTATTACATGCTACTGTAGGACAGTTTCACGACTCATCGCATCGCTTCGTTTCACCTCACGCTTTGTGTAACTGGACACCTTTTCAATCTTTCAAAGGAAATACATATGTAGATATTTGTATTCGAAACTGGAGTAGCATTATGCAGTAGCGTTATGTTCTAGGTAAGTATTTTATTGCGATATTTAAACCACGCGTCAGGTCGTCAGTGTGAATTGCCCCTAACCCGTGGGTCGCCACGTTTCTAATGTTCACCATTGCGTATAGAATGTTTTCTATCCCATTCACACTTTGACACGTCAGGTCAATATTTACACAAGCGTCTCGTTCGAGTTTCTGGTAAAAAAAGTTTTGCGAAGTGTAATGTGTACACAGAGTACGGGTTCTGTCAATAATGCGGTGTAGGTTCAATTGGGAATTTCCAATAAACGCAATTTTTATCCGAAACTAAATGTTTCTTATGAACAAATACCGACTCATCATCATCAGCCCGTATCAGTCCACAGCTGGACGTAGGCTTCTCTCAAAGCACGCCACTCAACCCGATTCTCGGCCTTTTGCATTCAGTCTCTGCCAACCACCTTGCGAAGATCATCCCTCCATCTGGTTGGTGAGCGTCCCACCCCTGTGGACTCCATTCTAGAACTCGTATACCCCAACGGTTGTCGGTTCTACGACAGCTGTGGTAGATCTGTCAATAATATTGTCAAGTAGGCAAATGAGTTTTTGGTTGGTCATTCAATTTGTGTGTCACATGCACGATGATAAGTGGAGATGTCGAATGACCAATATTGAGATACAATATTGCATTCTCGTGCTGTTGGTGACATTTTATTAAGCGATGACGTGAACAAGTAATATATCATTTTTGTCGATTAGTGTTCTGTCCATTTCATAGTATGTAAATCATATGGATAAGATAACCTAATATTTTTTAACAAAATACCAAACTACTATGCCAATAGATGCGTGTTCTTCAGTGAATAAGCGTCTCGTTAAAATATTCTCGGTCTTTCACAGAACCCTAAAATCGAAAGCGAAATCGATGTTTTATTGAACTAGAAAACATGATACGATATTAAAAGCGCGAGTCATGTTCAGGCAAGAGATTAAACATACTGCCCACTAAGTTTCAACATAATCCTTTAAAAACGAGACAAAAGGAGGCGATCGTAACGCCAAGAGAAACTTTTTCAATATCTCCCCGGCAACAATGGACGGCATTTCTTTTTATTCCTCTGAGAGAATATCCGTATCAAATTTATCCCTGGATAGCACTAACAATATATCTTGCGAGCTTAAAGACTGAATTGACTATCGAATTATCCCCGAATAGCTTTGTCCCTGTGGAATTTCCTATCCCGTGAGAATTTTGGAAAAGCTTTGCCTTTTACAGAAGGAATCTAAGTCTAATGGTATAGCCATTAATGAATTAGCCAATATCTCCCTGGAGTCACTCAAGATATTATGTTTAATAATGTAAGTAGTTATCCTAACTTCCTACTAAGGCAAGTAGTAAATTACGTGTTCTTCAATATGAAATGGGGATACGGTCACCTGTTTTCAATTGATGATCATTTTGTGTGGGGATAATTTTAGGAGAATATCTAGATTAAGAAAAGAGAGGTATAAGTGCATGACAGAAGATATAGAGAGATAAAAATATATAAAATAGGTACGCTTTTCTTCTTAGCTGGCAAAATTGAGAGAAGCCAGATAAAACATATAAACATAGATTATAAATAATGATAGAGACACAGGATAACTCTCTTCACCAATCTAAATATTGTAACCTATTAAAAATGAAAATGCACTTTTCTATAATTTAGCTAGCCCTAAATATACGCACACTCTAAACCGTACGGAAATACTCCGTGTGTAACGTCCCATATTCTGGCTCATCTTATCCGCTCTTCCACGTTGTTTCCGGGCAAAATTATAACGTGGGATGTACGAGAGAAAGTCGAGTTTCGTAGTAGAGCCGTCGCTTAGGAAGGGCGTCGCGTAAGCTACAGGCCACGTGCACCGACAACTTGCGCTTACTGGCTTAGTTCTTCACGAACTGTGTGGGAGGTTAGTCCGCTACATGAATAATATGCTACGTTAAATGCCATGCGCCTTAGCGATCGTACGGTGCGAAAAAGCGTTTGTCGTGCGCCAGTGGTGAGTGTGTGAGTGCGCGGCGGCCACGTGATTCTGACAGTCGAATCGGTCAGTGAAAAGCCGGTACGGATTTATCATCGCGATGCGCCAGTGAAAGTGTTATCAACAGTTTGGAGATAACAGCTCTCGTTTAACATCAAAAGGGCCACATCAAGGATGATTATAAAATATCCGGCCCGATTGACGCCGGAGATGGAGTGTTTTCGGTAAGTTTTGGAGATTTACAGATTGAATTTTGGACGAGAACGCTTTTAATTTCAACGCTTGAAAGTTAGACGTTTGTTGTGCTGCCAATTGTTTATTGTTTTGAATGAATAATAATGTTGTTTGCAAAGTAAATGGACGGGTTGCTATTGATATTCGTATTTTAACTGTCTGATAAGTAAGTATAACTGAATTCTAAATGTCGATTTTATCGACTAAATGAGATTGGGGAGATGATAACTGCTTGAGAAAAGGAGAGCATTTTAAAATATTGGACAGATACATTTCGTAATAATAACCTATGTATTTGACTTTATAGTAATGACAAGTTTACTGACAGAATAGAACTTCCGAGTGACATTATTCTAAAGGAATCATAGTCGTCAGTAATGAACGATCGATTAGAGACGGATAATAATGCAAATCTTCATTGTCTATCCATCATATAGGTACTTCGACTAGCTTGATATCAAAGAAAAAAAGCTTTGAAAAGGCCCCGGAACGCTCCACCCACATTAAATTCATTGTTTATGTATAACATCGTTGGTGCGCATGCTCGGTACCATGTCAACAGACTATGTACACATGATAATGGCTATGTGGGTACGTGTGCGTGAATTTTAATGTGTTAAAGCATTATTAATAGCAGTTCGTGGAAACTCTCCCCGAGGTACCCGAAAACCCGAAACTTTGAAGGGGTTGTGTTGAGATGAGAAAAGTAATTCGAACTTGGACGTAGTTTCGTGAAAGTTGGGCGCCCACTTGTTTCTAACACGGTTTATTATTTTTTTGACTGTTGTTTTTGACAAAGGTCAACAACTTGTTTTTATTTATTTTGACTTTCTGTGAACTGTTTCTTCTACATTTCGGAGGGTGACCTTTGGAAATTGCCTTGCTTGTTAGTTTGTTTTTGACATCAATCACTTGAGGTTTTTAGATGTCTTCCAGCCCACTACCCAAGTAGCATTGACTCCGTAAACGCTAGTAGAATATACAGGGTGTAATGGAAAGGGTATATGTATAAAGCCGAAGAGAGGGTGTTCAGTATCGGTAACTGAACAACTTGTGTTCTGCGACTTTTCGATTTTGGCGAATTTATTTTTTGACTTTTCATGCATTTCACACCGGTCAGCTGATCGATTTGTATTTTTATTTTATATTCGAAAAGTCGTAGAACAAAAGTTGTTCAGTTACCGATACTGAACACCCTCCCTTCGGCTTCATATACCCTTTCCGTTATAGTATAGAAATAAAATATGATTAACATAAGAAAGAAGACTACAATGATATATAATAACACTCTGTATCACGATATTGGCAAACAACGAACTGTTGAGTTCATTAATAAACTAAATAAATAAAATAAGATTATCCTGTGCTACTACTTTAAGTTCTATTATGAAACATAAGACGTTCCTTTCCACTCTATATTATACTGTCTAAATAATTATCGAAACTATGCTATATATACATGACTTACTATTCTAAGCAACATATAGGTACTCTAACTTTAAATGCGCTAAAATTACCTTCATTATGAAGCGTTTACAGGGCATTGTCCTGTGTGTTATCGTCAACACTGTCACTCTGTGTCTACGAGTTTAGGGCGAAAGTACAGTGACGAATATTTTATGACAACCTTTCCTTCTCACCTGGTACGATTCTCACGCGAGCAATTTATTCGAATATGACAACGGAAGTTGAAAAATATGTCCATACAGGTACAGTCGATAGAACATCAATAGTCACTTTGAGTGTCAGCTCTTGTGTCGTAGAGTCTACGCCGTAGATAATAAATACGCTAAACAATACAATTTCCAAACAATTAATCCGTTGGGCGACTTGTTGTACATGTAGGACATTAATTTGATATTAATTATACAATGTTTCTGTCAGGTAGTTACTAACAGTTCAGGCCACGTGGGGATGATAGTGGTAGCATAGTGCCGTAGCCTACTGGCTTATGCTGACACTTCACTTGGCTATTCGTATTCGCTATTAGGTGTTTGTCGTATTTGTCAAATACTTGACGTACATACAAATAAGACGAAAATTTTGTCAAGAATACCAACCACACATGGCAGTTATGACAATTACGCAACGTGAAGTGCCAACATTACACACATACACACCCTAGCGAAACATGACGACCAATGACAACAAAACAAAATGACGAAAAACAATTATACACACATACACACACAGTCTTTTACCGCAAAAATATTTTACATACGATACGGTTAGAAATCAATTTCCTCGAGCATAGCCCAGCATTACCGGTTTCAGTATTATACCTAACGTAAATCAATAGGGAAACCATTTCAATTCCGACCTGTTATGTTTAAAACTCCCAAATGTATTGCCTGCCAATATTTAAGATTGATGACCTGACCCCACTCCCTTTGCCCGCAGAAAGGGTAAAGGTTTTTACTTCAGGCCCTGGGCTGGGCGGAAAGGGAGAGATGTATTACGGTAGTCTCCCCATAGGATATACCGTTATTATATTAATGAACTACTAAGACTTCGATAAAGAAAGGGACAGAGGGCCTAAACGGTGGTGTAACTTTAAATCACGTTTATGAATTCGCGCCTAGAACTGAACTCCTAGTGAAATCTTTCACGAGCCGCCATTGATTACTAGTAACTATCAAATTGTTTCCTCTAGTGGGCTTGGGCATAAATAGATCGAGAAATTAGTGATAAATGATACCAGCAGAAGCAGTGGTCACATTCATTACCTCTCTGTCATAGCCAATTAATATGTATATATAGGTTATATCAAAGATAATAAGTATATTAAAGATAATATTATTATATTCGGTCATATACTTATTATCGTAGAGCCAACTGTACAAATAACCAACGTTGCAATGCAAGTAAGAGACTGTGACGACAAAAGGTATTTAGGTCTAAGTGTAATAGGGGTTCTCGAAAGTCTACACACGTGACATAAATAGGGGTCAAAAGAGCAGGTGAGGCGATATGATTTCATAATTTATGATCGGCTGTTTCCACTGCTAACGTTTTAGTCCGTCCGGGCGCTCACCGTATATTCATAACATATTATATCATCAAATAGTACCAAACTTCTAGAGTAACAGATGATGAGTTAGTAACTTAAAAGAGAATAGCTCATACCCGTGCTGTTAACTTTTGTACTACACCTATAATTTATTTTCCAATAATGATCTCACTCTATGAGATAAACCACCATGGACTCGCAAAGATCGCTCCTTAGAAACATTTGACAAGGAAGGAATAGGAAGTCACACTTTTCTCAAACTAATGCAATAAATTTGTTACAAATTCCAAATTATGCGATAAATGACCACATATGGAAGTTAATACTACTATTATTAACTATACTATTAATGAATGAATAAAGGAAAACACTCATATTTACTTCCAATAATATTAAGCTTTCCAAACGGATAATGAACCTGAAGACAATACAATTCCCAAACCAAAAATAGAATCGATAGACACCGGAACACGGCAAGATCCATGACTCAAGTGGCAGAATAAATCAGTCTTGACTCGTAAAGGTCAGACAAGAATCGATATCAGGAGGTTGGAGACTGTTGCTTATGTTGCTCACTTGTGAACATTAAGGCATTAAAAAAAATCGATCTGATTCCTCTGATACTAGACCTAGCATCTGACGCGGCCTTTCCCAAACCATTGTAACCATACTCCCTTAGAAAACATTTCCATATAATAATAAATCTGGTACACATCGTTTCGCCGTATCAGTTGAAACTGAAGACTAACAGAGTGGCGACCTCGAACTGGGCTCAGGAAGCCTGGACGACCAAAGGATCATTGGTCTGATGATATCAAAAGTCTTTGGGAGGCAGTTGAGTCGATTGACATACAGTGGAAGTGAATGGGGAAAAGGGAAGGCTTGTATCTCATCATTGGAGTTGAAACTGATAATGACCATGAACTACCAATCGATCAGCTTACTACGGATGTCGCGACAAAAGTCTTTTGCAGATATATTGACTCCATTTCTACAAGCTTAATGGCTGGAAATACTGACAGTAACGATTACTACTGCTATAGATTATTTAAATTACGTACAGTCCCAACTTAACATTGATAAAGCATCCGCAGACTCTTTGTGACATTATCAGGAACCCGCATTGATCCGCTGGTTCCAAAACGGGAAAGTCAGATATAAATATGATTGCTAAACAAGCGAAAAGCAATTTTTAGAAAGAAAAACCTATCTTAACTTCATCCATAAAGTAGAATGATCATAATGAGGCCTCTGTATAGATTATCCTAGTACACGTCCAAGAAAGTGCCATCTAAGAGAATTCAAATTTACCGTACGAACCGTCCCGGCGGCAGGATGAGTCAGACGGTTTACCGGGTACGTGACTCGAATCCATTTTATCCGAGCCACTTATATTCTTGAAACTTTTCTCAAGAATTTCTAGAGCACCTCTTATATTTGGCTTAGCAATGGAACGATGAAAGTTCACTTCGTTTAAGGGTGTTTTGTAGATAAACGGTATTTTGGACTGCTTGGTAATTATATTTTTATATTTTATTGTTTTGTAGTTTTCATCACAGTTTTATTCTGATTATGGGACGCGGAATTCTGATCATGGGATGTGGACAGGACTGTCAGCACCTATTGCGAATACTATAAATGTTTTTTTTTTCTGACGTAGTTTCAGCCTGTCTTAGTCATACATTTTAATTTTAAAACGTTTGCATTACCAAAGAATATATAAATAATATCTAGCAGTATTTTGGTTATCAAAGAAACATTTTCTGTATTATTTTTTTATACATTATAACTCGATATCACAGGCCACAGGGCTGAAAATTCCATATACCTTACTACTTACTTAATATAATTTATTCAACAGAATATAAATGCCATTTTCATTTATTTATAATTGCAAACTTATCCATCATAGTCTCGGAAGTATTTTAAATTGTTATGCATAACGTTTCACAGAATACGAGATCTCCAATGAATCACAGATCAAAATTAGTTCAACAGAAATCTTCGGGCCATATTCATAACCAAGCAATTGACTTAATTTAAATTCTGTGCACCCTTGAGTCGCTTAAAGTTATAACAAGCAAAGTTAATAACGATGTGAAACACTGTCCTAACAAACGACGCGATGCGTCAACGATCACGAGTCTATCACCCCTTTACTGTCACATGGATACAAGGGTTTGACTGTACGAGTATGAAAAACATACGCATTTAACGAGAATAATCCTTTAAACTTCCATAGAAAATTATTTCACTTTAAATTACACTGAAGACCTAAATTAATTGCCATATTATATGCCATTTACCGATGCGTATCCGGCGTTTTGTTAATACATCATCAGCCCTTATCAGTCCACTGCTGGACCTAGGCCTCTACCAAGGCATGCCATCTTATTCTCGGCTTTTTGCATTTAAGTTGTTAAGGCGCAAGTGGTTGTCAAAAACAAGAGTGAGACAGAAGATGCCCCGCAGCGGCGGAGTGAAGAGCACGGCGCAGCATTTTGGATGAATTTTGGCAGGGAAATAAAAATACTCCAACAAAAATCGGATTTTTTTTAAAACAAGCTCACGTATTTATAGTACTCTACATTTTGATATATATTTTGTATGAATAACTATTTCGGTTTAGATATAAAATCAAAGACATGGAAGGGGTATGTTTGCGATTGTCCAATCATGTATCGGTATTTATCAGTCTCTAAATAGACACCCCAAGATTGCTGTATATATTTTCCAGACGTTTAATTTCAGAAAAACTGAAAATACGCGCGTACGAAGCCTTAATGATCATACCAGAATCATAATAACGCAGATAAAGTTAAACGACTGAACGAAAGTGAGAGGTAAATGCAACATCAAACCAGGTAGTAATTTAACTTTACACCTTTTAATGTAATATTAATAACGTATAGGTATCTATAATCCATAAGTATCTACATATCTTCAGTATTTTTTTCTTTATTTAATGAGCTTTATCGCTGAGAGACAAAGTAAATTCATTTAATGTCTACTTCCGAAATCCCATTCTATTGCATTGAGAAATTTATTTGTATGGCATAATTGAGACCATTGAGCATTAGATAACATCTTTTAAATGTCTTGTAAGTACATCAACCTAACCATGAATCTGCGTTCTGTTAAGATATTATTTTTTCTGACTATGATAAATTACCCAATGACTCTTACCGTAAACGATATGTTTTCTACAAGCCACTTTACGTGATACCTATTTGTCTTCAAAGACACATTACTTAGCAGGATTTCGAAATTTGAGCTACGAAGATAACGTTCTACTTGATTTATACGTCCAAGATCTAAGTACAGTCGACAATACATTGACTCGCCACAAAATAATGGAAAACCATTGCAGTACTGGTGTAAAGTAAATTGTACGTGTGTTACTCTTGATATGCTGTTGATTGTACATAGGAAATAGGAGAAAGTGTCAACATAACATAATATATGGAGGTTTACGTTTGACCTATTTCTGTATAAGTATAGTGGAATATCATTACGATGTACAAATCTATTATAGTTAGGTATACTTATACGTTACAGTCTTTAAAACGTTTCCAACGCAATAATATTATTGATTATATCAAGAAATTGTTGATAAGTTGTTTAAGGTATGTATGTGGAGTACCTACCTAGTTAAAATTTATACACTTTTGTTTCAGTGATCGATCATATAATTATAATCTACTAAAACTATTATTATAAGAATACCATTCATGTTTGATTTTATTAAGTAACAATTATACATATAACTTTCTTTCAAATATTATTACTTTAACCGTCAATCATTGATCTCCTATAGATAAACAACTAGATACACAGTCTTGCCTTCTAAAAATGTCCGAGCGCAAAGAAGGTCCAAACGGATGAAAGGACTCTCATTTGCTTTATTGGACATTATTTGGACGTTAACAATGGACCCTTATTTGGACGTTTTTTTAATTGATTTAGTAAGACCTTTTTGTATCTAGTTGTTTATATGAGATCAATGCCGTCAATACATAAATTATATAAATTTAATATAAATATAGGTTAGAACTAAAATAATATGATGTATTGGTAAATACGTATAAAGTAATTTAGCGGGACATAAAATGACAGAATTTTGGACATAAAGCGACATGAGACGGTATAAAGAGAAAATAAAATAATATATAATAATAAAAACTCGGGCCACTTCTGACGTTTTCTCTATTAAACATAGCATTTTCCTCCAAATTACTTATACTTACATTAAAATGTGGGGATATGGTAAGGGTTTTTTGAATAAACCTAGTTCGCCTTAGACAGTAACATTTTATATAAAAGTGCGGCATTGTATCCGAACTGTCTACATACCATAATTTCTATGATCATATTAAAATCCCCATAAAATCTAATTATAAGTACTGAGCTCGTGCATTCACCTTGCAATATTTCTGATTTGTAGGCAGTTTTTCATCGTCTGTTGTTTCTTGATCTAGGATTTTCTGCGAAATACCATTGCAAATAGTCTGCTAATGGTTTATAGCTCATTAAAACATTTGCTAAACACACGAGTCATGTCTGAAGTTTATTGACCTTTTTAATTACATACGATGGGATCAATGACCTGCCAATTTATTTCAGATCTGTTTTCCTCAATTTTATGCGTATCTGAGAGTTCATGAACTCATTAATTGGTATCGATTGCATACGACTGCCTTATGGAATTTAATTGTTGTATATAGGTTTCAATAAGTATTTCCTTACCTCTATCATGCTCGACATATACCTAAAATATACTATAAATATAATATACATTTCCAGAGGGGAAATGCCGCCAGCATTTTGGGCACGTTGCCGGACAACGGGGATCGGTTGAACTATTTGTAATGCTAAGTCATTCAGATAGTTCAACCGATCTATTGTACATATAGTTTTTAGTTTAGTTTTTATATATTTTTTTTAGTTTTATTGTAATAGATTGTAGTATAATGTTATTAATAATAAAAATAAAACACAAGCAGCCTAAAATCCACTTTAAAATTTATTGTCATTCTCTGACCATAAACACACTGTTATCCTATTAGTTTTTTTTTTAATAATTTATCCCACTGCTGGACCTCCCTCCCCCATTGATTTTCTATCACATCTCTATTTTTACTGACATCGTCTTTCCACCTTTGCCGGGGTCTACCCCAATGGCAAGCATTTTGTAATAGTTAAACAATTAAATGTATGATTATTATAATTAATAAATTAAACACTTTAGGTGACGGCATAATTAGAAAAGTCATGAGCTCATGACATTGTCGGCCATAAAAAATGAGATAACATACAGCCCACACACATAAAAAATGATTTATCAACCTACGGAGATAATAAAATTCATCATTCCTACTTAGGCAAATATTTAAAAATTAATTAACGAATTATAATCTAATAATGAATGGCAACGTAATACGAAGAGCCGACTACGTGGGCGACACGTCAAAGTTTTCTCTTGAGATGAAATTAATTACTACTAAGATAATATACCTGGGAGGCAGACTTATTGTTTTAATATTACGAAACGTCCAAATTAATACCCACCTCAGTTATGTACCTACCTATATTTTAAATCAACTGTAAAATACCGTCAATTTTACAGCAGGTTCAAAATATGGAAGCTGGCTGACGACTTTCAGAACAATCCGGTAGACATAACAATTAAGGTAACAATTAAGGAAAAATATGAGGTAACACTTTATTAAAAGTGAAATATTATGACACTTTGTTTCAATTAATCATGTCAGCAGCTCATTAACACCATTTTATGTAAGTAATGTTTATTATAATTATTTATTTATCAAAAGTGGTCTTACTTACCTAGACCTTTACAAAAACATTTGTATAATAAAATTAAATTTTACGATATTGGTTCCTCATACAAATTAGCTACGATAGTAGGTACGTCTAGTATAGTAAATAACACGTTAATTATAGATAAACCTATTAAAACATAGACGTAGTGTATCCGATGTCGAAAAATATCCATTTACATAGGCCGAGATTCATTGTCACTGTCAAAATATGTACTATGACTTTTACATCCGCTAACCAATCTCGCCAGAATTTCACCAAATTGTCACCACGCCAAAACAAAGCAACATCGACCCTCTAAATGATACGGAATTTGCTAAGTTCCTAATAAGACAAGATGCACCGATGGCGAGGCGAGATTCTCAAGATTGTTTCTCGAAGGTCCAAGCAATGTTTGGATACTTAATTAGCGTGCCAGATGCCAGGGAAAGTGTTTGGAAGATAATGAGAATTTACTATTAGGTAGTCGACGAAGGTGAAAGGTTACATACTCCGATCGAGTAGATATTTAAGTAAATGTAAATAAACAATGGCGCGTCACTCTTTGTTTTAGGAAAATTATGTATGATTATTCCTCGTGATTTAGCAAAAATATAAGCCCAAATAGTAACCCAATATTAATAGATGTAAGTATGTATTATATTACTATACTCGGCACTTACTACCCTTCTTTCTACTTAGACCTCGGGTGTGACGTTTTACCATCTCTACATACTCCGCAAGAGCGTAGACATTTCTAGATAATTATATCTAGAAATTGGTATTGCATAAAGTAAGAATAGTATTAACTATTCTTACTTTATGCAATAGGTATAGTAGCACTTTACTATAAATCAGATAGCAACCTATCTCTTTCAGACCTATCTCTATAAATCTATCTCTTTCGCTAAGACTTAGTTGTATCTCCAAATCGCGTATCCCTGTCTTGAGCGTTTAATAGATAAGACGGCGAAGGATCGATCTTATAAACTTTTCAATACATGGTGCCGTCAACGAATTTCGTCTAAAAGCCGCTGAAAGCCGTATGCTTAGGCCATGAAGAAAAAATTGCGCCGCGCTCCATGGAGAGAGCCAAAATATATATTAGAACATGATGAAAAAAAATTCTTGCCGTGGACAGGACTTGAACCTGCGACCTTGTCATTCCGTGACACGCTCTTACCAACTGAGCCACCACAGGCCACGCCACGCCCACCGAAAATCTTCATCGCTTTATACATACTTAAAGGGTATGTTACGCAATTCCATCTATCGGACAATAGTAGTAGGTATTATTCTCAAAACCATGTCTAACAAGGTCGCAGAAACGGTAAAAAATTTTTCATCATGTTCTAATTTATTCACCGAGCATGGAAATGCGTAATTCAAATTCTGAAAATATATATTTGTTATGGGCCGTGGGGGCAGGTGTCCACCCTTGATAACACTTTCACTCTCATACGTCAGATAGAGACATATATTTTTAAATGTCCGACTTATCTTGAAAATCCAAACAATGGAAAAATAAGTGAGTTGCAGAGCCGCATAAAATTGTCGTGTAAGAGCGTAGTTTGCGAGGTAAATATGGTTAATTCCATGGCGGAGATTCATGGCTTATTCATTGTAACTTATGTCTCGTGAGAATTTAGGAAAATTTGAGGTATTTAGATATGACAGTTATTTCGTCATTTCGATTAGCTATAAAAAAAGTAAAGACTGAATACGAGCGCCAGTTGATCTAAACCGAAGTCCAAATCAAGTGTCTTGTTATGTAAACAAAAACTACCCTACCCCACTAACATTTTAAGCTGTTCTGTGATTATTGCATAGTTATTTTCAAATTAATAGATCGGATTACTATATTTTCATAATGATGAACAGGTTCGACCAATCAGTTCCTTTAGTGTTATATCATAACAGGCAATTAGACGATCATATTTGTTTACAAAATAAGACACTTGATTTGGGCTCCGGTATAGGTACCTACATTTTAATTTACTAATTCAGAACGGGAATTCGTAACTGCAATCGAGTGACTTCATCGTGAATTCATCATGAAGAAGCTTTAGCCGTCGCGTGAATTCAAACCTCCCCGATAAAGTTACAGGATCAATGTTGTGCGAAGACGGCAAAACAAAAACCGCAGCATAGAGAAAGTTCCATCTAGTTTCGAGTTTGGAATCAGCGGCTAATTACCTCAAGGAACTCTGGAACTGGTTATAGGAATTCTATTAAGACTACTTCATAGATAGTAATTGAGACTTCGTTAGGTTATTTCGCTGTAAACCCAATTATTTAAATATTAGTTTTAAAGTGTATTTAGTGAACCTACATTCATGAAATTTGGTATGCTGCGTGAGGTGAGGGCTAGGATCATGATGGTGTAATTTCATCTGGGTATCTCAAATAGGTACCGAGCTACAGGCTGGTCAAAAGTGGCTCGAAACGTTTCGTGTAGATAGTGCCTGGTGTATGTGTGGCCGGTGTTTTTAGAACTGGCATGTACACTACTGTGCGCTTAGATTGGTTATACCATCCTGATGATAGGTAATTTATCTGTATAAATAGATATAATACATATATGTAATTTCTTCTTGTCATATATGTAATTTCTTAATGTCTTTTATAAAAGACATTGCCACATTTCAATGGAGCTTTGCCCCACCTACAAAACTACGTGACCATTTAAGCTGTACCTATCATTTTGTTGTGGACTTATTACAGGTTTCATATTGCATAATCATAATCAGTATCATTTTCCACTACTCTCGCAACTCCTATAGAAGAATAACAAAAACAATGAATAAATCGCTTCGATTTCTTATTATTTATTCCTAATTAAGCTGTTTTTTTTCGATTCGCAACTTGTACAAAACTTTATTTTAAACTAATAATTTTAATAAAAAAATGGAGATATTTTTACATTTATTCGTTATCTTGTACAACTTGCGGTTGATGGTGGGGCAGAATCTGGCATTGTCATTTTGATAATACATGCAGTGAATCATTTGGTGTTGCGAATTGCGATGCAAAAATAGATTTGCAACTCAAAACAAAACACCAATTCAAAATATTTTTCATTAAAATTTTCTATAATAGGTATTTTAAAGCGTATTATGCGTTATGTTTTTTTATACGTTAAGCGATGCTACAACATTAGTATACAAAAAAAAACATACGTAAACATAGTCCTCATTTCAAGTTGTATCTTCAATTAAGCACATGAGCATAATTAATAGTTATGACTTCGTAATCTACCGATTTAATACTTGGCAGAGTATCCCCAGGCAAATGTTTAATCTTGGTCATGGGAGCGCATCATGCGTCATTAGTATGCACATCACTAGTCATGTAGGTTTCATTACAAAATTCAAATTAGTTTCCTTAAGGGCCATATCAAAGTTAAGTGGCATCACAATCTTTAAAAAAATCATACCTTCTGCTAGATCAATTATTACTTTGATAAAAAATGTATGTTTACTTCTACAATCAAGACGAATCTAACGACATCTCATATAATAAAATCCATCAAGCCGTATAGGCTGCAGGGCGTGCCAAAGAATTAGACATACATACTCACACACATGCACTCGGAAAACATAACCCTCCTTCTTACGCAGCCTGGTAAAAAAGCCACTTACAAATATTTATAATACGAAAAATGCTGTTTTATATGTTAATTCCAAAGTGACTCAATTTCGAAAAAACGTGATATCTATTTGTATATTATAAAATAGTGTTTATCCTGACAGACATTTGATAGTATATATTTTAAACTAAAATTGATTCTATTAGATCGTCTCATTTTTTAAAGATTGGGAACGATAGGTATGGCCCTTAAGGCAATGACTTCTTGAGAGACATGACAAATCATCTGTCGGTAAACTATCTGCTTAATGAAATTTTGCTAATGATTTTAACACTGGACACGTTGTCGTGTCAAACTGTTAGTATCGTCCACATGATTAATGTTAGTCACTTATCATTTCCCCAAATCCTGATATTTAATTCTTTTGTAGTATTTAGTTCCTGCCCCTTTTAATATTTTGTTCATTAGTGTGTATAGGTGCCTACTATAAGTATAATCATAATATCGTTTTCATAGGTTCTACGGTTTTTCCTGATACCTATATACCTTTGAAGGGATTAGATTTCTCTACAAAGTATGACAGAGTATATATACGAATATGTGTACGAATACTAAATAATTGTAACAAAACTAAGACATTATAAAATATGCATTACGGCATCTTTGAAATGAAAATATATACGGCGCTTGTTTCTTTGCAAAAATAAAGCTTTAGTCTAGACCTAATTTACATGAATAGCGAACGAGCGGCCGTTCTTTGTCTTTTAAGTCGCAATTAATTATTCTACTTTATGTAAATATCGCCGCAGACGCGTCAGCTTCGGACCTTCCTCGCCTTTTTGCGAGTGACTGCGACGGCAGTGGAGCATGTGCCGGCTAAAAACTTAATATTTTATGCGGAAAGACTCTAGTTCATAAAATAATATTAGCCCGTGAACACGTACTCAGTTAAATTCAGAGAAATTGCACGCAACACTCGTACTCACAGCATCACATCACTCGCAACCCATTGCAATTTGTAGCGCTCTTATTTCGTAAGTCAAAAGAAATGAAACAGTACTTCGAGGTACTGCTGTGTGTACGTCTTTGTATATTATACGACAGTGTTTTTATGATACCACTCGCTGGGATGATGGAGTAAAGCCGTTAATACTTGAATAGAATTCTGTAAGGGAAAATAAAACAGTCCTTTTATAGTCGCTACCAGTCTCTTGAAATACAGAAACAGAATTTCCATCGCAAAATGATGACCTCTGAATAAACTTAGTAAGGTAAAGTAAAATACAAACTCAACAATATAGAGGAAAAGACAAAAATTACAACGAGACGGGGATAATTTTGTCATAGTTTCTTAAATGACAAACAGCCAATGAAAATCAAGATACGAATCGAAAACACTGCATCACTTTGAACATGATAAAATGGAATCGGTGCAAACGAGAAGTTACTCAGTATAATGACAATATCGCTTACGAGTGAGTTAGTGACATAACATAACGAAGGCCAGTGACTCTACTGATAAATAAACTCGGTCCAGTGTTGTCCAAACAATGCCAGGGCTGACATCGGACCGCAATTTGCGACGCATAATATTTATAGGAAGGAATCATTGAAAAAAAAAATATATATCAATGTGGTAAAAAGTTTTTCATTACTATTCATGGCCTAGTCGTTAGGTTATCTGTCTTAAAGGAGTCTCTGATTTTGCTTTCGATCGGAAACGTGATTTCTGAGGCAAAATTTTTGTGTTCATTAACAATATCAAAATCTCTGAAACGGTACATATAATATCTTTTATTGGCCACGAGCGTGTCAATACGGATTTTTAAAAGAAATAGAGTAAGAAGAAATTGCCTACAACCAATCTTGAAACAGAGATGAACATATCAATTGTACAATTTTAGAAGTTGACTGAATTCGTAGGTTTAGCACCAAATTAATTTGAATATCTTTAAAGTTTCTAAAAAAATTCAATGGTTGCGGATTTTCACTCTCTTAGAACAATTAACGACGACAATCACAATGTATAGTATAGGGATGAGAGTGCCGAGCAAAATTGTCTTTGTCAACGTCTACATCTTACGTATCAAATCAAATATACTTTATTTGCACACAAATGAAAATACATCAGTTACATATAAAACCAAAACTAGCTAGTGTACAGACTGGCGGCCTTATCGCTTTCTTCCAGGCAACCTTTTCGGGTAATGGAGATATTGAATCCAAACAGCGTAGCGGGTGCAAAAATTTCATAAAACAATATAAATGTACCTAATCAGATTTATCATTAAAATGCTAAATAAACTAAATACCTACAATATAATATAACGTATCTCTATTATTAAAATGTGGTATGTTAGCCCTCAATTGAAAACACCTGAACTAGTCGATTCAATTACCTACTATTGTGCTTAATTATCTAGCAGCGATATCGCATGAATTATTGCAGGAAAGTGAACAACCGACGTCGATTAGTAGTGAAGTTATAACCGCATTTGTCAGTCCGACAAATCTATTAGCTCTATCGAATTTATGTGTCGAACTAATGAATTATTCAGCGACGATAACGAGCCGTTAATTGTTTTGTACAACGGGATATTTTAATTATTTTTGGTGATGAATATTGAAGCTGCTGTTCTTATATCTAATCAGATATTCTACATACCTAACGGTAAATAGTTTTAACATACTTTTTTTCATTAATAGGTACTTCAGACATATTTGCAAGAATAATATTAAAATCATATTTTTCCAGGTCTTCTAAATGCTATTTTCAGCTAGATTTGATAAAATAATACATACGAATATATTAAGTTAACATTTTGAAAGACGGATTCCTAGAAAGCTACTTTTTATTATCTACATATCGGCTCGAATGATCAAACAAAGACTGTTATTGGGAAGGCCACAACCTAGATCAAAGGCAAAATAAATTAAACAAAGTCTTCTACAGTAACACAAAGTTTCGTTCTTTTCCTTATCAAACTAAAGCGGTGCTCCTTCCAATAGATCACGCTCCAAGATTCAAAGTAAATTACTGCAATCAGATAACTTCGTTTAACAGAAGAACTATTTTTATCGGACACAATAAAGTAAATGTCAAGAATAGAGTTGACCTAAAGTTTAGATATCATTTCGGTTTCGGACACAATTATTTGTATGAGAAAGGCAGACGAGCAACCACATGGTAAGCAGTCATGCCTAGAGTAGGTACCTACATCCAAGATGTAGCTGGTTCACTGCCCACCTTAGATAATTTTATAATGATTGATTACCTAATATATTTTAAAAAAAGGGTGTGTTTGAAGTAGATAACATTTGTTAGTGAATTAAATCATGTCCATCCAGTGATTTAAATTGTAAATTATAAAATCTTGAACAGAATGGTAAATGAAAATACTAAAATAATCGTATACCTACCTAATAAAATTACGTTAACATAACATAACAATTATGTAACATCGTCGTCAAAATCAATTATTTTATAATTCGAAATATTTCATTATTTATCACGTTCACATTAAACGTGATAAATATTTATAGAAAGCTCGTGATAGTTGAGGAAAAGGTATATAGACCTCTGAGGACCTCTGTTCAATAGTAGCTAATGGTTCAAAAACTATATATTACAAAAACCCAAAGATTGGTTTCGGTCTCACTATTTCCCAAGGACTCTATTCCAGAGTCGACCACCCGTTGCGCGATTCCAAATAATACGATTACCAAGTTACTAGGAATAACAAAACAGACGAGAGTCGGGGCTGAAGTGTGTCATTAGGATTTCACCGATCTATTTCCGACTAACTATACTTCAGTCGATGATGTTATTTCTGGATCATCGTGAGTTACGATGGATCATTGAGTATCAAAGTTTATTGCCTCACGAAGAAAGCGATATGTACGGAAATAAAAGAACCAGTCGATCAAAATCAACACCAATATTCGTTTAACTTAACCAGTTATAGGTGTTGCAAGTGATGAAAGCTAATGAACGAAAACAGCACGTCTCAAAGTGGTTTTACAAGGCGAAACAAAATGCATTCACGCAGAAAACTAAAAATGAAAAAGACGCTCACATTAAAATCAATCGGCAGACAAACATAAAATCACTTTTCCTATCGATTGTTTGATCTGCTATATTGATAATCTTCTATGTACTGAAGTTGAAGTTGTAAAGCAGTAAGTCGGTTCATATCAGTAACCCAGAGATAGGTATTAAAACTTTACTAACACCTTGGCCATTGACTATTATTACTATATTTTGTAGCACCTTGTATTTGACCGACAGACACTTTATTAGCGCTCTTTAATGGTCCAATTTTCCATCAGCTCCTAAATGTGAACGTTACGCAAATTAGAAGCGTAGGAGAACTCCTTTTACGATCGTACAGTCGACAGCACATAAACTTACACAAACCAATTCTAATGTACGACGCGTATAGTTCCGCGCATTATACTTCATGTGCTGGTCGACTGTATCTATGGCTTCCTACTCGTACATTTCACATTATTAACTCCTATTTAAGGAGGTACTTCGCCTAATTGGTATAAGATTGAATATTTATGCTTGTCGCTTCTGATGTCTTATGACTATCCACTCAATTTGTAGTCCCTATTTATTCAATATTAATAATTGGAAGTTGCAAAAACACTTAAGTGGCCTTATACGTTACTGAGAAGGCAATAACGTCCATAAAATTTTAATAATTATAGCGCAAAAACTTTTGAGAGGGTTAAGGCGTTAAAGATTGAAATTCCTCTGAGCAATTCCTTAAAAGACTTGGCTGGCAGCCAGCAGGTTTTTCTTTGAACGCGAAGACACATGGCTGACTTCTATATTGATTGGGGTTACCTTAGTGACATAGTAAACGGCCCAGCTTTTACCGCATTGCTTGGTCAGTTCAATGAATTGTCAATTCCTGACATAGCTTCGGTCGTATATCATTGGCATCGGGCATGTCCATGACCATGTCCAGTTCATCCGTTTCATGCATACCTTATCGGTCATACTATGAGGATCCATTGCGTATAACTGACTGATATTTTTAAGCTATCTAGTTTAAAAATTTGTACGGACAAAAATCTCTTAATGATATTCATCATAAAATACATAGAATCCCCATTCATTGATCATTTGTTATCCACTGTCGATCTATATCAATTAGCATAATCTTGGTTGAAAATTGTTCTCTTGTTCTAAGCATTCTAATTGAAATCTTGGTCAAGTTTACGATAGAAATCTACCATTGTATTCACTGTCAAGAACACCAAACTAATTAATAGGTACTATAGAGTCTATAGTACCTACTTATATAGACGAATCGATTTAAATAAATTAGATCAGACTCTAATTTACCTGCCCCGACCTGCATCATATTCATCTATACTTGTCATTTCTATATCAATTCTATATTATGTACATCCACATATGGTACAAAATCAAGAGTCACATCAATTTCATTTGCGTACACTCATTACCAAAATATTTCAAACGCAATATTTCATTGATCCCAAAAATATTCCGTTCCAATACCCCACGTTTCATATAGCCAATCTTTTTTTCCTTCTTCGTTTAGAAAACTTCAACAGTCCCGTTTTCTATAATGTATAAGCAATTTCCCCGTCTTTTTTCCCACCGCGTCGAATCTTTGCCACGTTTTCATTATTCCATACTTAGGCTATATAGAAGCTGCACAAAGGCTTTGTTAAAGGCATCTTCCGAGCGTTGTAGAAGCTCCCTCACCTTCATTTACATGAATAGTGCATGCCTGGGTTTGTTTAATGTGCATTTAATAATTTTTGTTTACGTAAAATGTTACCCGAGATTCTGCTGGAAGCTTAGGTGTGGAGGAGTTTTAATTTAGTTCATTAATGGGAGCTTCTTTATGTTGCTTAGTAAGTTAGTGGTTGTTTATTTTGAAGGAAGGAAGTATTACTTTACGGAAGAAAACTTTATTCTCCTTGTTTTAAATAACAAAGGAACTACGAAAATATTTAAGTACTGTAGGGACTTTGATAATGGATCAAACTGCAAAAAGTCACTAACTGCCAATAAGAATGCAACTGCCATAAATAATTCAAAAGATGGAAGGCAGGTCGATAAGTCCAGACATCGTGAATGGGAAAACACTTAGGCTATTCTTGGAGCCTTTAGTTGGAAATAACTCTCTAAAGGCAAGTTTACAATGGGTAAGCTAAGCGGTATGAATGGAATTACTACTTGTTCGCAATGCCTTCATAGTTTTTGGTATTGCTTTAAAGATTAGCAAATGTTTTGTCTAAGTTTTGACACTACCTACTAAATTTCTCAACAACCAATAAGCTATGTATTTGTCCTAGAAGTGGCCTAACAGATTAGTTTTGAGATTGGATTTGAAGTTTATTTGACAGGACTGTAAATATATTAATAATGCAATCAAAAATAATCTTAATATTTTCGTCATATTCTGTCCTTATTAACAAAACAGATATAGAATAGAAAAGACATGGTAGACCACTTACCCTATGGTATGGTATGGTTTCGGCTATCCGAAAGGGGCTAGTCGGTATCGACTGAAACTGAACAACTTTTGTAGTATAACGTTACATCCTGTATAAAAAAAAAATGGTTGCCTGTAAAGTCGGTATACGGGCGAAAGTTTTACGTGACAACGACGAAGGGAAAGTGGAAGGGACGCGTGCCTCTCACTCGCTCTCATTGTGAGCGCATAACGTGAGCGGAGCGTAACGCAGTTTCTTGAAGTGTCACCCGGCAAACCAATTTATAAGACGTTGTCACGTCAAAATGAGTTTTAGATTCTATGCAACGCAATTCTTCAGATCAAATTGATGAGTGATGATACTTTTTTGGCAGTTGGGCTAAATGCGCCTAAATATGGTGTCACAAAGTAATGTAGTAATAACTGCCCTGGTGTAAATGTAGCACTATCTTCCCTTTCTCGCGTTACAAGATTTGCTTGCCGAGTAGCTAGATTGGCAGTGATGCGCATAAATTTCAATACAAAGTAACCTGTAGCCACTCTACTAAATACGCATACGACGTTGACTAACGCATTGGGTTGTATAGGTATGTTTAGTATTTGATCGCCTCTGTAATTAGATAATATCCTTCGTTATCAGTTGTCACTAAACGTGACCATGCATACCTAACGACCAATAACAGTGGTTGAAACGATGGAAGTGTCTGTCGGGGCTTTTGAAATCTAGTTTTAGCGAGGTTATTATAAGAGCATACAATCATTAGCTTGCCGTTCTGAGACAGCGCTTAGGAAGTGCATACAGTCCAGTGTTGGTATTAGAGACGCAAACATCGCAAAAAAAAACCGACTTTTTTCTACTTTTTTTTAAATCCCTAAAGAATACTTATTCAAGTTAATTAATATATACCTATGTAACATAGCATAACTACTTCCAGCAGTAGACAGAAATATAAATAAAGAAGACAAGCAAATAAGACATTTCAAGCGAAGTACGTCAGTTAATTTGCTTAGTGAAGTGACACCATTATTTGTAGTATAATTTTCGACACTGGTTAAAATAGTCACCGAAATTATTATGGGCCACTCCTTGATGATTTTAGAATATAATAGAATAAGTAATCGTTTATTTGACAGCCAAACAGCATACCTACCTATTTAAACACACACTTACAATGTAATTTACTTAATTTAGAAGCATATTAGAAGAAGAAAAACGGCCAAGTGCGCGTCGGCTGTCGGACTCGTGCACCTTGCAACTTCACCATAACATTTGCTCCAACGAAAAGATAAACTAGATTTAGTGACAAACTTATCTTTACGTTTTCGAAACTGATAACGTCATACATCGACATACCAGGCGTCAACTGCAAATATAAGTTTGTAATTACAAAAAAATAATTATTTCGTGATGTAACCCCAAATTTACAGTTTTTTGATATTTCCTTTACTTGTGCTATAAGATCTTTTTTTTTTAACCCAGGTAAAACATGCAAATCATGTGGCACCACGCCCGGGGAAGCGTGTTGGTTATGTCGGGCTCACCGCCCTGAAGGGGCAGCATACCGACTAAACATCCTGGGGTGTTCCACCTCGTGCCATTCTTGCCGAGCCACATCTGAGTAGGATTTGGTATTAATTTCAGCTTGATCCGCCCACTCGTTTCTGAGCTATAGGTCTTGACAGACTGACAAACGGACAGACAGACGGACAACAAAGTGATCCTATAAGGGTCCCTTTTTTTATCTTGAGGTTCGGAACCCTAAAAATGCAGCGTAGGCCTGATTTAGGACCACTATTAAGTACACCTGCTACATGACAACGGCCGCAGAACTGTGAATACTAATAGAAATACTCGCATGATGTTTTTATTTTTAAATAGAAACTATAGTTTGTGACTATAGTCCAGGGGCGGATGGGAATAGGTACACACAATTTTATAACTGAAAAGAAAATTTCCAATTGGATAAAATATATTTTAAAGTATAAATCTGTATAAGTAATTGTTACAAAAACAAAAATCCCGTCAATGGTCTTATCTTTTTTCTTTGCAATATTTTTATATAATTTAAACATTAGCTTAATTAATAACCTGCACTTTTTAGATTTTTCCAAATAAAATGAATACGTTACAAAAAAAGGAAGCTTAAAAAGTAAAGTGCCAATTTAACATAAAATCTATTAATTCGTCAGTCCCATGATCAGTTGAAAGTAGATACCTCATACCTACATCAAAATGCATCAATCCTTTTTAGGCTAAGGAAGGGACAAAGCAATCGGCATACATACATACATTTGAAAAACATTATTTTTCTTCATGTAGTCGGTAATCAGAGACTAGATGAGAATAATCCTCAAATAAAATCAAGTCAAAATATATTTACGATAAAATTTGTTAAAAATAAAACATACTAAAAATACAAGGTAAAGTTACCCAGAGTGTCAGAATAGCGTAACTTTTAATAGCTAGAGAGAGAACAAAATGTCCAACATTAAAATGCAAGGAAGAAAATAAAATGCACAACACTTTAGTTTTATTAGGAAAACAACTGAAAGTCCGTCGTAACAATTAAGATTTTAATTGTGACGTTATTCTCTTGTTTTGAATACCAAAATACGACTCTCAACTCAAGTCACATGGTTATAATGATTTGTGGACTAAGTGTTATTTATGATCCCAGCCCAACCTGTCGCAGCAGCAGACCATAAAATGGTATTCTATTTTCGACTTAGAAGTGTGTGTAAATAAGCATGAAATAAACCGGCTTATTCTGTTTTTATTTCAGTGACAAATGGGTGGTTTATTTTTGCAACCAATGTTTTTTTACTTACCTACAGATTTTATATCATCATTACAAATTAGTATGTACCTACAAGAAGTACATTGTATGACCTTATAGTCTAGTCGGTAGTGTAGACGTCTGCTTACAAGGGGTCCTGGATTCAATTCACGATCAGAAATGGGAAGGTGTAACTATTTTATCAAGTTTGTGGGTGCAATTTGTGATGGTACCTATTTATATGTACTCGTGTGTATGGACCCATATTTAGTACGGACAACAGCAGATCAATGCAGTACGATTTCAACTCTTACGACGCAGATAATAAGAACGGTCTAAAGTCCAAAATGTTACACTTGATCTGCTTTCGGCTGTACGTGAGAGTCCTAATTTGGGCCATGAAAGTGAAGTACGGTGGAAGACAGAGAAAGGTGTACAGGAGAGTTTTTAAGGTTGAAATTTTCTCAAAAACGACTTGATATATTGCAAAAATTATTTCACTGTTTGATAGATAAAAGTTAAAACTATGTAACTGTAAAAAAAATTATAAAATTCGATACAGTAGTTTTTGAAATAATATCAACCTTATTGAGGCCCCCTGTATACTTATCTCTGTCTTCGACTGTACATGTATCTATTCGAACTACCTAAGAATTCACTGATACATATTTGTCAATTCGCTTTAGTCGTCCGCCTAGCGACAAAGACTGGCTGCAGTGGCAATCGGACGAAAAGATCCATGTTGGGTCGCTAAGTCAGTGAAATAAGTACCTAGGTAAGAAGGTAATAATTCCCTGTGGCTCCATAATCCTCACTGAGTTAACAATTTTCCAAATCGACGTTCTGACCAAACGAGCCAAAGCTGAATGTTCAATAGGCGTATTGAAGACACAACAAAGAAAACACGGAAACCCAACAAAACTTTTATTGTTCTATTCCTTGTTCTTAATGGTAAAACAAGGTCGTTGCGGTTGCCACAAACAGCTATTAAAACCTTTTTAATGAATTTAATTCGAGTTTGGGATTTCGTGAATCGCTATTGTGTAAGGCCTTTCTTTAGCTTCTGAATAACAATTGTTAACTGAACAGTTTGGAAACAGATAATGTTTAATTTACACAGTCAGTCAAGCGATAAAACTTAATTTAAATCATTTAACTTAAGTCTTAAATAAAAATAATTTAAAAAAAACGCGTAAATATTGAAAATATAAAGAAATACTTGTACCTACAGTCGACAGTAGATCAATGGTAACACTTGCATCACGATTTCAAGTCTTACGACGTAAATAATAAGAACTGTCAAAAGTAAAAAGTGCTTTTGCTTTGTACTTTTGCTCGACTGTAAAATTCTTTTATAATATCATAGTTCCCTCGCTAAGCTATTTACCAAGATTTTTTTGCAATCGCTCAAATAGTTCTTCAGAAAACGCCTTGTATAACTTTTCTCGGCTTTCGACTATATTTTAAAACTTTATATGTACGGTCGATAGCAGATCAATGGTAACACTTTTACTTTTGACAATTCTTATTATTTGCGTCGTAAGACTTAAAATCGTACTGCAAGTGTTACCATTGATCTGCTGTCGACTGTACCTATACAGTAATATACTTACATATTTATTACTGCACGTAAAACTTCATACGAGCGAACTAAGTGACCGGAAGAGTAGGAAATTCTAATTGGCGTTCTCTGATGATTCAGTGTCGAATCGAATCTAATTCCGAGTTCAAAGCAAACTAGACAAGGTTTGCGTCACTGCACTGGCTCGGTTAGCAACTCGGCTAATTATATCGTGGTTACTGTAGAATTTGAACTAAAATGAGCATCTCTTTCAACTGTATCCATTAGAGAGTATGGTTTAGTATCTAAATGTCCTAAAACCATTAGTAATACGAATAATAATTCTGCAAATAGAATAGTTTAGTTTCATATTTGTAGCTAAATTGGTACAAAGATAGAAACTATTATAGTAGATTAAGGTGAGATATATATAATGCGAAAAATACTTATAAAACTTTCAAGATTCATCATAAAAACTTGTTTAATTTTAATAAACTCTTATAAAAATCACAACTTTAAGAAGTGAGATCGGATGGTAAATTTTTAAAGAAATCCCACCACCGCACGTTTTAATTAAGAATTCCATTTAAACTAAACCGAAATTTTGACAGCCGAAACCTCAGTTTAAATTAACAAGATCATCAAAGTAAACAAAGACGAACTTAATTATTACAGTAAACAAGTTTTAATTATAAAGCGTTCGTTGCTATAAGAACATTTAATCAAAACGATTAAGTAAAGTCATAATAAAAACATCCCTACAAAATTTACACGATGATCTCGGTGTCTGTTTATTACGTGGACTTCATTGTATATTATCATGGTTTAGTCGTACTTAAGAAATGCTTTTGGGTAATAATAACGATATGCAAGGATTTATGAACTCTTTCATAAATAATTTCGTACAAATAATCTAATAGAAATTATAGATTTGGAAAGAAAGTAGAAAACATTAAACATTTATTGTATTGGTATTGTATTCATGCGGTAAATAGGTAAGTATTTTATAAATAGAAGTATCAATAAACCTGTTCAGAAGAAAATAATATAGAAAAGATCGAAAGAACTTCGTTAGGTATTTATCTTCCAAAGATAGGATTTTCCTACATGAAAAAGCCGCGAACGTCGCCAGCGTAACTACATGCGATTAGTTATAAAAATAAAAAACACGATGAAACTGAGACACTCGTAAAAGTAAAGTTTAATGTAAATAAACCAAGTTTGTAACACCGGCCCTATAGCTGAGCCCAGCAAATAGAGGACTTGTTGTGAATTCTTTACAGCCCGTTAAACGTCAGTAAACGGTTTTAATGAGATGATTAAACTGGGCCTTTGCGGGAATGTTATCAATTCTTAAAGCCTGCCATTGCTGTCGGGATGGTTTACGAGAGACTCTGTATTGCTTGTTTAAATATTTACTCAATCTTTTTCGGCGCAACGCGATGGCAATTTCGAGTGTTTGCCAAACAACTTTTCTCCGATACACTGTGCTGAAAGTCAGTGTTAACTGCACAATTTGGGTTTTGTTAGTTTCTGAACGTTAAATAATAGTTTCTCGTGATCGCTTTGGATGTTTCTGAAAATTGAACAATATTGTACCAATATTGGTGAATACTTGAATATACCTAATATTCTAGCTAGATTAACAAACAAGGAATGTAGCGAGAAAATATTGTATATGCGTATGTAAACACCTCATTTCTGATTCTTTTTAGTAACACAAGTAGGAGTTTCTTTTTGAAAATTTTATGTCACTGTAATTTCTTTGCTAATGACGTCGTCAACACAATTTTTCCCGCCTCATCCTAGCCTCAATTTTACACGCCTAATGAGATAACCCGAATAACTTCACTGAAGATTATCTTATTATCCAACATAATAATGATATAGTTCGACTTGTGCTTTCAACACGTTCTTCCAATCTTCATAACATAGTTATTATCAATTCTACACAATTGTACAAATTACGTCCAAAGAATGGGCATAGTGTATCTAATAACCCCATTCATCGCTATAACTTCGTATTTTCACCTTGACAAAGACCATCCTTCAAGGGAGTTGGGACTGATGCATTAATAATAACTATACTGAATAGAATACCTGCTCTAGTATTCTCTTCTAACTTCAATGTTATTAGCTTTATTATTATCATTGACAGCTCATTAATGATTACTAAAAGGCATATATTTCCTTTTTATCACCATAAATTATTCTTTAATAAAAGCTTTGGTGATTCTCTTTTTGTACCTACGTAGAGACAAACTGTCATTTACTGCGACATATTTATTTATGCATATTGTATTAATGAGAAAGTATTTTCTTGAAACCACGACTTTGCAAAAATCATTCTTTCAAATTACTGAACTATTATGCAATTATTTTGTTATAGTACTTAAAATAACACGTTGCAAACATAGGTAAGTATACATTTAGCAATATTTAGTTGATTTTCAAGTATAAATAACACGTGATTCTTTTCTTCAATATATTAGGTACAAGCCGTCTAATTTTGTACTCAAAATACCACAATAGCACCATTTAGTTACTTTTTATGCGTAGTTCATTAGATTTAAACAAAAATATTCCAAATACCGGTAAGTTCTTAATGTTTTAAATGTGCTACTATATCATGGTTGCACTTCACTTGTCTATTCGTGTTTGCGTATTAGTTGGTACCTATGCTTGATAAAATATTTGTCTTATTTGTAGGTACGTCAAGTATTTGACAAATACGACAAACATCCAAATAGCGAATACGAGTAGCCAAGTGAATTGCCACCATCACAGGACGATACTGTTGTTTGCCCAAAAATGAGCATAAGTTTAAATAACTTCAGTTAGTTGAGCGTAAAAAGGTCTAACGCAATTCAAACCCAGTCTCAAGTAGCCCGAGCAAACAGGCTGTAAACGCCGCCAATATTTGCGCAGACGCTCGTTCCCGATCGTACAGTCGTAACCGGAAGTTACTGTAAGTGGTTTGTAACTTTTGTCTCTCTGTTGTTTGTAAAGGTGATTCTGACTTTGAATGGTTGCTAATACTGTTAGTATTGGAATAACTGCGAAGGTCGTACTTTCTTCAAGAAAGCAAATCATGCGTGTGTAATTTATTTCTTAAGGGCCTTCATAGAGCCAACTAGCGCCGCCAATCTTAAAAAAATAATATCTTCCAATATAATCAATTTTATTAAAAAAACTATTTACGAAACGATAATATTAATTATCGTAATAAACATTTTGTAAATAGCTTTTTTAATAAAAATTGATTATATTGGAAGATATTATTTTTTTAAGATTGGCGGCACTAGTTGGCTCTATGAAGGCTCTTAAAGATTGTGTTTGAGTTCACGAAGATTATAGTATCTACTACTTACCTCCCCATCTGATTAGCGGTGTACACAGCCCACGTTTTGTCCCTGTAAATGTAAACCGAATTATTTTAAATGTTCTAAAGAATAGAGTATCTACTCCTAAGTATTATGTTACCAAAATAACTGCAGGGAAACTAAAAACGGCATCAATTAGATATAAGTGTTTCTTAGAAACCATACAAGAAATGCTGAAATACTCTCCTCAATTTAACAAGCTAAGGCTAACCTAACCATTTCATAACAGCTGTGGCTCATCTCTGTCACATCATAAACATCGGCATTGGGCTCGTGCTATTATGTAACAGTTGCAGTCACTTTCAATAGTGTCAAGTATATGTAAACATTAACGGTGCAAAGTTTCGCCAGTACTCGTATTTGTGAAAATGGTAGTTTTCCAATACTAATTGAGACATCAATGCGTTTATTATATTTATTTACTTATATATTTAGTAACCCAGTATTAGAGTCCTTTTTTTACCCAGATTAAACATGCCAATCATGTACCACCACGCCCGGGGGAGCGTGTTGAATATGTCGGGCTCACCGCCCTGAAGGGGCTGAATACCGACTAAGTATTAGAGCCCTGCCTGTTTCTTTGTTTGTTTGTCTGATACGGAGGGCGAACATCAAATTATGTAAAGTCGACATATCAACTACCTATGCGTGTAATGTAAGCTACGCGCCGGTAATACAGGCCAGATTGTAATGGTTTTGTGTTGGGTTTGTAAAGAAAAGCAATAAAAGGCAAATATAATCATTCAATCTGCACTACTCATCTGAAATGAAAAATGACCGCTTGACCTATAGAGATAAGCAAAATTATTAGTGTTGTAATATCAGACATACAGCCTAATATTATATTAAGTAGAATATAAGATTATATTACTGGCAACACTATTATAAACTCTCTTCTCGTGTCATGGCGGAACTGAATAAACGCAATAGAAAACCTTCCACGAATTTCATTTAATATTTGCTCAATAACAATAAAATATGGTGTCAGAAGTAAAGGAATAATCAAAATATGGACGTCGCAGGCACAGGTAATTCCAATTCAGGTGTAGTGATGGTTTCGAACACGATTCGTCCCATGACTATCGACGGCAACGTGGCGGAAAAATGGCGAATATGGAAGCAAAAATTTGAGATATATATTGAAGCCAATGAATTAGACAAGCAAAGCAATGCTCGACAAGTGGCAATATTTCTGAACATTGTTGGTGACGAATGCCTCGAAATTTTTAACTCATTCGATGTCAAAAGAATCGATATAACCTTAAAACAGCTTATGAAAAAATTTGATGACAAATTCAACCCGTGTAAGAATCTTACGGTGGAAAGATACAATTTCTTCACAAGACTACAAAAGTCAAATGAAACTATCGACGAATATATAACAATTTTGCCAAATTTAAGCAACTCTTGTGATCTGTCAAGTCTAAAGGAATCTTTGATCAAAGATATGTTTGTCATAGGAATAAACAATCAAAGAGTCAAGGAGAGATTACTCCAAGAAGATAATCTGTCTATAGAAAAAGCTATTAAAATTGCCAAAAGTATGGAATTGTCTCAAGAACGGTCCAATCAACTAGTCCAGTCAAGTAATGATTCACAGTCAAAGGAGCAAATAAATGCTATTTACAAAGGTAAAATGCAACATCGTGGAAGAAGTCATACCCCAAACTTCAAAGGAAGGAAGCGCAGTCATTCAAAGAAATCAAAATTCAACGGAAGAACAAGAAGTCTATCGAGAAATGACAACAACAATGGTCAAAACTCAAATTCGAATTGTCACAGATGTGGACAAATTCATCGATTCAGGTGTCCAGCAAAAGGTGTAACTTGCAGTGTATGCAATCGTCCTAACCATTATTCGAGATTTTGTTTCAGCAATAAAAATAACAAAAAGGTGAGATTTATCAATACTGTGAACTTGTGTCAATCTGATAAAACTTGGAAAATAAATATTGATGTAAATGGTAAAATGTTAGAATGTCAAATTGACACAGGAGCTGAAATAAATGTAATTTCTAAACAAACATTACAAAAATTATCAAACAGTGTAAACATTTCAGATTCGAATAATAAGTTGTATTCATTTTCAGGAAACCAAATTCCAATAATTGGAGGATGTAAACTAAAGTGCACATTTTCAAATGGTATAATTACAGATTTATATTTTGCTGTTGCAGATATATTATGTCAGACTGTACTTGGTAGCAAAACGTGTGATGATTTAGGTATTGTTAAACGTGTTTTCAGCATAACTAAGAATTTTCAGGACAATGATTTATGTAATAAACAACAGTCACAGTCTCATAGGACACAGAGTTCGACAAAGAGTATTTCACAATCAAGTAATAAACAAATGTCAACACAAAATCAACAACAAGTATTACCCAGGTCAGTACAAAGTATTATTGATAAATATTCATTCACATTTGAAGGTTTAGGTTGTCTACCTAATGAAGCACATTTGGATATTGATACTAGTATACAATCAAAGATATGTCCTACTCGTAGAGTACCTTACTCATTACTATCTCGTCTCAAACAAGAATTAGACCAAATGGTTGAACAACAAGTCATAGAAAAAGTAACTAAGCCGACAAAATGGGTCAATGCTATTGTTTTAGTCGAAAAACCTAATGGTAGATTAAGAGTATGTCTCGATCCAAGAAATTTAAATGAAGCTATTAAAAGACCTCATTATCCATTTCCTACATTTGATGATTTACGTTCTAAAGTCGCAAATTCAACAATTTTTTCAAAATTAGATGCAAATTCAGGATTTTGGGCAATAAAGTTAGATCCAGAGAGCAGTGACCTCTGTACCTTTAATACTCCATATGGTAGATACAAATTCCTACGTTTACCATACGGTATCAATTCTAGCTCTGAAATTTTTCATAGAACAATGGTAGAAGCATTTGGAGATCTTCCTGGTGTAGCAGTATTTATTGACGATTTGTTAGTACATGCAGATACAATTGAGGAACATAACAGACGTCTGAAAGCTGTATTTAAACGTGCAGCAGAAGTAAACATAAAATTCAATAAATCTAAATGTCAATTTGGTCTTTCAGAAGTATGTTATGTTGGTCATATTTTTAATAAAGATGGTATTTCCCCAGACAAGTCTAAAGTAGAAGCAATTCTTAAGATGCCAAGTCCTAATAATGTCAAAGATTTGCAAAGATTCTTAGGAATGATAACATATTTAGGTTCATACATACCAAATTTAGCCTCAGAAACCGATATTCTCAGAGATTTACTCAAAAAACAAAATTTATGGCAGTGGTCAGATGAACATGAACAAAGATTTAATAGATTAAAATCACTTATTTGTCAAGCACCAGTATTAACTCATTTCGATATGAAAAAACCTCTAAGAATGTCTGTCGATTCGTCGAAGAGTGCTGTAGGTGCTGTAATATTTCATGATAAAAACCCAATTGCCTATGCATCAAAATCATTAACTACATGTCAGGAACACTATGCACAAATTGAGAAAGAACTATATGCTATAGTATTTGGTTGCAAAAAGTTTCATCAATATGTGTATGGAAAGATTGTACAGGTGGAAACTGATCATCAACCTCTTGTCACACTATTCAAAAAAGCATTATCTGATGTTCCTACTCGTTTACAAAGAATGATGATTACATTACAAGCCTATCATTTAGTAGTCACATACACAAAAGGTTCACAAATGTATGTATCTGATACTTTGTCCCGAGCACCAGTCAATGACTCAGGAGACAAAAATCTAGATTATTTACAAAACAGTGTCGAAATTCATGTCAATTTATTAACCTCTAACTTAGCTTTGAGTAAAGAAAAACTGGATAAAATTCTACAACACACAAATCAAGATCAAGTACTTCAAAAGTTAAAATACTATTTTCATAATGGATGGCCTAATTGTAAACAATTAGTGGATCCTATTGTTTTGCCTTACTGGAATATTAGAGATGAAATTCATGTCATTGATCATTTACTATACAAAAATCAAAGTGTCATAATTCCATTATCAATGAGATCAGAAATTCTATCAATTTTGCATGAAGGTCATCAGGGCATCGAAAAAACTAAAAGTCAAGCCCGTGGCACAGTATATTGGCCTAACATTAACCATGATATAGAACAAAAAGTAAAACAGTGTGAAACTTGCTTAATTTTTATGCAAAATAAAACAAAAGATCCATTACTCTCACACGAACAACCTTTATTTCCTTTTCAAAAAATAGCAGTAGATTTGTTTGACTACAAAAACAAGAAATATCTATTATGTGTAGATTTTTATTCTAACTACATAGAAATTGCATTATTGAATAATAACAGTTCAAGTCAGTATGTTATTACACAATTAAAGTCTATTTTTGCAAGGCATGGTATTCCAATGCAATTGCTCAGTGACAACGGTCCCCCATTTAATTCACAATATTTCAAAGAATTCTTAACTGAATGGGACATAGAACACATAACCTCCAGTCCTTATTTGCCTAGAGCAAATGGTCTTGCTGAGGTGTCTGTCAAAATAGTCAAAAACATATTTAGAAAGTGTGAAAACTCAGGAACAGATCCTTATATTGGATTATTACAATATCGTAATACTCCAAGAGGGAATCTCAGTTCTCCTTCACAACTACTAATGTCACGTCAATTAAGAACTAAATTACCTAACAAAGTTTCTAATTTAAAACCTAAAATTGTCAAATTTTCATTACATACACAAAATAAACAAAGTAATTTACACAGAACAAAGTTATACTATAACCAACATGCTAGGGTGTCACCAGAATTAAAAGAAAATGATTTCATTTATTTCAAAAAGAATCCTAATGATAGAATGTGGTGTAAAGGATTTGTTGTCTCTAAAACTAATTTTCCTCGTTCCTACATAGTGCGAGATGAGTCAGGAAGTGTATACAGAAGGAATATACAACATATTAATTTACCTAATCACAGAGTAAATAAACATAAGAATTCAGAATCACAGTCACAAAATAACATGTCAAATTCATACAAGTCTACAGAAACTAATTCATTTACTAATGTCGATAACTATTCTTACTATTGGTACAATAACTCAAAACAAAAGTCAAGAGAATTAATGTCTTCACAGTCACAATCAGAACGGTCATACAGTCAATTATCAAATGTCTCAGATTCAGTCAACGATTCAAGTCAAAGTCAGATTATAGAGTCAGAATCTATAATGTCAGAGCCATGTCAAGGTTCAAGTCAAATCAGTCAGTCGTCTACAAATATATTTGAATCAAGTCCAGGTCCAAGTCGTATAAGTCAGTCTCAACGTCAGTCATTACAGTCAATTACAGAAGAAGATATGCAGTCTAACTATGAGTCATTACATTCTAGTTTTGAATCTATTCAATCAGAATTGTCTAATCCAGAAGAAATGTCAGTATCAGAAGATACACTTTGTCAAACCGCTCTGTCCGATGAAACCTATGTACCAAGTAACATGTCAGAAACTGATTCTTATCAAGATTCTTTAACTTCTAAGTCTAATACTAAGTCTAAGAAAGATTCTGATAAACAATTAGTAACTAGGTCAGGGAGAATTGTAAATACTCCTAAATTCTTTAGTACTAAGTAATTAGTATGTAAGTAAACTTTTCATTGCGTTTAACTCAATAAGAATTGTAAGTAAATAACTTAAGTAAAGTAAATTAACAACAACATTTATGTTTAATAACTTTAATTTTCACATAGAATTCACAAAAACATTGTAAACATAGTATTGTAACAAACTTTCACATTTAAGTCACAATTGCACATTAACTTCATTGCTATTCACTTCAATATTGTTTTATTGCATTGTATAAAATAATTCTTGCATTATATAATCCATTTAATAAGTTTTTCAGGTAAAACTCATTGTTCCAAATTTCATTATTATTTGTTTACATTTATCAATCAATAGTAAATCAATCTTGTAACCATAGAGTAAAAATATTTTCTTTTTTATTTAAGGAGCGGCATGTTGTAATATCAGACATACAGCCTAATATTATATTAAGTAGAATATAAGATTATATTACTGGCAACACTATTATAAACTCTCTTCTCGTGTCATGGCGGAACTGAATAAACGCAATAGAAAACCTTCCACGAATTTCATTTAATATTTGCTCAATAACAATAAAATAATTAGCCGATGTTGATGCTGAATTTTATATATTGCTAACAGAATATCCGCACAAATATTTTTAATTACAACTTTATTCTTGTGTAGTTTTTCTGCACAAATAACAAAATGAAAGCAGAGGCATAACATAATTTTCCTTGGCCATCTTCGCTGCCAGGGAAGCGTTCTACTGGAAAAATATTTCTGTATCAATAAGATAAGCGAAGCAATCTCCTGGTATATATACAGTAGCTGTAGAGTCTATGTGTAGATGACATTTACGATATGTATAAATTTTCCGAGGTTATTTCCTGGTACTATTCTTTGCTGCATTCTTATTATGTCTTTGTCTTCCCCCCATTCGGTGAATGTTTGAAAGGATCTTAAATCATAAGCGTAATTGACATTCTCTACCATATTTGTCGATATTTCGAATCTTTCGCCTTACGTCACAATTTTTTTGATGAAATATTCAAATTGTTACATCTCTATTATTTGACTGTAGGTAGTTGATTAGTCTATCATTTTTAATATACAATTTTGGCATATTTCCCTAAGTTTTACACATGTTTACAATTCCATTTCATCTCGCTAACAATTTCAATAGCTGTAAAAGCTGGTGAGCGGCCGTTCCTCTGGAACATCTTCCGCCAGGACATACCAAGGAAAACATATCTCAAACGCTTTTCAAAGCCTCCCAACATATTTCAAACAACCCCCTTCCCCCCATTTACCCACGAGGAGATGCCATAATTTTTGCAACCAGCTTCCTTACTGCAAACTATAAAATACTTATCTGTGAGAACGCCTTCTTGAACTATCTCGAGGACATATCGCAATGTATGGTTTGAAAAATTTCAGAAATATTTTGCTACATAAAATTTTTAACGGTTTTAAGAACCTAATATTAATAACGAGTACCTAACCATTTTTGTACAGAAATGAGCTTATTTTGGTATCGTATTTAAGAGTTTAATTGGTTTTACTTTGGATAAAATTCCAGCCATGCAATTCATTTAAAAAGATATTTCAAATTGTGATGTGTATTTTATGATATTGATAAATATAACACCTTACTTAAATATACTAGCCAGCTCTCAAAACCAGACAGAGCTGCGCTTACGACTATTTTTAACAACGACGACGCTTCACTTGAAGCCACTTCAATAGAAGCTAATCACAGCGCTGATACACAGAGGAAGTGGTTGTATCACTGTAAAAATATGATTACAAAAAGTTTCCTTTAAATAACAAATTCAGCGCAAAGAAAATTCCATTCGAAGAAAAGTTGAGAGGTCTTAAATGTCAATTCTTCTAAAGTAAATAAAAGTGGTCAGTATCAAGTTAAACAAAATATTCAAGATGTAAACGGTTCCTCGACAGTTCGGAACTCGAGGGACACTGTCGAGCCACCCTATTTCGATTTGGTAAATATTTTTCCGCGGTGCTATTGGAACTTGGAAATCGATTGCTGGTTGTGTCCTGTTATTTTATTGTTGTTTTATAACCTGTGAATCAAATGTACATTGGATTTGCAAAAGACGATTGTCTAAAATTGGGTATCATGTCTTTTGATTGAGTTAATAGAGGAAGCTACAATTAGGGAAACGTATAACATTAAGCATGAATGAAAATAAACAATGCAAAGTAACTAAAATATTATAGACGGAACGCAATGCAATAAATAAACGGGACAGTGGTTGATTTTAACACACATTTCAATTTTGAAATATGGATCATGTATAGTATAAAACTAGCGAATTAAAAGTAAGTACTTATTATTAATACCAATATCAACCTCTATTCGTCGAAATATAGTAGCTTTTAAGTCATTACTGTGTTACTTTTAGTATTCATTATTGATCCTATGCTTTATGATTATTTGAGATATCTGCTATAAACAGTTATATGCAATACTTATCTTGAATCAGTGAAAATCGACACTAAAGGCTAAGACTGCAATAACATTAATTTTAAATTGACAGGTAACGAAATGAGTCAGATAGGTAAGTATTCTCATAATGCAATACAATAATGAAAATTTATTTGCCCATTCAATAAATTGACTGCACAAATGTGAAATCTAACGTTTACTAACGATTTGACATTTAGCTCGTGCATTTTGTAAGCGGCTTAGATAATAGCGTGCGGCTGGACAGCAAATGGGGCATATCATGTAAATCGTGTGACACTGGATTTACTATCAATTTGAGTGCGGTTAGCTGCTTTCGTAATTGTTTCAACCATTTAGTTTTGATCAATGAACCATGGTTTTGGGTCGTTATTAGAATCTATGTTTAGAGCATCCTGAGATAGTACCCATTATTAAACAATTGTAGTAGATCCTTCTTTTGTATGTCCTGGAAGTATCTACTAGTTTAATGATTTTCCAAATACATTTCCTCTTGAAAATGTGTTCAACTTAACTTATCAGGTAGATTGTCATTGATTTTTAGTGATTATTTGTACAATCTTTTTGCAATTCTGGTTATATCAGCTACATCGACGATTTTCGATCCACTTGTCTTCTATAGTACAATATACTTTTGTACCATAACATCATAGAAACTTCCAATAAAGAAAAGTATCTAGTATTATTAATACTTGTCAACACTGGTATGTAAATTATCTTATGATTTGTTACCCTCTTCTATTATTCTTGTTATGCTTATTAACAATTTCATAACTCTATTCATACACGTTTTAAAATTAATATCATTGTCATTCCCTACATTCACGAACCATTACAAGATCTAAAATCTAAAACATTTGAATAAAATTTGGAAGTCAAATAACGAATTGATTTATCGACAGATACCGAGTACCTTTGTAATCGATATTATCGATGCGTCGATAATGCAGATGAGCCTAAATAAATAAAGACACGATAAAATCGTTGAATGGAAGAGAAAGGTGTGGGCGGTGTTTGTTATGTAAATAAACGTAGTTTATTGTTTACGTTGACATAAAGTTCGGCCAATGTTTGATAACATCTTTTATGGTGAAAGATAGAAGATAATTTGACGATAAGATATTAAAGATGACTTATAAGTTAGTAATATAGCTTCATAATTATATATGGGATTACATTGACTGTATATACCAATGATGATAGATAAGAACAATTACAACATAAAAAATTTTGTAATAAACAAACACACAGTAACACAATGCATTCTATCTTTTGGACAATAATAAAGCGAGGCAGGAAAATATACTGCAGAGCCAGCAATGCGTATTCTAGCACACCTGTTTACTTCATGCATCATTGTATTTTCATTCCTCTGAAACACTGACATTTGCAAGGAAATGTAATATGAATCTGTCCACAATAAATAAATATATATAAAATATATATATAAATGAAATTCGAGCTCTCAATAAAAGACGGAACTTAAATTAATTTTTATTTATTTGATGGTGTATGGATGGCAATTCGTATTACTAAATACATAAATATGGTTTTAATCGTTTTTAATTTAAGCAAAAAAAAGTCATACAATCAAGTAATTTTTGAAGCGAAGATTTACTATAAGTAATTCAAAATAAGCACTATACACTCAAATCAATAGTCTTACAGTCAATATTAATATCCTGCGAAACAGTCTGACAAAAGATTTCCCCACTGACCTGACTATTAAAATTATGGGGGTCACAAAAACGGGAACGTCTGCCGCTTGTTTGTTATTGTTGCCCAATCACAAAACCGCTGGAACAGCTGACACAACATGGGGAACAGCTGTTGTTCCTTCAGCAAAGTCACATAAATGAGTTGATTATTAATAACAAACAGTATCCAATTTATTAAAACCTACCATTTATTTATTTACGTTACCTAGTACGTATTTTATTACCACGACGACTACCATTTTTAACATTGCTCTCTCTTTCACGGGTTCATCATCATAAACTTACTCCTGTTTCCGGTAGGGGTAGACAGAAACGATGGACTTCCATCTGCTGCTATCCCTATAGCTCTCGCTTTACCTACATTCATCAATCTCTTCATACACGCTCGTCGGTTTGTTGTAGATCGCATTTGTATATTAGTATGGTATATTAGTTGTATAATATATTATGAGGCAAGCTCGCCCTTTGTGCCAATTTGTTTATTTTGTATGTTATTTATATATTTGTCTATGTTGTTAAATAAAGTGTTAACACTAACACAAACAAACAAACCATTAATGCCTGACACTCAATAGGTACATGTTATTATCGCATCACATTCACATATTGAAACCTGATCGATATTGGTAATATCTAAAGCGGTTCTAAATTAAAAACAAATAAGTATCAAGCTTTTAGAAAATCATAAAATTGTTGTATAATTGAGAAGAAAGACACAGATCTCAACCGTAAATCTAAGCTCTATAACTTTTTAGTTAATTACGAACATTTATTTACTCGTTTGGTTTGTTAAGAAATCTTTGCTTTTTAATTCTAGAGCGTTGTGATAATATTTGGTATGTATCCTTAAATAATCGAACGTAGAAATTTTAAAGTAAAATTTTATGCAGTGAATAAAATGTTTATCAAGTCTTAGAACGACCATAATGCAAATGTTATAGGTATTCCAGAAACTATCAACTTTTATTGAACATAAACATTGGTTCCTTGTTTATTATCAGTTCGATTTACGAAACAATCCGCTTTCGTGTTCTTTCCGATATATCTACGAGTATCCCAAGATTTATCGTCGGAAATAAAATATTGGAGCTAAATGTTCTTTAAATTGCCTCCACTCCTCAGTTACTCTGGCGCATAACAGTAGACGAAACACTCTCATTCTGGTATCGTAATTGTAATAATTGTCATTACGACCGCTGCTGTAACGGCTTCATAAAAATTCTTACCCATTCTTTGAAATCTGATTGGAATTGGCCATCAATAAAATTGTGAACAAAACTGTCTGAGGATAAAAAAGTTGCAAAAGTTTTTACTGGCCGAAAATTCAATTAAAACATTCCATTTTTGAGTAACAGTAAAAATTGTTAAAATACCAGTGATTTTGGCATTTAAAGCGAAAATTTTTCGAATATATTCCCCTACATCCGTAAAGTGAATCAACGTTTTCATACCTCCACTCGTATTATACTTAACCCTCTGTGATTTGGCGCTGCCTGAATTAATAAGCGAGCGCACGGGAAGTGTGGTACAGGAATTCTGCCGGTTTACACGGGGGAATTTACCGGATTAATAATGTACCCTTATCGGGCTGTCTCGTCTATAACGTGCATTAAAATAACAGCAACATCTAATGGGTTAAGAGATGGTTACGAGAAAGAAAATCGTTTATCGGCAATGTCTAAAATATTCTGAACGAAGAAATATAATTATGTACTACGGTATAACACAGAGAAATGTGTACAGAGTCATTATGGTTGAGATTTACTCAAAACTAAATAGCCAATTTTTTTAAATTCTTATACAATTACGTAGTCTGTACTCTAAGCTATCTACAGTTAAATATTTTTACAATTGTCTTCTGGAAATCTCGACCGTATTTAATGAGTCGCCCTGTTATATGTTTCTCTGTTTTCGACTTTCGTATTTTATTAATAATAACTCATCAAATAATATGCTCCAATTATCAAATCACTGTTATTCACGAGGAAATAAAATCATCCTACGTAAACAACATAACAATCAAATTCATAGGAACAAGGAACGCGTTCAATTTTACGATCGTAGACTTTATGTGACATTCAATGCTTTAATATTTTTAAGACAGTCTAAGTTCACATCGGGGTTCCATTTCTTAAAAATAGTCGTGGCAATAAATGACCAGTAGATACTAGATGTGACGGTACATATTTAACAGACACGATATATTACTACGATACGAACTGCATTACTTGTTGCATCATTGACATTAATATGAATAATTTCGCGTAAGTAGCTGGTCATTATGATTGTGTTCTTGGACCGGACATTTATTGTAACCAGAAACCAATGTCCAGAGTATAGACCTATGTTGTCAATGAGGAGAATGTAGCCGATTAAACACAATTCTGCTATACGTATTTAGACCCATTTAATTTCACACTCCAAGAGCAATTTCTAACAAATTAACTTTCGTTACAACCTAATAACTTCAATAAATACCATCCCACGTCTCCGCCCACATATTGTCATCAATGGGAGAAAATGTATCAAATTAGCATAAAAATAAAATACTGATACATCCATCTTCAATTCAACATAATAGTTTATTCATGGTTCAATAAGGTTTTGGAAAGGTAATATTATTATTATTTGTAATCGTCCTAAAAGTTTTATTCAACTTTCTGTTAATATATCGTTGTCATTAATTTGAGTTTGAACTCGTAAATCAGTGTTGTAATATCTTAGGTACCTGATGCTTTTCGATCAAATTGCTTAACATGCAATTAATATTAAAGTCCTAACGTGCTCTATGAGTATTGAATGAACATTAGTTGGTCACATTCTGTAACCTTTAGCGGTTTCACTTATAATTGTGTCGCTTGCCAATGTATGTGACATGAACTCACCTATTGGCATTGTACTGAATAGACCACATGTATTTCTACGTATGTAACCTCTCGTGGAAGCTTTTAACCAGGCATCTGTCACTATGACTTCTAATTTCAGCGCACTTGCTATCGTAACAAATAATATCTTCACCTTCCTCTGGAATATTTTCTCTATTTACTGCTTCTTTTCTGCGTTTAGTGTCGTGTCGTTAGAATGGATCTTGGATCCAGTCTTTTGCATGCATTTTGATCAACATCGTTGCTCCCCATTCCAATCAACTCATGTCTTAAATAGCGAGTTGCATAAGCGTACCTAACTCTTATTTACATAGATCATTTACTGTTTTCTCATAACAGATATCTGTAAATGCGTGGGTACGACGTCGATCAATATAAAGACATCAACGTAATGACTTCTTAGCAAGTAATATAATAATTCTCACAATGATGCAATAATGACACCTCCATCATGTTTAGATTGACCCATTATTATAGACCTCAGTTCTTTAAGAAAGCACATTAACATTACACTTTTTCTAAGAAAAACTGTAAGTACCCTAATGTTTGTACTTCTTATAGTCAAGAGTATACTATAAAGTGTTTTCTTCAATTCAATGGACTTAAGGTATGATTCTAACTCTTAGGCGAATTCATAAACGTGATTTAAAGTTACGCCACCGTTTAGATCCCCTGTCCCTTTATATATTAACCTTCTTAACGAAGTGTGAAAGGGATAGCAACACGATTTAGTGGATGTGAGGTTTAACTAGGTTTATGAATAACAGCATATGGGTACAAAGGGTAGCTGAGTTGAAATGCGTATTAGCTAACTTTTACATTATAACTCATATAGGAAGATTTTAAAACTCTGTTCTCGGTTTTTGAGTTGAGTATAAGCTAAATCAAAAGGGTTGTTATTTTATTGCATCAATCGACAGTGTTTGTCGTAGATCTAACCCGTTAAGCTAATTTAATCGTCATGTGATCTTGTCACCACAATAAAGTCGTCAAGTTAAAATACAACATCTGTTGGCCATTTATCTTCAGTTGACAACATTACCAATGTCGGCAGCCAAGTACGAGTAAAACATAAGCCTACAATTTTGTATTGCCTTTATCGTTAGCAGCCTTCCAGAGTTAAACCTTACATCTTTATTTATAAGAGTTACATGCGATGTTAAAGCTACATTCGTGGAGATTTTCTAAAGCCCTATAAATCTTGGTCGAAATGTCTCAGTGTATATTCAAACAGAGTTTGTACTATGTTAGATAAATCAATCTATATGTACATAAGGTATTTTAATTAAGAATTACGATGTTTCACATATAGATTCGTAAATTAAAATATGCATTTGGGTCTCATTAAAAATCGATCTAATCGTTAGGTTGTTTCTTCATCACATTTTTTATCAAATAAGATATAATGGAACCTTGAAATGTTAGAAAGGAATATGATTTTATAGTGTTAAGGGATATCTGGTATAGGTTATGGGTCCTTTTTAAATTCAAAACGCTGCACATTCATTCCGTGAATGGTAAACTATAATCTAAAAGTATGGGTGTGACCAAAGTCGACTCGTAATAATTTAAACTTTATTAGGTGTGACCTAAGTGGAGGCATTCCAAGGTGTGACCAAAGTCTACTATGACCAAAGTGGAATAAGCCAATAATTCTAGGTTTCTTAAAATAAGAATATTGATATCATATCACTGTTTTCAAACGTTTTCAGCAGTAGGTAATATAAAAGAACAGTGGTTTCACGTTTGTTACTAATTATCCTCTAACTACTCCAACTAAGCTAAAAGCTTGTACGAGTATTGTGTTGTTGTAAAGCCGATCGGCCAAAAACAATATTATAGACTACTAAGGTCTATGGTTCGTTCTCCTAGAATCTAAAGGATCGAACTCGCGTGATACTCGTTATATGGGTTATTGTAACTTATGCGTACACATTTGACTTCACTGAAATCATAACTTTGAAATTAATAAAAAAAATACACCAATAAAAGGGAATAGTCGCGGTTCGTGCGTCGGTATTTTTGAGTAAACAACCTAGTTGATCGCGTTTCGTGCGTTTCATGAGATCAATAAAAAACTACCTCCACTGTTGGTCGCGGTTCGTGCGTTCTACCTAATTTAATATTTGCTGTGGTCGTCTTACTACCTACTTTAGCGAGTGTAACCATAGAGTTATGAACCCGCGAAACTGTCAAACGTTTAAAGATTTTAATGATTGCTTAGGATCGCAGCGGGTACTTTGGTAGAGTTCTATCGCAAATTTTCTGTCTCGCTCGCACTTACGTGTCCTTTGAAGAGGCATAGTGATGCACGTAATAGTAAAAGGGGTGTGTATCGATAAGAAAATTCATGAATAAATAAGAAATTACTGATAGTGTACTTGCAGTGTTGAATTTTTTTCTGTCTTATATTATAATCAGTGAGATTTAATACGAATTAGTTGAAAGTTACTAGTAGTCAAACTTAAACAACCTGCTAATTTATTTTCGAACCGATTTTAGTTCTTTCATGAATATTTAAAAGAAATGCATTTTTTTCATTTATACATTAAATATATTGAATGACGAATTGAAAGATATGTATATAAAAATTCAACAAAGGCATACTAACAAAAATCGATACAAGGCGTCATAGACCGTGATAATCATATAATAATGGTGACAAGTTTATTGTTACATAACTTTCATGTCTCGAATTAATCCTAAGTGGGGGGGGGGGGGGGGGGGGGGGGGTAGTAAACCCTGATTTAAATCTACAGCTGTTTACACTAGTTGAGATTAAGAAACTAGCTGTGTTTACGATGATTTACTGTTATGCATAGTATTTAAGTTTTATGGAGGAAAATAGATAGAAACTGCAAGACTGATTTCTGAAAAAGTACTGCGATTTAAATCTACCATTGTTTACATTAGTTATGATTAAAAAGCTATCTGTGTTTACCATGATTTACCGTTATATATAGTTGATTGATTGTATTTTAAGTTTAAAGGAAAAACAATAGAAATAGTAAGACAGATTTTTTTTTAAATGTGTTGTCTGCCCTATTTACATAACTGCTAAGTTTAAAATTAAGAAAAATAACTGTGATTATCATAATTTACTGTTTTGTATTGTTGATTATTTATATTTTAAACACTAAATTATATTTTTTAAACTTTTGGTAACTTACCTGATACGTTGATTTTCCTATACCAAAATATCAAGAAGGGAATAAAAAGTTAAAATCTGTATTTTGTGATTGCTGAGCGTTTTTATTACCTGTATTTTAAAACAAACAAACAAAAATGGATTCTTTTATTTATTTAAGAGTTATCCTATCGATATACACATCTGTTACTGTTACGTGCATCACCAAGCCTCTTCAAAGGACACGTAAGAGCGAGCGAGACAGAAAACTCTGCTACTAGCAACGCTACTAGCGGCGTCGTCGCAACAGAACTCTCTTAAATCTTTGACAATTTAACGGGTTTTATAACTCTATGGTAATACCTGCAAACGTCGGTAGTAAGATCACCAAACTATTAAACGCACGAACCGCGACCAACAGTGGAGGTAGTTTTTTATTGATTTCATAAAACGCACGAAACGCGACCAACTTTGTTGTTTACTCAAAAACACCGACGCACGAAACGCGACCGATCCAGATCTTATCCAAACACGTACGCCAGGAACAATAGAATGCTCCGGAAGCCAGATGTTTTCACTTCAACCGACTTTGGCGAGTAAATACGCGACCATAACGCCACTGAAGTTCTCCTTCAGACTCACTAGAGTCACTGAACCTCTGTAGTTCCAAAACCATTTTTGGTTTTGGTTTCGAATCTATATGTGACGTAGACTCAGCGTTCAACTGAATTTGTACATATATTTATTTCGTATCATCACTAGTCATCTCTTTCAGCTCGCTTGCGTGTGTATGTGATGACAGAACAACGACCAATATTTTGGACATACATAGGTATAGTTTTTTTTTTTAATATTCGGATTTTCCCTAAAGATTTATTTCGTCAGAGTATAGTTTATATCACCACATGACTAATTAGTGGCGTGGAGTAATCATACCTATGTCAATTTACATGTTATTGTGGCACTTCACTTGGCTATTCGTATTCGCTATTGGATGTTTGTCGCATTTGTCAAATACTTGATGTACATACAAATAAGACGAATATTTTATCAAGCATACCAACCAGACATGGCAATTATGACAAATACGCAAATACGTGGGGAGCATTACACGATAAATATAACACATACTTATTTGCAAGAAGACTTTAGAGACGCTCATAACACTTCGCTTCGCGCGTCGTAAATACCTGTGTATGTATTAGTCTTAAAATGCATTAAGATTTATTTATTTATTTAATCTTTGTTGCATTTTGTGTATCGGGCGAACTTAATGCCTTGCGGCATTTTCTTCCAGTTTACCTTAGGGCATTAAGATTCTTTCACACATTGGGACCATCGAAAGAATAAACCAATAAAACCAAAGTTTTAGCTTCAATTTCGGCTTTACATTGCCCAGCATTTCCACTCTAGTTCCTTTATGTAAGTCGCTTGGATTTTCTCCGAAGAGCCATTTTTGAAACTGTATTGTTTGTAAAAAGTTTCAAACTGGATTGTCATTTCGCGTGTGTTGGGAGCCAGGGTGCAGGATAAGTTTTCAAACTAAAACTACCCTATGAATAGTATGAATCTTGGTTATCTGTAGCGCATTAACTAGGTACCTATACTATCTATTCAATAGGTATTAGGTATAGGTAAGTAAGTTTTGACCGTGTCCAGGCTTGAAACCGTAGATTATCGGCTATGGAACTTTTTCGCAGAAAGGTCATAAGATAGGTCAAAGACCCATAAGAGAATTTCTGGCTGCTATAATATCACTAGAAGTTGCGCATGCCACGATCGATGAAGTTTAGTGTGTGTAGGCAATAATTTGGTCCTATAGAACAGTTTTTAGCTTTTGTTCATCATTTTATGTCGCCTTGAAAATTACATCCTATTTAATTTGTAACAAAATTGATGGCTGAACTAGGTATATCAAAGAGAAATTGTCCAATGTTGACATTTAGAATACAGCCTTCAACAATACAAACTTAGTTCCCTTTGCAATGAAATTACCCGAGAACTCTATTGGCAACTTGGTAACTTTGGGAAGCCTAATGGACTTAGCGCTTTGGCCCCTATTAGTGGACAAAGGATCTATTGTTTCTGTTAGCTTTGATAGATATTGGATACGTTTAATTTGAGGTTACGTTTGTTTGTTTATTATTTGTTATTCATTTAGTTCAATAAGGGGGCTACGAAGTGTCGGCTCCTAGAAGTTTGAAACTTACAAAAGACAAATTTGATAATTACAAAACTTACTGTAGGTAAGTTAAAAACAGAAAAGCTTAATTTCGCAAAAAAGTCTTTTGGAATCTATACAAATACCTATACTTACCTACGTTTTCAATGGCCATATTAATTTACGAAATTAAATTACATATACATATTATTACCTATGATAGACTATATGCACCGGCGTTTGACTTCGATGTCATACACTTTAAACTTCACAATCTATTAAAATTAATTATTCCACTGTAACTATTTATGAGCCCTTCCCTATCTACAATTATAAAGGTACATTTGATTTGCATAGTTATAAAATACATGCATTAATACTTGTCTATATTAATTATATTAATAAACAGCGGTGAAGCTTTTTAGGTCAATTTTTAAAATAAAAGCGAAACGACCACATGCTATTAATGCAACTGCGTTCGACTTTTGCATTAAAACAAGCTAAAAATAGTTTTATTAATATTACCGCCGGCAATTAGACTCGCCATTAGCATTTAGATCTAATCTCGCAATGCACTGAAGCTGAGTTATGTGTGATTTATTACTATTTAATTGATTCGATAACGTGTGGTGGCTGTTTTGTCTAAAAATACTTTTATTATTATTATTGAAACTATGAAAATAATTTGTACGTAAATTAATAAAATATTCTTACTGAAAGACATTCACGGCTGTCATTGATAGTTTAGAATTACGTTTTTATGTAGAGAACATATTCGTTGACCAGATCAGAATGGGGCTCTATTATATTCGAAAAGTGCGTGCTATAGAATGGCGAGGTCTCTTGTTCCAGTCTCTAGTCGTTACAATATTTATTCATCCATTTTTGGAAAGTAAGAAATTCACATTCTGTCAAAATATGTTCTACCAAAGGTAACAGAGAGTTGTTACATAGTTATAAATAGAAAAATCCTTTCACCAATTTTCTCCACCCACTCTACATATAACATAAACTGTAGAATCCAATAGTAAACCATATATAATTTGTCTAAATCTATTACCTAGTAACCTACAAGTTGTAATTTCACGCTAAATAAATTTCAGTAGGCGATAGTAGACCGTGATAACTTCACAAAGCTGAAGGAAGCTATAAATCTAAATTGTACTCACAGGACAATTTTACATGACATGCAGATTATTTGGATCTAAATTCGCTGCAAGGAATTCTGAGAACACAGATAAATGTGCGTCAGCTGCGCATGCGCACACTTAAATGTTAGCAAATCAGCAGTGAGAGTATTATAAATATTGCAACACAACCATTAAAGTCTAAGATCAACGCCCTCAGCAATTTAGTGAGTATAGTGAGTAGGCAGAAGAGTATGTCAATCTTCTCTCAAATATTTGATTATAATACATGGAAGGTAAATAGCCAGGCGGCGACACTTATCGATATTTGTAGGTAATTGACAGTTATTGTAAATTAAAAACAATTAAATTAGCTATTATATTATTTGAAGGAAGGCTCGCGCTAACTGTAGTATAAGTTCCGCTTGTCTAGCAGCCAAATTTCAAGAAAAGAGTAGGTACGTATTCTGAACTAACGATTAAAGTTCAGAAGGCACGTTTTCCTAATTATATGACAAGCTGTATTAAATTAGCTTCCGTCTAAAAATAGAGATTTTTTATATTTTGTTAAAGGTAAAATATAAAAAAAATTACTGTTTGAGAAAATTGATAACACAAATTAGGGTTACTTCATTAAAAGAAGTTTATAAGTATACCGCATCCTAAATCAAGTGTCTTATTTTGTAAACAAATATGATCGTCTAATTATTACCTGTTGTGATGTAACACTGAAGGAACTGATTGATCGAACGATCACTTTATTGTGAGACTAAAGTGATCTGATCTAATAATGTGAAAATCACTATGCAATAGTCACAGAAGCTTAAAATGTTAGTATAGTATTGTAGGGTAGTTTTTGTTAACAAAATAAGACACTTGATTTGGGCTTGGGTTTAGATAGATGCTCAGACAGACCTACAAGTTGCCTAATTATAGATGTTCCAAGTGTGATTCACATTTCGCAACTAGGCTTTGAGTTGAGATACACTTTTGTCTTTTGTTTCGGAAGCCCTTTGAACATCTCAAGCGTTCATAACTGTCTGGGAGGCGTCTGTACGCTACAAATCAATGTCTTTGACTTGTAAGATATTTTGGATTGGTAAATGTTAGCCATTTATGTTTGTTTGTGAATACTTTATTGACGTTTTTATATAGCATATAATAAGAAAATAGTAGGTACGATCAAAGGTATACCTAGGTACTTATATTATTAGTAATTTACTGCTTTCGTAGTTTAATACGTTTTGTATAATACAACTAAGTAATAATTACGATATTGAGAAGCACGTACGGACAACAGCAGATCAATGGTAACGAATTCAACTCTTATGACGCAGATAATAAGAACGGTCCAAAGTCCAAAGTGTTACACTTGATCTGCTGTTAGCATACAATATTGACGATATAGCTATTAAGCGATACAATAAAGCGATTTCTTCCAGACAAAACTTGTTTAAAATATGTTTTGAAAGAGTTATAACAATAGTCACTTCCGAAAGAGTTGATAACATACACATAAGTACAAATTATTAAATACGATCCTCCAGTAGTCAGTATTTCAACAATAATATAACACTCTGTATAACCTTACATCAATTTGTATTATATTTTATTTGGTATAGTATCTACAGAATGCCCAATAATACTATTACTTCTATGTCATGTAGAGTTAGTATGAAAGACAGGTAATTTCGTATGTCGGCATTATACGGAAAACAATAGGTACGTGTATCTGACAGTCCATTAGGCCCAGGCTATCAGAACTTGACAATGGATGCGGGACTTCACACAAACAAACATTATCAGTTTGATATTGATTAATATCGAAAATTGACCCCATACAATATATAATTATGCCCTACAATGCGAAGTACATCTGTAGGTGTTGAATTGGTTGATTACGAAAAAAAATTAGGTAATTATATTCACGATAACTAATCGCCAGAAGAAAGTATTAAAAAATCCTTAAAAACGACCAAAAAGTCAACGTTTTGACTTTTCTGCCGTAATCAAACAAATCGATCACCGCATGTAATACAGGGGCCTCAATAAGGTTGAGATTTCTCAAAAACTACTGGACCGAATTGAATAATTATTTTACAGTTACATAGTTTTAACTTTTATCTATCAAACAGTGAAAGATTTTTTGCAATAAGTCAAGTAGTTTTTGAGAAAATCTTAACCTTAAAAACTCTCCTGTACACCTTTCTCTGTGTTCAACCGTACATACTCTACAACATCGTAGGGCACAATTATGTATTTGGGATAAATATTGATATCAATAATTACGTACGTCAATAAGTTGTAACATTTGAAATACAATTATATTTCAACTCTTATGGCGCAGACAATACGAACGATACAAAGAGTTACACTTGATGTGCACACTTTGCCTAAATGTCTAATAGGAGAGAGAGGTGAAAATTATTATAGTATTATTAATGCAAAGTAACATAAGAGAATGGACATCGATAGCCAGAGTCAAAGAGTTGTTTCATCTGGCTCAAAACAGAGCGAGATATGAAGATATGACGTCTGTCATACTGCCAGAGAGGTACCACAAGAAGAAGAAGAAAGGCCATTGGATAATAGCTCCTGTATTCTGATACTCGCCGTACTGTCGACAGCACATCAAATGGAATACACGCGGGCACTGTATTCGACGGTCATACGATATTAAGAAAAGCAACGATGCGAAAAGCAAGTTACCTACTCAAAATACGAAAACAATAACTTCAGAGAAGTCAACTTCGAACAAACTAAGACGTCACTTAGCTTGTGCTTTAGGTACCTATTTTGAATTTAAATTCAAAATCCACTCAAACAAAATCCTTTTACGCTCGAAGGAGATTCACCACAAAATACTTTTGCGGATTGAACATTTACATTTTCCTTTCTATGAAATTCAACCTGCTTGTAGCCTCCAATCTCTAGAGCACTAAGAATATTTTGCACATTGTATGTAACCAGTGTCGTTTTACCGGCCCTTCAAATAGTAGGGACACTGTGATAATTCGGATTATAAGCTTTTATAATAATTACGCTTTTACTTTTTACCTTTTGCGACATTAACTTTATTTATTCTAAATAAAACTCAGCTTCTCATGCAAGATATTTGTAGGAAATAAGTAGAGCAAAATCGTTCGTCTTCTCTTTTACCTCTACTTCGTCCCATTACGTCGCTGTTCAGTATTCGACCAAGCTATCCCATCGCGGCAGATTTAAATAGCAACTTACAAGGTGATTTCATTCACGATAGCATAACAACAGCATATTTAAATGTCCCCACTGTTGGGCTTCCCTTAGATTTATCGAGGAAGCTTACATTACATTTACTCAGGTAAATACCTTCCCTAATCAAATTTCATACGAGTTATACCGTAAAGAAAGTATTGGAGACAGGAATTTCTGAATAATCCCAAACATTTAGTTTGTACCCAATAATAACAATGAGATGGAGGGCTCTACTTCGCTGAAAGCGGTCCCATTTTGTTGTCCATTACGTCACTGTATCCGACCGAGCTATCCCATCGCGGCAGATTGAAATAGCAACATTACAATAGCTCTACGGTTACAAAGGTACTTTCATTTACATTGTATCCAAGCTGGAGTCTTGGATCCTTTGGATATTGTATGGTTTCCTTTCCGATACACCGCAAGAGTTTGCATAAAGAATTGATTCTCTTCTCATGTTACGAAGGGTTTGCACTTTTAGGATTTTACTCGTAGTTCCGTATTTTTTCACTGCTAAGCCTGACACACACAGGCGTGATATGCACGCGGCTTGCGACCTGGCGGCCAGTTGAAACGCATGCCCTGCCCCATTTTCTCCCGTCGTTAATGGGTAACGTCGCGCCTGTGTGAAAGACTTTATACTTTAACTCGAATACACATTTTGTTTCTTATCTTATGTATCATACGAAAAAAATACTAATTGAGTATAGTTTTTCTTACATTGATTATATCTAAGATGTATTTTATTTAAGAATGTATCCTAGATCTAAATAATGACGCGAATATTAAAACAATAATAAATTCTTAAATAATTATTCAATCAAGAAGCTTAAAGAACATGCTTTCAAACAGTAGCAAAGGAATAAAATTCTAACTCTACATAATTACAGGGCTGAAATTGACCTCCGCAGTTCTATTACCACGTAATTACTAGGTGTGGTTTTCTTGAAACACGATTTGTGGGAAGTCATTGAAATTCTGTTTATTTTATTACCTTTGACAACTCGCGCTCGTAACGAGCGCTCTGTAATTTTGTCACCAGTTAATGTTATTACTTTATTCCATTTATGAAAAATAGATCTACCTGCATTTGCAACCGACAGAAACAGTTTCAAAATAACTAAATGCTAAAAAAATGCTTACAATGCTAAATGACATTGCCACATTTCAATGGAGCTTTCAAAATTACGTAACCATTGAAGCTGTACTACTTATAATTTTGTTGGGGAGGTTTCATATTGCATAATCATAATCAGTAGGAGTTGCGAGAGTAGTAGAAAATGATAACATAGATATGAATAATTCGCTTCGATTTCTTACTATTTTCTGAATTCTTAATTAAGCTGTTTTTTCGACTCGTTTGATGTACAAAATTCGGCAAAAACTAAAAAAAAATCAAATAAGTTATGTCATATTTTTAATTCATCGTTATATTCATACTAATACTGCACATTAGCCTCCCCCAATTTTCGTCATTCGCTTCTGCTGTGTCATTTCATTCCCTTATTTGTCAACGACTCTGTATATTGTTAACCAACGACATTTGGATTGGTTGGACATTGAAATAAATAAAAGAGTAAAAAAATCTGAAAATAAAAAATTTACGAAACAGTTGTCGTTAGTTTCACTGAGACGATGTAAGTGTTTAAGACTAATCCACACTGCACTTGATTATAATATAAATCTTATTGCATGCGCCAATCGGTCCAACACTTGGCAGCTGCTTTTAATTTGTCTGGACGCCAGGATACTTTACACTGCACTGGGCCTCTTTATAAAGATACGTGCATAACGCATCTGCACTGCAGGTATCTTTATAATAATATTCATTTTGCTTGCTTATCTTGTTAATACAAACAAAAATGCGACAAAGCTCACAAATATAAATGTAATCATTTACGTATAAGTACATATATTAAGTAAGTGCTAAATTAAATTAGGTAAATCTATGATGTTTAAGTGACGCCACGCCACTACTGGCGACCCCTACGGCTCATATAATCTCTTGCAAATGAGATTAAGAGCCCGGAAACTTTACTTTGTAACCTTTCCTTACTTAAATTTTTTTTTATCTAATACTTGCCCGACTATTAAAATTTAAACTTGTGCCAAATAAACAATATCATTAAATTAAAATGTAACTAAGTCTAAGCTTTGGATTAAAATGAAATATATTGTTACAGATTCGATCTTTCTTTAAATATAAGTACTTACCAAAGTTAATAAACAAAAGATGAAATTGATTATATAGTACTGTGTGGTATGTAGATCTTCATAAATTACACAATTTAAGTAGGTATCATGAGCTAATTCTTTATAAAATTATAGCCACAACCAAATCATAAAAGCCAGTTTTCTTCAGTTCTTTAATTTTCAATTGAATCTATTTTCATTTACCATTAAAATTTACTGTCCTCCATATTGTCAACAATGTCATCTTAAAAATAGAAATAAGCTTATTTACCTGTCACAAAGATAACGTTTACGATTGTAGTAAGTGTCAGGTGCAAATATGAAATCAGTTTAAAAATTTATTAACCTGTAAGTATATCATTTCGTATGAGTAAACGTCGCACGTAATTAGATGTTTGATCTGAGAAGTATTTTTTTCCGTGTATCATATTAGGATAACAAATGATTACGATCCCTGCGGAATATTCGGATAATTTTTGTTATTTTAAATACTTTACGTTGGAATCAATTCGGCCTAAAAGGCAAATCTCCCCATTTAAGTCTTCGCCGATCGACTTCGGTGTGTAAGCGCCCCTAAGCTCGTTAGTTAACGATCTTTTCTCCTACTGCCTTTGCTCCTTTTGCCAATCAACAACCGAGGATTGTTCTTGTCAGGGGATTTTCAATGAACCAATTTGTTAAGTCTAAAACACTGACTCATTTGTTCGGGGCGAGAAGAATAAACGGTGCATCGTATTGAAAGCCCTTTAGTTTTATTAATCTGTGCCATCCAGCTCATCACTGCTGTTATTCATAAATAAGGCTTCGAATTCGCGGATTGAAGGTTATGGCATTAACTATTATAATTAAACGCCTGAAAAAAATATATAGCAATATTGGGGTGTTTATCTAGGGACTGTTGAATACCGATACACGATTGGACAAACTTAGCTCGAAAGAAAAAAAAACCAACATATTCCATGTCTTTTAAAATTAAAATTATATCTAAACCGATATAGTTATTCATACAAAATATATATCAAAATGTAGGGTAGATACTATAAATTCGAGAGCTTGTTTCAAATAAATCTGATTTTTGTTGGCGTATTTTTATTTCCCTGCAAAAAATCATCCAAAATCGTGTTGATATCCCTTTCACACTTCGTTAAAAAAGGTTAAGATAGAAAGGGGCAGGGGGGCCTAAACGGCGGCGTAACTTTAAATCGCGTTTATGAATTCGCGCCCACTAATTAGGTAATCTAAGTGTTTTTGGAGGAACTATACCATTAGTATACAATAGTTTGTATAGTAAGTTCGCTTGCTAGTAAAAACTGTAGCTGTAATATTCATGATTAGCGCGTTTTAGTTGCGCTACTGGCTGCTACAAATCCTAAAACGACGAGAAATTTACGCTTACATATTATGTATTAAAGATTCATCATTTGTTTACATGTCATACTTTACAGCATACCTTTTTAATACCTAGATACCCACTGAACCCTACGAACACAAGAATAAATATTTTGGTTTTTCATTTTAAGTTTCTTGTGATACCTACCTACTTCTAATGCTGAAATTTCTATGACCTTCATTTAGTACCTAACCAATCTGCTGAATGTTCATAAGAAAGTATGAAAAAGAGGAATATACGAATCCCCTTAAGGCAATTTATTGTTCTGAACTTAACACACAATGGTTTGAAACAACTTGCATAGTCATGAGACAATTGCAAGGGTCAATGACTCCGAAATAAAGATTGCATAAATAAGGACTTAATTTGAAGGTATTAGAATACCCAACATAATTACTAAGTAGATAAGTTAAATATTCTTTATTGCCAAAAAGAATTACACAAGAGAAATAGGGTAAGGCGGCCTTATTTCTTCCTGTGTTTTGTTTTGGTATTATTTATGGATTCCTGAGCATTCGCCAAAGGTTAAAAAATAAATTTAGAATAAAAATCCATTGGGCTGGTCGGACTTTTAAACTTCTGGCAGATCCTATAATGTCACAATCACATCACTTATATCACATCACATTTAATTTTGTAAATAAGTAGTAATTAGTTAATATTATAGGTAACATACATATTGTTAGCATGTAAGTGGCAGCAAGGCTCTCTGGCGGAGCCTGAAAAACAGCACCCGTGCTGAGGCCTCGACCCATTCGCCTATTTTTAGTATTACGATATATTTTTGTATAATTATTTTATGTTTAATGGTGAATAAAATTCTTTTTATTTATTTATTTATTTACTTATCGCTCAAAGTGATCTCTACCAGACAACCTTTGGGTAGATAATTCAGCGTATGAATAGGTAGCTTGTTGACCAATAATATAAGTACTTACGTTAAGTAAGTACCTACATAAATAAATAAAAATAAAATAACAATCATTCATACTAAAAGTATACCTAATACTACTAATAATAATAGGAGTATAAATATATACAATTATATTTTACCAATAAACTAATACATTACTTACTACTAGTAGCCACATCCACTTTTTATACATAGATTTTTTTATACATAGGCAATATAGTGGAAAATTAAATAAATGAATAAGAGAAAATTAATATTAACACGAAGATCCAAAATAATATTTCATGTAAAGTCGACAGCACATCGAGTGTGACACGCCTGTGTATAATTCTATAAACTTTAGTTAATACGCCTTAGACTGCAAATACTGTACCTACTATGAAAGCAGGTACCTAAAGACATACAAAAATAAGCACAAATGACACGTAGACTCAGAAAAAGCCCGAGATTCAGTAACAAGCACTAACTTAGCATGAGCTTGCTCTTACTGTTAAGTGTCAACGGTATTTGACATTTGTAAAAGCGAGCTGTCGATAATCTTACGTTCGAAACTGTCCAATGAAGCTTGGCCCCTAGTAATCTAATTCAAAACCACACACACACATGCGCTAAACTACATACATTTTTAGGAAACAATCAATCGGTAAGTAATTTGACAAAAAAATCCTCTCAACAAAACTGTTATGAAATGTAGAGAATAATATTTTCTCTACATAGAGAAATTACCTGTTACTAACAAAGTTACAATTAGAGAGAAGAAAGTGTAGTCACAGAAATGCTCAAGTTTCTAACAACAATATAACTTAATCACAAGTTAAGCACATCCTTAACGAACGACAGAGACAACAGTCTTGAAATTAGGCACAATTTCACCCACCTGACTAAATGTTTACAAAGATAACATTACATAATATTATGACGGTATGCGACGAGTGAGACACGTCAGGATGTACCAGGTTTGATTGACCTATGACGCGATTCTGTGTACATGAATTTTCATCCGATTTGAGGTCAAGGGACACTGGTTAATGACTGTATTTCGATTTCGACCATCACAATGAGACAATTAGCTGCACTTCTAATGAAAATACAGATGACATTAAGTTTATATTAGGAAAGTTGTGAAATTAAGGTTTAATAAATGGATGTTTTAAATTATTTATCTTTCAATGTAAGTAATGTAAACTAAGTAGTATCGCTGTTTATAAGTTAAAGTTACAACATACATATTGACTAGAGGTACTTATCCCTTTAGAATTATTTTTTACAATTCTAATAGGATCCACTTGTGTGCCAAGCTCAACTTTGCTGTGTTTTGAGAGTTATATTTTATCAGTGTAATTTTTAATAGGTATTTATCCTATATTATCCTATACAGGTAATAATTCGTATGTGCAGGTTTCCTAGCGAAGCGATGTTTTCCTTCGCCATTTTAAGAACAATATTCAATATCAAATTAAAGTTACTGGGTTTAAAGAAAAACAATCAGAAATCAGAATCATATCTCTTTATTGCAAGTAACATGTGTGTGTACCTATTGTATTTTTGGACATCACCATTTTCTTAACATTTACACTAATTTGTAAGAAAAACAAAAAAACTCGTTTCAAAATAGTACTTCAAAGAGATGCAATGAGACTAGAGAAAACAATCAAAGTCGTGTCCTTTAGGTAAGACGTAATAAAGAATATAATGAGGGACTACGGAAAACTGACAACAGATAATCGTGAAGAAATAATTGATGCTTGAATTGTATTCAGCAGAAGTACGGCACAATTCGATGAAATCCCTCGGAACGGAAACGAATTGTGTTCCACGAACAATGGTAACAACCGTACCCATTAATTTATCACAAGAAACAATTACGCATTAGCATATTGACTATTGATTCTTTGAATTGGAAATACGTATTGGGACAAATTGGAAAGTTCTCATTGAAACAAACGATGATAATGAATCCCAATCAATCAGGCGATCTCTTCCGCTCAGTTGGTAGTAGTGATCAAAGGGAGTTCGATTCCCTTATTAGAAAATGCTTCTGCAAATAGAGTTATAGGTGTTTTATTCCTATCTGGGTTGATAAACTCCAGTCCAGGCATATGTTAGTTTTCTTTGCCTGTAGATCGCCTGCAATAAAATGCTTAAAACTATATAACCATCCACCTGTCTGTACACTTATTAATTTAGTCTTGTAAATAAAAGCAATGTAATTATCTGTATAACATATAAATAGGAGGACTGCTTATTTAGCTCTGAAAGTTATAGATACTATACATCAAGCAACATAATGAAAATCTAATGAAAATATGTCTTATCAATTATGTATCGATGTTGTTGTCAATAGGATAACTTATCCTATTGACAACAACATCGAACACTACATACCTATAGTGGAACTACAACCTCCACCGAACTTAAAATAAGATCCTGCAATTTGAACAGACATGGGTAATGAATTTATCAGCCATTGCGTACATGTGTAGATAAACTTCCCGATATAAATAAACGACGAAACCCAACCTGTCAACTTGTTAGTTTTGTTGGAAATAAAGCGGAACAAAGTGGGTCGCAAAAGCCTCACTTCGATGAAAATCACTCGTAGGTAACATGCTAGAGCCGTACCAATGTTTTGGTTGTAATCATTGATTGAGACCATCCGAGACCAATTAATAGTTTAAAAATAACATTTATTTGATTGCAATAGGTACTTAATAGCAAGTGTAGCAAGTACAGTCGACAGCAGATCAATGGTAACACTTTTTACTTTTGACAGTTCTTATTATTTGCGTCGTAAGACTTGAAATCGTACTGGAAGTGTTACCATTGATCAGCTGTCGATTGTACTAGTAATGCGAAAACTAATCGATTTCTGCAAAAATCGATTACCTAACTTGAAGGCATACAAAAAGAAAAAAAAATGTATCACTTCGAAAGGAGTGTTCGGAAACAAAATAAATAAAAGACCATGAATGTGGTCAGCGAAGTTAAGGGAACATTACGTACCTATACGAAATACAAGCAGCTGTTGATGGTGTTGAAAGATTCAATAGCAATCAAGGTTGTAATAATACCAACTTTGAAACAACAACTTTACATACTTTAAATTTTGGCAAAAATGACAATACCTTGAAAGACTCCCAAAGATCCAAAGTACAGACAGAATACGGTGAATTCTTCCTATAAATAATGTGCAGGCGTAGCTACGGTAAAATACTAGTTGTCTCTGGTTTCGGTTTCAACCAAAACCGATGGCCTTAGTAACTCTAGTAACTACGTTACTCGTGTGTAGGCAGGCCAATTACCACGGCTTTCTATGTTTTTGAACGTGCTTTGTGGTTCGTGTCCACCGATAATCATTCCATTCCAGTATCAGGTTTACAAACTGGTAAGGCCGTTTGTACTTAATTTATGTTTGAAATGTGACTTTCAGCCAGCCAATTACGAGCTTACCACTCATAGTTCAGTTGTTTTACAAACATAGCCCTGCTAATTTGTTTGTCAAGCCGTAGTAGGCAATTTAATTTGAATAATGCTGTTTCTAACCTTGTATTGTGACTGTTTGTATGTACGTTGTCTTATTTATATCTACCATCGCCACCTAAGTAGTTACTATATGATCTGACTAGAGAACCATCCAGTAGTATACCTAAGTTTTTACATCCATTAATTAGATGGAATAATGAAAAGGTGTAAGAAAAATATTTGAGTCCCAAATTGGCAAAATCGCAAAATGTCTAGATCTGACAAAATATAAAATAAACGTCCTAAATATATTTATGAACTCTTCTGCCACTATTATGACTTTTTTCCTAAGTTGATTTCAAGTAATACTTCTTTTCAAGTAGGTACCTAACCAATACACGCACCATTAACCAAATTAATCTAAATTGTAATATAATAATATCATCATACCTTTATTTTCATTAATTATTATGTAAAGTAACTTTAAGTAAGTACTATAACCAACTTCTATTGTATTAGTGAAAGAGCATGACTCCACAACACAGGGAATCCTAGTGTGGAGTCACAGGAACTTAGAATAAGGTTGTATTTTATTGAATAAATTATGTTTATGTTTAATCATTCAAGTCGTCAATTTATTTTATTCTCACGCTTATCGTGCAATTCCATGTAGAGTAATAAACCAAAATGCAACAAACATTACTAATACTTTGTATGCAACTCAATGTTTTGAGTAAGTACTTTCATATTTGGTACGCCACACGTCATACCAACATCGAGACAAGCCAGTACACGAACAATGCCTTCTGAAGCATGTTTAAGACCCTTTTTCTCGTTTTTTAGCATTTGTATGCAAGTGTGACGCGCATAAAAATGAGTCAAAATTATAAAAACAATGTTCCCATTTCGAACTCATTCGTTCCGTTCCATGAAACAATACTTTTGTGAATGAAAATTATTTTTCGAAACTTTTGTGTTGTGTGTGGCATAAAAATTAACGTTCGATGAATGATTGTATGTAAGTAAAGTACTCCCGTTTTTATTATATACCGTCGAGAGCTCATTGGGAATATTTTAATACGTTTTACATTCGGGAATAAACGAATAAAGTTCATCAATTTACCGGACGCTGCGAATAATTAAACGATATGCCTAATTTGGGATGGGCGACGCATTTTGCGATCGGTACAGCACCACATACGAATAATGATCGGTATTTAGTAGTTAAATGAGAACTTCGAATTGAAATGGGCAATAAGGCCTGTAATTTGGTAAAGTTTCCAAAAGAAAAGTTATATTTACCAAGAATTTACTTGTATAACAACTTTTCATACTATTGTCCATAATCATGAAATATTTTTGATATTAATGGATATTGGTAGACATTTGACCTGAATTGTTTCACACGAGAATGTTATTATCTAGACTAGACTCCAATCTTACAAAAATAAACCTACGTTTATTATTCAAGCTACGTTTACCAAACTAACAGTGGAATAACATTGCTTCAGTATCCATAATATCAAATAATGGCTATAAAATATGGGGTAGATATTCTGGCGTTAGTATTTAAAGCCAGTAGGAATATAATATAGGTAAGTAATCAAAATTTTAAGCGGCTTCATAGGTACGGTGGAACACAGAGAAAGGTATACAGCAGAGTATTTAAGGTTGAGATTATCTCAAAAACTATTTGACCTATTGCAAGAATAATTCCACTGTTAGATAGATAAAAGTTATAACTATGTAACTGTGAAAGACTAAATTTATTCTAAAAGGCAGTTAAACATTCTATTTATACTATAGATAGAAGGGTATATAGATTATATAGCATTACTATATGAGGCTGTCATTGGTGCGATTTATAATTTGCTAGCGGCTAATTGCAGAACTAAAACCTCAACATTCACTAGCGTCGTAACTACGGTGTTTACGTAGGTACTCGATGACGAGCGAACTTATACTACAGCAACTCATGACAGTGACACTATTCTACCCGAATCTACCAACTTAATTTCACAAAGTCTAGGGTTTCGTGAAATACTAAAGAGTTAAATTCTGAAACTCCAGAATGAACCACACTTTTGTCTCACCTGGTGCATGCAAATATTATTTCCTTCATACAAAATTTTACAAAAGGCCAGGCTCTCGTGGTAAACACTGAACCATTGTGGACTACTAATGAACGTAACGTGAACAGCCCTCCTACCATTGTTTGAGGCGTGTTTGGCCTCTAGTATCATAACAACAGTTCATCTGTATTCACATTGATCTCCTATAAACAACTAGATACATAAAGGTCTTACTAAAACAATTTAAGAAACGTCCACATAAGGGTCCATTGTTAACGTCCAAATAATATCCAATAAAGCAAATGAGGGTCCATTCATTCGTTTGGACCTTCTTTGCGCTCGGACATTATTAAAAGGCAGACTGTGTATCTAGTTGTTTATAGGAGATCAATGGTAATCCACAATACCTTAAAGATTGCAACAGAGATTTGCTGTTTCCATTCGAACCACGATTCACGAAGGAATAAAAATCGACAGTTCCTTGCTTCATGATTATAACTGATTATAATTTTTATTGCACAGGTATAGGCATCATCAACGCTATGCGAAACGTCCCTACTACAAATATGGGGGAAGATTTTGCCCATATGATCCGAGTCACGGTAGCTCTGTTGGAAAAGAGCGTGCCATGCGGAATGGTCCCCTCAGTTTTGTTAATAATTACTTTTCGAATGGCCTTGGTATTGCAGGTGTATTTATAATCCTTTACAATCAGGTGGCCAGAAGGTATGTGTACATTTCTATTGTAGACAATTTAGAAACTAACAGCATATTGTATTGTAACAATGTAGGTATATGTAGGCTTACATCATATTGACATACCAATAATAGTATTGTCACAGGACCGCAAACTAGCCTACATTTTTTCCACAATCGTTTGCCACGTGATTTTAACAACACTTGTTACCGTAACGAGACCCTGATGTTCTCCAACCGTGATAATCCACAGGACAATAGAAGCGCTTCAGCGAGCGCTGTTTCATTCGTTCTCGTATTTACATGGAAATCGCGCTTGTAAAGCTCATCGTGAAGCCACTCATGCGCTGCAAGATTGCAGGACCGCTACATTTCTCTTTGAAAATCAGTTTTCTGGTGCGGTTCATGCATCATCAAACAATGGAATTACTGGTAAGTATAACGAATCATAAAAATTAAGCAGTAACTGCATGGATTTTTCGATCATTCTAACATTGACGCGGATCGTGACCACCAGCGGTGCCGATTATGTAGGTACTCGTATTAGATTCTCGAGATATTTTTAATAGATCCAAAAATAAATATGGGGATCTGGTGATAATTTTCTTGCC